>OY992537.1:66303911-66642852 GCA_963921195.1 Pegoplata infirma | reverse complement strand
TAAAACATCTGAATTTGGAATTATTCGATTAATTAATTGAATAAGTCAAAAAATAACAAATGTCCCAAATGTCAATTAATCGCTTAATCGAACAATAAAAAAGCGATTAATTGAACATCCTACTCTGAACCCAAAATAGCCGTATTATAAGGTTTTGGTGTACATATTGCAACATTCATTCACAAACAATTGTACTTGAAAGTTTACATGCGTACTTAAATGGCTAACATTTAAAAGTTTTTTATTTGTTGTAGTTTATAAATAGCATTTCATTTAAAACTATAAATTTTAGGATTTTTTTTGTTTTAGGGATTTCAGGTGGAATTACTACATTTAGCAAAATTAAAAAAAAAATGGAATTTATGAAACAATAAAAAATAACGATATTGCGTGATTACAAATAGTTAGCAATCCAGAAACAAGATTCAATTTATGTTTTCACATATGAGGCATTCCTTACCAAAAGCCATTAAAAAATTAATAATATATGAGGGGCTTAGAGGGGGTTTAAGTGCCTTAATTCTAAAATTGACTTTGTGTTCACTTTTGCAATTTCTTTGATATTTTGAGTTAAGTTTGAATTCAAACGATTACAAAAATAGGATTTGCAGTAAATTGTCTCTATAATAAGACAATAAAAACTAAAATCGGTTGAAAATCAGCCAAGTTATTACAAGTTTAATCTCCTATTTCCCATTGTTAAAACCAAGTCACTTGTGCTTTAAGCAAAAAACAAGAAACACTCAACAAAAACTTTGTCAAATGACAAGAATGTAATTTTTATTTTTTGGTAGCTCTATTTTACAAGTCTTCCTGGTAAAAATTATCAGTTTTTTGTAATTTTGCAAGCATTTTTACCAATACAGTTGTAAATTTACAACTTTTTTGACGCGATGAAACTTACACTCGTGCTCTCGTTACTTTGTTAAGTTTTTTGCTACCTTCTATTTTACGAGAATTCCTAGTAGAAATTAAAAAGTTTTGTGTAATTTTACATGCTTTTTACCAATAAAATTGTAAATTTACCAATTATTTGACGCGATGAAACTTACAAGGTATTCTCGTGGCTTTCCCAGATTTTTATACCCTCCAACCACAGTATGGGGTATACTCACTTTGTCATTCCGTGTGTAACGCATCGAAATATCGGTCTAGGACCCCATAAAGTATATATTTTATTGATCAGTGATCGATTCTAAGACATTCTAGCGATGTCCGTCCGTCCGTCCGTCCGTCCGTCCGTCTGTCCGTCTGTCCGTCTGTCCGTCTGTCCGTCTGTAGAAGACACGATACAGTCCAAAATAAAAGAGCTAGACTTCCGAAGTTTGGCACGAATATGTCTTATATTCCTAGGCAGGTTAAGTTCGGAAATGGCAAAATCGGACAAAGGGGAAAAAAGTTCCCCCTTGGAGAACTAAACCAACCTAAGAAAAACCGCATTTTTTGCAGGGTTTTTTGTACATTTGCTAAGCAAATGCAACATTTTTATCTCAGAAGAAGTTCAAAATCACGCGGGGAAGGTGCCCCTAACGTCTCCAACCAACCCCCCCCCCCCAAAAAAAAAAAAGACGCCTCTGGATTTTTTTTATATTGTTTTTTTACATTTTGGAGGGTATAAAAGATTCGGCACAGCCGAATGTAACACTCTCACTTGTTTTTTTGTAAATTTACATTGGAAATTTGGACATTTACGAAAAAAAATTATAAAATTACAAAAAAAAATTTAATTTCGATAAAAATTTTTTTGTTAAAACAGGAAAAACTGTCAAATATTGGTAACATCGGATTACGAGACTTTTTCTAGTAATTTCGCAAGGTCTTAAATCCGCCCACCTGTTTTGCTAAATTTTTGAAGAAGATAACGAAAATATGGTTTTTAGAAAAATGTCGGCTTAATGTGCTTTAATCGCACTTGTATAGAAAAAGTTAATAAATACATAAAAACTAAGAATAAATTTAATTTTTGTTGGTATTGAAATCTATATAAATTATATATCATCTCTTAATAAAATACTTTAAAAATAATTATTTCAAAATACAATATATTTGTATTCAATATAACAAAATTAAATTTCTCTATCAGTCGAATTGATTTAATAATTCAATAAATTATTTAAATCAAACTACACTAATTTAAATATTTATAGTATACATTTAGACATGTTTAACATCCATTGCATGGTTTTAACACTTGTCAACACAATTCAATTGAAATTCTAAAATTCCCGTATGTATACATTAATGTATATATGTATTAGGGTGGAGTAATTTTTTTCCGACAAAATCGTCTAGCATATTCGGATTCTGCATAAAATTCTAAGAAAAAATGCCGAACAAACCATGTCTCAAAAATCAGTTTTGACCCCCCCAATTTTCAAAAATAGTTTTGCACGATATACGACTTTTTTAGCTGGGCTTATTATTTGGAATATATTATTTTACTAATAAATTTTGCTTTTATTTTGTATTAAGAGGTGTACCTGGTATTTTTGGGTACGGGGAACCCATTATTGATATTTATTTTGCTCTAAACCGCCGCTAGAGGGCGCTAAAAAAACAAAAATCTTGACTTGGGTCTTCAGATTTTTTTATTTTTTATTATGAAACCAGATACTGTAAGGAGCCATTTAGACATTACCAATAACAGTTTAATTAAATTGCAAAAACTCGCGATTTTATTCGCGATTTAAATTTTCTTAAAATCCACAAAAAATTAAAAGGTGGTAAACTACACCATTCTTTTATTGCCACAATTTTTTAAAACTTTTTCGTTTAAAGTAGAGGATTTTAGCTTTCAATTTTAATCAAAATTATCAAAATTCGATGTTTACTTAGGCAGTTATAGATTTTCAAAGTGCATCGATAAACGATTGGAAAATCCTTAAATCATTTAATAACAAAATTAAAAAAAAAATCTTTTTATATGGGCATAATTTAAAAAAAAAATATTAAAAATAGAATACTTTTGTGTCCTATTCAAATGATGACTGATTTTTTTTTGTAAAAATGTCATACTTTCATTCATTTTTCATTTCTCAGCTTTCCAGTCCATGATGGACCATTGCTTCTCCAACAAGTCTCCTCCAACTAATTCTGTCTTCTGCCATACGTGTCCAGTTTACAACACCTAATTTTTTTAAATCATTTTCTACGTCGGTTTTCCACCTTTTTCTCTGCCCACCTTGTCTTCGGGTTCCTTCAGGGGTTAGAGTGTATATTTTTTTTACAGTTGTGTTATTAGGCATTCTTAAAACATGACCTAGCCACCGCAGTCTTTGAGATTTTATGTATTTTATGATGCTTTGTTTTTCATTTAGTATATCCAATTCATCATTAAAACGTATTCGGTATTCATCATTTATTCGTATTGGACCAAAGATTTTTCTCAATATTCTTCTTTCAAAACATAGTAGCTGATTTACTTCAAATGCCTTTAGAGTCCATAATTCACATCCGTATGTTAAAACAGGTCGTATTAGGGATCTATACATTTATTTTTCTTCGATACCAACTTAGATTTGAAAAGTTTCAAATGTGCAAACCACGCTCTATTCGCTGCTTGAATTCGGTCATGAATTGCTACGGTTGTATCATTGTGAGAGCTTAGTATAATACCAAGATATTTAAATTCATTAACTACTTCGAATCTGTATGACTCAAAAATTAGATCTGTAGCTTTTTCGTAGTTTGGAGATCTAAACATATACTTCGTCTTTTCTTTGTTGATTTCTAGACCGGTAGAACTAGCTGCTTTTTCAAGTTTATCAAATGTATTTAAGAGGTTAGATTTGTTCCTGGATATTATTAGAATATCATCGGCGTATGCACATATTTGTGTAGTTTTGTGGAAAATTGAGCCTCCTTGATCAATTTCGGCTACTATGGAGTGTAGCAGTAGGTTAAATACTAGTGACGACAAGGCATCTCCTTGTTTTACACCGGAGATAACATCAAAGGGTTCTGAAAGTTCACCTTGTATCATGACTTTTGCAATAGTGTTGGTTAGTGTCATATTGACTAAATTTACTAATTTTTGAGGAATTCCAAGCTTACGTAGTCGAATACCAATTTGTTGTCTGTTTAAACTATCGAAAGCTTGTTTGAAATCAATGAATAGGCAATGTATATCAATTTGGTATTCATAGAATTTTTCAAAAATTTGCGTGATTACAAAACCTTGATCTACAGTTGAGCGGTTTCTCCGGAACCCACATTGGTAATCCCCGATTATGTCTTCTGCGTATGTGTTTAGACGGTCATATAAGATGTTTGTAAATATTTTGTAGCCACAGTTAAGTAAAGATATGCCTCTAAAATTTGTACAGTCAGTTTTATCTCCCTTTTTATGAATTGGTTTTATAAGGCTAGTCAGCCATTCATCAGGTAGGTACTCATCTCTCCATATATTAAGATTGATTCGATGTAAATTCATACTTTCATAATGTGTTAATTAAAAAAAATCCAAAGAGGTGAAAGTTGACGAAAATGCACTAAAAAAATGCATTTGCATTTAAAATGCATTTTTTTAATAACACAATTTTTTTTAATATTCAAGTTTAATGTAAAGGAAATAAGCTTTTAATTTCAATTTTGATTTTAAAAATCGGATATTTACTTAAGAAGTTATCGTTTTTCTCGTGCGGATTAATGGAAAAGGCGTATATCGTACAAAACTATTTTTGAAAATTGGGGGGTCAAAACTGATTTTTGAGACATGTTTTGTTCGGCATTTTTTTTTAGAATACAAATATTTTAGACGATTTTGTCAAAAATTTTGCTTCGAACAATTCACTCCGCTCTAATATGTATATACTAGCTTACAATCCCGGTACTTCGTTACCGGTTGTATTGAATACCGGATAATAGAAGGATCTGGTTTACTCTATCGATTTCAAAAAAATTCCCCTACGAAGTCTTTGTTTTATTTACTTGTGGACGTTTAAGTCTTTCATAAAAAAATATTTCAATGAATAATTCAAACAATAAAATTTGAATAACTTTGCTGGTACGTTATCATGTTCGTTCCGGGGGAAAAATATAATGACAATTTTCGAGCCCTTATGTCGGGATTTTGGATTTTGAGTGAATAAATATTTCAGTGAAAAAAGAAATTGGAGTAAAACAAAATATGGAGTAAAAAAAGCTAAACACGAAAAATTTGAGTTAAAAATATCATTCCATATTGTTCCCTGCTCTATTCCATATTGTTCCCCGTTCTACTCCATTTCATTTCCAATTCCATCTCCATCTTCTAAGGTCATTATTATAGTAACAAAAAAAGTACCAAAAGTACACTTTATTACCCCATTAGAAACGGAATTTAAAAAAAGTACCTCTTCCAGAATGTTTTTTCTTCACCGAAGGATCCTACAATCCATATTTCAATTATCTAGGATCATTATTTCAGCAAATATTAAAAGTACTTTTTGTCCCCGTTAAGAAACGGAATTTCCAAAAAGAACTTTTCCCAATTTCTTTTTTCACCGAAGGATTTTACATTCCAAATTTTAAGTTTCTGGGACCATTATATCAGGAAATAAATAAGTACACTTTCTTTATTCCTTTTAAACCCTTTATTTTCGAGAGGCGAACCTTTTCCAATTTCAAGTTTCTATGTTTATTATTTCAGGAAATAAAAAAGTACCACAAAGTTTTCGGTACTTTTAACAAAGATACTTTTTTTAAAAGGTACCTTTTATAAAATGTACTTTTTATAAAAGGTACTTTTTATAAAAGGTACTTTTTATAAAAGGTACTTTTTATAAAAGGTACTTTTTATAAAAGGTACTTTTTATAAAAGGTACTTTTTATAAAAGGTACTTTTTATAAAAGGTACTTTTTATAAAAGGTACTTTTTATAAAAGGTACTTTTTATAAACGGTACTTTTTATAAAAGGTACTTTTTATAAAAGGTACTTTTTATAAAAGGTACTTTTTATAAAAGGTACTTTTTATAAAAGGTACTTTTTATAAAAGGTAGTTTTTATAAAAGGTACTTTTTATAAAAGGTACTTTTTATAAAAGGTACTTTTTATAAAAGGTACTTTTTATAAAAGGTACTTTTTATAAAAGGTACTTTTTATAAAAGGTACTTTTTATAAAAGGTACTTTTTATAAAAGGTACTTTTTATGAAAGGTACTTTTTATGAAAGGTACTTTTTATAAAACGAACTTTTGATAAAAGGTACCATTATTTCAGTAAATAAAAAAAAGTACCAAAAATACACGTTTTTCCATTTTACCCCCGTAGAGTCCATATTGGCAAAAACCCAGCCTTGGTGAACATTTTTTCCGGAGGTGAACCTACATTGCAAATTTTAAGTTTTTAGGACCATTATTTAAGAAAATATAAAAGGTACCAAAAGTACAGTTTTTTACCCTTTTTACCCCCTTACAATCAACATTGGCAAAAATCCAGCCTTTGTTGATCTATATTCCTGGAGCAGAACCTACATTCCAAATTTCAAGTGTCTAGGACCATTATTTAAGGAAATATAAAAGGTACCAACGGTACAGTTTTTTACCCTTTTTACCCCCTTAGAATCAACATTGGCAAAAATCCTGCCTTAGTGGATATGTATTCCGGGAGGTTAACATACAGTCCAAATTTCAAGTCTCTGTGACCATTATTTCATGAGATATAAAAAGTACAAAAAGTACAGTTTTTTACCCTTTTTACCCCCTTAGAATCAACATTGGCAAAAAATCCAGCCTTAGTAGATCTATATTCTGGGAGGTGAACATAGAGTCCAAATTTCAAGTCTCTGTGACCATTATTTCAGGAGATATAAAAAGTACCAAAAGTACAGTTTTTTACCCTTTTTACCCCCTTAGAATCAACATTGGCAAAAATCCGGCCTTACTGGTTCTATATTCCGGGAGGTAAACATACAGTCCAAATTTCAAGTCTCTATGACCATTATTTCAGGAGATATAAAAAGTACCAAAAGTACAGTTTTTTACCCTTTTCACCCCCTTAGAATCAACATTGGCAAAAATCCAGCCTTAGTGGATCAGTCCAAATTTCAAGTCTCTAGCTTCAGCGGTTTGGGCTGGGCGATGATGAATGAGTATATCAGTCAGTCAGTCAGTCAGTCAGTCACGTTACTCTTTTATATATATAGATAAAGTGTCTATGATCAAATCATTAGTCCGGATCAAATTTTTTTTTTAAACATGATAATGTTTTTAGGCTGGTATCTTATTTTAAAAGTGATGTCAGATGCCACCTCAATTTGACTTTAAAGCTAACGACTGAAAAAAATAAAGTAAGAATTACTGTTTTAATTTTCTTAGAACCAAAAAGGTTTGTAGCTGGGATAAAACGATAGTATAGAACTCACCTGCTGGTGAATACAAATTTTTTCACTAGCTGGTGATTAAAACATAACATAAAATTTTTTGTAAAATTTTTTCTTTTTTTTATAAAAACTAAAACTTCTTAATGAAAACTGTTGTTATTAAATATAATTAATATCTTTTATTTTTGACAGGAATACAATTTTCTCGAAAATTATTTTATGAAAATATCACCGTTTAAATTTTTTTTGCCTAACATTTACGATCCAGTTTAATGTGCATTTTATTTTATGTAGGTTTGTAGTATTTTTTTTTTTACCATAAATTATATGTAGACATCTATAAAGCAAATAATACTAAATTTTATTAGCAGCTCATTATAATTAGTTAAAATGTATAAAAGTCGAACTAACCTTAGTACGAGGGATTCCATTTATGCATGGAATAGTAGACTGACATTATTTTTTTTTGTATGGCCAAAAAGTTTTTCTTCCGATTTTGAACGTCCGGGTAACTTTTTATTCTCCTAGGACTAATTGGCTGAACACTAATATCAAAAAATAAATAAAATCAATCGAACCATTTTCTGGATATCGTAAAAATTTCTTTCCCTTGACCCTTTCATGGAGCTTGCACAATCATATATTAAAAATTAATCTGAGCTGAATGCAATTATTTTAACCCGTGTGAAAAATGAAAAAATAAAAAAAAAAATCATTATTTTTTTGTAATTTTAGCATGCTAAATATGAATATCAACTAATTTCTTTAATCAGTCCAGTGGGTTTCGATATATTTATTTTTCGATATCGTTTTTTAAAATTTGTCAAAAAAATTTATACAAAGGTCGACTTTTTCTCCTACGTACATGAAATTAAAAAAAAAACTTTTTCCGCTGACTATTTCATTCACCTATTTATGGAACTGGAAAATCTAATTTTTCCTTACAAAAATTGCAGAATTAAAATCTCGAATACCTTAAACTGTTTTTATCATTAAAAAAAAAAATTGTAAAACCCAAAAAGAATTTATTATAGTTCGAGGTCATTTATTTTTCCCATTATGAATTAACATAACAAGTACCTATGTTAGCTCTACTTTCTCTCTTGGGATATTCTCTTGTCTGGCAAAAGTGTGTAAAATTGAATATAATTAAAATCATAATTAAACACCGAAAAAAATGACATAGTGGAATTGTGTACTAATCGTATGTAACCAGATATATCTAAACCGTGCATTTGTCACTATAAACCTTCGTTGATCTGTGAAATGCCTCACATTGTTTTGTTTCATTTAAATGGCATAATTAAATTTTTGTGGGTGCACATAATGCATTTGTAATTATTTGTGAAAGCTCTCTGATTGATGTACAGATTTTTGTGTTGTGTTATAGATAAATAAAATAATCTAAAATAAAACAAGTTAAAATGTTAATTTCGACTTGACCGAATTAAAGAATACCCACCACAATGACCAGAATATTTGAATAAATATTAACTAAAGGTGGGTAAGTTGCTCGGTTTTCATGTGAAAATCAGTCAAACTCCATGTAAAAAAAACGTAAAATTAAAATTTTTTAGAAAAAATAATGTTATATTACTTTGCTATTCCATGCAAAACGAATTGAAATATCAGTCGAGGACCCCATTAGAAACCCAAAAGAGCTGTACATTTCGTAAGTGAGTGCAAAAATAAGTGCAAAAAAGTGTTTGGAGAGTATATAAGATTCGGCACCTAAGAATATAACACTCTCACTAGTTTTATGTACATTTGATAAACAAATGGAAATTTTTTATGCGAAAAGCTTAGACTTGGTTAAAAAGTAGTTTTGGGCCGCTGTTCCAAAAAAAAGTAATTCACATAAAAAATGTGAAAATGAAAATTTCCGAATTTTTTTGGGGTTCTAGATTTCACATCCGAATTTCTTTTTCGTTTTGTTTCACATAAATAAAATTTGGTGAAAGTAAAACGAATGCACATTTTTCCTTATAATTTTTTTAATTTAAATTATTCGATTTCAACTTCGAATGAAAACGTGATCAACAAAACACTAAACTTGATTTCATGTGATTCGGAAATTTTCATGTGAATTGAAAAGTTGTGAAAGACAGAACAGAGGACTTGGTAAAAAAAAAATATTTTTTTGTTCACGAAAAATTTAATGAACCCAAAATTTTTGGTGAAAAAAAAATTTGATGAAAAAAAGTTTTTGAAGAATTTTTTGGACAAAAAGAAAAAGTTTTTGATGTAAAAAAAATTGATGAAAAAAAAGTTTTTTGGTGAGAAAAAAATTGATAATAAAAAATTAAAAAAAAAAAATTGATGAAAAAAAAATAATGAAACCAAGTGAGAGTGTTACATTCGGCTGTGCCGAATCTTTTATACCCCTCCAAAATGTAAAAAAAAACAATATAAAAAAAATCCAGGGGCGTCTTTTTTTACGGGGGGAGGTGGGAGACGTTAGGGGACACTTTCCCCTTGCGATTTTGAACTTCTACTGAGATAAGAATGTTGCATATGCTTACGAAAAGTACAAAAAACCCTGCAAAAAATGCGGTTTTTCTTAAGTTGGTTTAGTTCTCTAAGTGGGAACTTCTTTCCCCTTGGTCCGATTTTGCCCATTTCCGAACTTAATCTGCCTCGGAATATAAGACATATTCGTGCCAAATTTCAGAAGTCTAGCTCTTTTATTTTGGAGTGTATCGTGTCCTCTACAGACGGACGGACACATCGCTACAATGCACATAGGGGCAGCTATATGGGGCTTCTTGGCAACAATTCAATTTTAAAAAAACGATTTTGTTAACTTTGTTATTTTATATCGAAAGCCTATACTTTTCTACGCTTGACTGCATTTTTACTTTTTTGATTTATCCATTCTTCCTTTCTTGGCACTGTGTTAAATTTAGTAAAAGTTCAAAAAATCCAAAAAAAAATATTTTAAAAAGTCTTCAGTTGAAAATTACAAATGAAAGGTAAACCAACAAAAAATTGTTGAAAAATACACATCAATTAAAAGGTGATTTTAGCACAAAATGTTTTCATTCTTTCTGACCAAATTGCACTGAATTTTTAAGTAGTTATAGCCGTTCTGAGAACATTCTTTTTATGAAGTTTTTTTAAACATAAGTTCAAAGGTCAAAATGTCAAGACTTATCCTACATTATCCCTAGATATTTTTATACAGTGGTAAGTGGTATAATTCTTTACTACTATAGAATCAGTCATAGAAACTTGCACCAAAAGCGCCCGCTTTGTCCAACTGCACTTTAAAAATATGACTTATTTTATAATATTAAATCAAGTGCAGTCCAAACCAAAAAAGCTAGACCCTTGAAATTTATCACGAACATAGTTAACAGTGTTGCCAATTTAGCCATTTTCCGGCTAAATTTAGCTCCTTTTGAACTCGTTTAGCCGGAGAAAAAGGCATTTAGCTCTTAGCCGTTTTTTTAGCCATTTTGGAAACTATTTTAGCAGTTTTTTAGCCATTTTTGAGTTTTCGGTTAAAAAGTAATTTTTAGTGTGTTTTTATACTAAAATAGAGAATTTATTGGTTTTTAAGTTTGTACAGATCGATCACAGACTCTAATACTATTTGTTATAAAGGTTTAAGTTTAAAAATGTAGGAGAAAATTAAATTTCTAAAAATTATAGACATTTCTGAAATTGTCATTCCGGTTTTAAGCTGAAATTTTATTGCTGAATTTTGGCATATATTTTTGAAATTCTTCTGATCAGGTTTCAGCGAAAACGGTCCCACGGGTAAAAAGTGTCACCTCGAATTCACGTGTTGAAAAAGCTTTTTTAAGCCAAAATAACTTAAAAAGATTTTTTACTTAAATACATTTTTTGCAGTCAAAATTTTTATATATATTTTTATAAAAAAATTTAATATAAAATATTAAAATCATTAAAAAAGTGCTTTGAACTCTCTTCATTTTATCTAAAATATGTCAAAACAGTAACAAAAAATCTCCTTATTTTAATATATGTATCAAAATCGGTTCAAAATATGAATTTACCTTAGTTTTTCTTAAAAAGTAAAATATATATTTTAGCTGTTTTTTAGCCATTTTTAGCCGTTTTTTAGCCGTTTTTTCAAAAGGATTTAGCCGTTTTTGATTACAAAGTTTTGGCAACACTGATAGTTGATGACCATAGGCTGATTAGGGTTCTAAATGGAGGAAATCGGACCAGGGAGAAACAAGTTTCCCTTTGAAGAATTACAAAAATCTTGGAAAAACGATTTTTAAAGGTTTTTCTTACATTTGTTCAAAACATCAGACATGTTTATGACATAAGAAGTTCTTTGACATGCCAAATAAACAAAAGTAATAGAAAATGCCATTTATTTCGTACCGCCCACTTTTGGGGGCGTGGATATGTATATAATATACAAATTTTATAAAATTACATTATATAGGCATAAATATCATACTACATCAATTTGTAAATACTTATCGCGAGGAAGAAGGTATCCCCAGACACCTCCCTCAACATCCCCACGACCAATTTTCACCTTAACTTCCCAAAAAGACCTGATAATCGTTTTTTTTTTCCTATTTCAAATTTATTTGAAATTTATTTTTTTAGTGGAACATTTGGTGTGGAATACTTCATCTGTATGTTATTCTATTACTTACTTGTTTTAGCGATAGCCGTGGCCCCATAATAACATAAAAATTTACAAAATTTTATGCTTTAAACTAACTATTTCTATTTTTTCGCTTTTGTGCATTTTTTTTGCAATTTTGCAAAGGAAGTCTTACATGTTTTTACAAAAATTTAATAGAAAAACTACGCTCTTTAAAACGGTGTGCATAACGACTATAAACATCCAGTGGTTTAATTGATGTCATAAAATATACCATTTTGCCCCTATGTGCAATGTCTTAGAATCGATCACTGATCAATAAAATATATACATTATGGGGTCCTAGACCGATATTTCGATGCGTTATACACGAAATGGCAGAGTATACCTCAATGCAGTGGTTGGAGGGTATAAAAATATGATAAACAAATTTATGAAAAAAAAATTTGATAAAAAAAAAAAATTTGATGAAAAAGAAAATAAATGAAAAAAAAAAAAAATATGAAAAAAAAATTGATGAAAAAAAAAAAATTGTTAAAAAAAAAAGATGAAAAATAAAAGTTTGATGAAAAAAAAAATTTGATGGAAAAAAAAAGTTTGATGAAAAAAATGATGAAAAAAAAATTTGATGGAAAAAAAAAATTGATGGAAAACAAATTGATGAAAAAAAAAAATGATGAAAAGAAAAAAAAAAAAATTATAAAAAAAAAAATTTGATGAAAAAAAAACAATTTGATGAAAAAAAAAATTTATGAAAAACTAAAAAAATTTGATGAAAAAAAAATTTTTTTTTTTTTAATTATTATCCAAGTTATAGAAAAAATGAAAATAGTAATTCTTGTTTTCTTTTTCGTTAATTGTTAGCTTATATAGTCAAACTGAGGTGGCGTCCTGCAACTTTTTTAAAATTAGACACCAGCCTAAAAACATTATCATGTTAAAAATTTTAATTAAAGTTATTTTATTTATTTTATGTATGCTGATACTCTAAACATAAACAAACATATAGCTGTCAAATTTTCACTACAAATTAATTGATGTTTTGTAACATTTTTTTTTTACCGGGAATAACTTACTTAGCTTAAAGTGTAAAACAATGTTTTTACTTGCAATTTTTTAAGAACATATAGGCCCTTACCACAAGAAAACAAAAAGTCTATTTTAACAAAAGTTTTATTTTAAATTTCAAATTTTCAATACATTTTTTGAAAGTCGATTTTAAAAACAAAAACAATTTATATGGAAATAAAATTAAAAGCTGATTTCAAATATATTTTATTTTTCTATTTCTATTTGCAAGTATTTCTTGTAGTGTACTACAAAATATATGAGAATGTTCTAAAACTTTCGATGTACATACCTTATATTTTTTACCACTGGACCGATTTTTCTGAAACACATTCCTTCAATTATTTTTTTCATATTTGATATAAAATCTATCGACGATCTCGATTATTCTTAATGAGATCCTAGACCAATACTGACCGATAAGTTACAAACGGAATGAAAAACATATATGCATGTAACTTTTATCGCTAATCGGTGGTTACAAAAACGTATACATTTGCAAAAACTAATGTGTATTTAATTATTTAGATATTTGTGCGGAAATTGATATTTTTAAATTTAACTAGAAAATTATATTTTTAAAATAAAATTAATCTATGCTGACATTAAATTAAATTTCGAAAAGAGTGCAGTTTACGGGTCAAAAAAAAAAAAAATAAAATATGCTCTCCGACTTACAAGGGAATTCTCCCTGGTGTCACTCCCGATCTTCATAAAATTTGGATTCGAAGTCTTTTTTTAGCGGCCCAAAATCATTTTTAGGGGAGGTCGATTTGTAAGGAGGGAAGGAAGTTGACCTTTTTCAGTTTTTTTCGACCTACGCCAAAAAACACTATATTGTGGTGCTATCAATGTGCAAAAAAAGAGTAATATTTTTTGACGTATTAGCAAAAATGCCCTAAAATTTTTGTATTTTACTCAATATGACGAAAGGTTGTGTATTTTTATACCCTCCACTTAGTGATAGAGGGTATATATAAGTTTGCCATTCCGTTTGTAACTCATCGAAATATCGATCTGGGACCCCATAAAGTATATATATTCATGATGCCCGATCGATTTTAAGACATTCTAGCCATGTCCGTCTGTCCGTCTGTCTGTCTGTCTGTGGAAAATGCTATCACGGACAAAATATTGCACAGAGATGACTGAAACTTAACATATTTATTGAAAGTTCTCCCGGGAAGTATGGTATTGCATTTGAGCGATATCGGTTCAGCGGTTCAAAAGCTATGAACGAAAATGTAAGCACACCTCAAAAATTTCAGTACATTCAACATAACCTAAAAATACAAAATGCTTTAATTCGGCTTCTGGTTGACATATGTGAACATAATTGAACACCAAATGGTATTTAAACAAGTACGAACATATTTTTTGACAAAAAAAAGAAAAAAATTGCGGATTTTTTTTTTACCAAAATTTTTTTTTGCGGAAATTTTTTTTAAAAAAATTTTTTTTTTTCAAAAGTAATTTCCTTTTAAATAAAGTTTTTTGCAGCAATATTTTTGAAATTGTGGAGGGTATCACTACATTCGGCAAGGCCGAATTTAACTTTTTTACTTGTTTGATATGTGCTTTGCACACGTAGATAAGTTTTCCAAAGACCTTTCATTTGGTATGTAACATGACTATGTTCCATTGCATAATATAGGACATAAACCAAAAAAACTTAAAAATAACCGTTTCTTCCACCCTCATTTGCACTTTGCAATTTGGGCCGCTAAAAAAATATTGACAACAAAATTTTTTTTTTGATGAATAAAAATATTGATAAAAAAATTTTTTTCATAAAAAAAAAATAGTGATAAAAAAAATATTGATGAAAAAAAAAGTTTTTGTAAAAAAAAAAATTGATGAAAATTTAAAGTCTATTTTGTAGCTCTTGAACCTTGTGCAAAGGAGGGCGTTGATTAGAGCATCCCATCAAATCTTAACTTTCGAGTTTCGTGTCCTCTAAATAAATCCTGCAAAAAATATTTTGAGGATGTTTATTCTGGCTCGAGGTCATTATTTTCTTTACTAATTAAAACCATGATATTCTCATAGCACAATTTTCAAGAAAATTTTTTTTTTTTGTTTTAAATTTATTTATGTTGGTAATTTTTGCAAGACTTAATCGACACGTGTTTCGGTATTTGTCAAGATTCCATTATCAAGATTATTTAGCAAAAATATAAGCGATTTACTACAAAGTAGCAAACGAGTCTAATGACAAATCGTTTGTGCACAAACTAGGATATTAATACATATTCGCCTCTATTCACAATAAGAATTAGAAAGACGAAGAAATTGTACCATACTAATAAGGCAACGATTGTCAATAACCAACAAAAATATTTAAAACAATTTTACATACGATAGTCCATTGGACTACAACAATATGTTTTTTGTTTTGTTGCTGTGAGAAATACTCCATATTAGGGTTATTCATCACAAATTCTGATTAATTTTTGAGTACTTTATGCGAAAAGTATTCAAAAAATTTTAAAAAAGATTTTGGTCTAGAGATGATTTTTAATATTAACAAGTAAACGGGTTAAATTCGGCTGTGCCGAATCCTTTATACCCTACAACATGTTAAAAAAAATAAATATCATGGGTTTTTTTGTGGTAGGGGAGGGGTGTGGGTTCGGGCGGAATAAACCAATGACATTTTTTTCCCTGGATCCAACTGCAGGACTTTGAACTTCTTTTGACATAAAAAGTTTTTATTTACTTAGCAAAATTAAAAAAAAAAAACGTGAACATTTTTGTTTTTTCTGAGGATGGTTTAGTTCCTTAAGAGGCAACTCTTTTCCCCCCTGATCCGATTTTGCCCATTTCCGAACTTAAACAGGCCAAGCCCATGAGACATATTCGTGCTAAACGTTAGGTGTATAGCACATTTACTTTAGACTATATCGTGTCTTCCACAGACGGACGGACAGAATATCTTAGAATCGATCACTGATCAATAATATATATCCTTTATGGGGTCCTAGACCTATATTTCGAAGCCTTACACATGAATTGACAAAGTGAGTATACCCCCGGTACTGTGATTAGAGGGCATTCAATTTTTTTTTATCCAAATTGGTTCCAAAAGTTGCAAAATGTTAAGTGTGTTGTCTCGAAAAATTTGAAAAAATATAAAAACGCTATTAACAGTCGCCCCAGTAGTCTAGTTGGTAGCGTGAGTATGGTGGTCATGGTTTCGGTTGTATGTTAGTATGTTGTTTTATGTTTTTAATTTTTTAAAGAAGATTTAATTATTTTTAATACATTTTCCAATTCCCATTTAGTCCTTTAGTTTATATTTCATAATAAGTTTGTATTCATATATGAATGCATTTCATTATTGTTGTATTTATATTCTTTGGTTTACATCCGGCTTCATAGACTATATCCTTCCGTTATTATACAACTTTTAGAAAATGTATGTGAAACAATACAGTATTGTAAAAAATAAAAACTTTACCCAGTGATAGCCATGGATATCCAAGGACTGCAATTCAATGCTTAAATTTCTATGTAACTTTAGTCATATGATGTTAAGATTATTCATTTTTATTATTTTTCCCCCACTTCATTGTTAATTAACTTAATTATACATTAATCTTTTTCTGAACTTATTTTTTTGAATTTGTAAGCGCTAACTTCCACAATATATTTTTTTTTTTTTGATTTTTGGTTACTTTAGTTCTCTTTTTATGACCACCGCTGTTATAGTAAGTACACCTGCATGTATTTATCATTGTTATTATAATTTATTTTTTTCCTATACCGTTTCTCAAAAAAAAAATCACATAAATTGTTAATATTAACATTAAGTTTACATTACTTTGACAAAAAATACACCCTTTCTTTACTTAGCACTATGTACCGCCACTCATTTCCTCTTCCTTTTAATGTTGTCGTTAAAAATATTTTTTTTTTTGCTCTTTCTTGTGAATTTTTTTCCTACTTTTTTTTCATATTGTCATTGCTATTTTCTGTCTTTTAAGCTGTACAATAAGGTGGAGCAAATTTTGCATTTATTCGACTTTCAAAATAATCGGGCTCGGAAAATTTTCCATTTAGGTTCAATATTAACACAACCAAATATTTGATTTCAATTTTGTCTTGAAAATCAAAAACTTCCGAATAAGTCTTAAAATATTAGTTAATTCTTGGACAACACTGAAAAAGTGTTTTTATGATACAATGTGCTCGATTCGGGAGTACTCTTTTACCATTCACCTAATTTTTAAAATATTGATATTAATTCGAAATTTAAGATTCAAAATTTGTTCTTGCAACTACTATAGATCTAGTTAAAATTTTTAATAATTTTTAGAACACAAATCCAAAAATCTTAAAATTTAAAGAAATACCAAAATTTTTAAAAATTAGATGAATGGTGAAAAGTACTCCTGAATCGAGCACAACATTTTTTTTAACCTTAAAATTTTTTTTTTTAATTTTTCATCAAAAATAAAATTTTTTATTAAGGGCAGAAAAAAATAATACGATAATAAGCAAGTAAAAAAGTTAAATTCGGTCTTGCCGAATGTAGTGATACCCTCCACAATTTCAAAAAGATTATTGCAAAAAAACTTTATTTAAAAGGAAATTACTTTTGAAAAAAAAAAAAAATTTGAAAAAAAAAATTCTGCGAAAAAAATTTTGGTAAAAAAAATCCGCGATTTTTTTCTTTTTTTGTCAAAAAAAAATTTCGTACTTGTTTAAATACCATTTGGTGTTCAATTATGTTCACATATGCCAACCAGAAGCCGAATTAAAGCATTTTGTATTTTTAGGTTATGTTGAATGTACTGAAATTTTTGAGGTGTGCTGACATTTTCGTTCATAACTTTTGAACCGCTGAACCGATAACGCTCAAATGCAATACCAAACTTCTCGGAAGAACTTCTAATAAATATGTTAAGTTTCAGTCATCTCTGTGAAATATTTTGTCCGCGACAGTATTCTCCACAGACAGACAGACGGAAAGACGGACAGACGGACATCGCTAGAATGTCTTAAAACCGATCGGGCATCATAAATATATATACTTTATGGGGTCAAAGATCGATATTTCGATGAGTTACAAACAGAATGACAAACTTATATATAGACTGGTTCCATTTAAAATAGCATCGGCAATCCGCCGATGGTGGTTCAATTTATCCAAAAATTAACACATCCATTCTTCTGATTTTTATTGAATTTCGGTTTTTGTTATTTAGTCAAAATTGTGAATGGTTCGCGTTTTATCGTTGTTCAAAGTTGGTATTTTGCAACAATTGTATGATAAATGCACAATGTTTAAATGATCATATCTTTGGAACGCATCATCTGATTGCCACGAGATAAAGCGCAAAATAATGGTTATGTCCTGTACTTAAAACAGAATTTTAAAAAGGGATAGGATGCTTTGCAAAAAGGATATTGAAATTAAAAAAATGTCCTTAATTTGCAAATATCTCAAAATGCGTATCTTTAATTTTCCTATATTTTTTTTAACATATAGCCCAATATGTACCTAACAACATATGCAAATCCCAAATTGGGGTGATAAGCAGTTTAATTGTAAACGCGGTTTCATGAAACGCCTTATTGATTTTTGTTAATAACTCTCGTTTACAAATGAAAAACAATTTCTGGGCACTAACCGCGAATAATTTTTTTATATGTATTTTTGATCGCTAAACTCAAAAATTTCATTAAAACAACATTTCGCGAATACATTTTTGTTAAATGAATTTTTTAGCGTTTTTTTGGAGGTATTTTAACTATTTTGCTTATATCTTTAGTTCTGTTTATCTGATCTTCTCGCATTAAAAACCAAAATAAAGACAATCAAATTTCCAACAAATCCTTCATTCATTATTTTTATATCAGTTCATAAATTTACGGGCAATAGGCAAACAAGGAAAATCATTTTTTTTATTAACAAAGCTCATTTCTAAAAAAAATTTAAAAAACAGAAATCGTTACAAATTAGCAATTTTTTTATTTTTCTTAAAAGCCTGAACATTTACAACGATTATAAAAGGGTTTCATTAAAATCTATGAGCAAATACCAAAGTTATGAAAAATTTTATGAAACTACCCTAAAGATTTTCCTTGTTTTTTTAAACAGCTTAATTTTTTACTTTTTTTATATATCAATATAATACCTTTAGTGATTTTCTCATGTATTTTCATATAATTTGTGATAACTTCGGAGTAAACCTATTGATTTTCATCAAATCAACTTTATTATATTTCTCAATGTTCAGGCTTTGCATATAAATAAAAAAACTTAATTAATTGCAAAGATTTCTATTTCTTTAAATTTTTTTTCAACGATTTGTTAATCAAAAAACTTATATTAGTCATATGTTTGCCTATTGCGCGTAAAGTTATGAACTGATATAAAAATAATGAATGAAGGATTTATTGGAAATTTGATTGTCTTTAATATGGTTCTTATTTCGGAAGGATCAGATAAACGGAACTCAAGATATAAGAAAAATAGTCAAAATACCTTAAAATAACGCTAAAAAAAATTATTTGCGCGTAAAGCTATGAACTGACGAGAAAATGATGAATGTAGGATTTGTTGGAAATTTGATTATCTTTATTTTGGTTTTTATTGCGAGAAGATCAGATAAGCAGAACTTATGATATAAGCAAAATAGTTAAAATACCTCCAAAAAACGCTAAAAAATTCATTTAACAAAAATGTATTCGCGAAATGTTGTTTTAATGAAATTTTTGAGTTTAGCGATCAAAAATACATTTAAAAAAAATAATCGCGGTTAGTGCGCAGAAATTGTTTTTCATTTGTAAACGAGAGTTATTAACAAAAATCAATAAGGCGTTTCATGAAACCGCGTTTACAATTAAACTGCTTATCACCCCAATTTGGGATTTGCATATGTTGTTAGGTACATATTGGGCTATATGTTAAAAAAAATATAGGAAAATTAAAGATACGCATTTTGAGATATTTGCATATTAAGGACATTTTTTTAATTTCAATATCATTTTTGCAAAGCATCCTATCCTTTTTTAAAATTCTGTTTTAAGTACAGGACATAGCCATTATTTTGCGCTTTATTTCGTGGCAATCGGATGATGCGTTCCAAAGATATGATCATTTAAACATTGTGTATTTATCATACAATTGTTGCAAAATACCAACTTTGAACAGCGATAAAACGCGAACCATTCACAATTTTGACTAAAAAACAAAAACCGAAATTCAACAAAAATCAGAAGAACATATATACCAATTTTTAATACAATTAAAATAGGTAAGGCGGAAAAAGTGTTTTTTTCGTAGTCAAAAATTTTGGAATTCTTCTATACCCTCTATCACTAAGTGGAGGGTATAAAAAATATATATATCTTTTCAATACTGTGCTAATTTTATGTAATATTTTTATCAAAAAACTAATTAATTTTTTTTTTTTGCAAAAACAGAAACAGAAAAATATTAGCAAACCAAAAAAAAAAATTTGTAGAGTAGTGTTATTTTTTTACCCTTAACTTATTGTTAGTGATAGATGGTATATATAAGATTTTCATTCCGTTTTTAACTCATTGAAATATCGGTCTTGGACCCCATAAAGTATATTGATCAGTAATTGATTCTAAGTAGTGCCTACGGTCAGTACCGTAGAACCGGGAATACCGGTATTCCCGGTTCTCGGTATTACCGGGAAATGGTACCGGTTTCCCGGTTCTGAATTCATTCCCGATATTCCCGGGAATATCGGTATTCCCGGTTCCGGTTCTGACGGTATTCCCGGTACTACCGGTATGTATATTTTGTAAAATTTAGTACAATTAAATTTTTTTCTTTGCTTTTACCAAAAAAAATACAAAAAATTTGAAAAATACCATTTCCATTGTATTTTTTTAATTTAAGAAAAAAATAGTTACATATTTTTTAAATCATGTACAAACACAACTAAATATTACTGAAATACTGATTAAATAGTGTAATTTAAATATTTTATGGAATAGTATTTTTCTGGTTTTTGAGAACCGGTACCAGGATCAGAACCGGGAATACCGGTATTCCCGGGAATAAATCTAGAACCGGGAAACCGGTTCCAGAACCGGGAATACCGGTATTCCCGGGAATACCGAGAACCGGGAAATGGGGGGCACTAATTCTAAGACATTCTAGCGATGGCCGTCTGTCTGTCCTTCTATGGAAATGGTTATCACGGCCAAAGTATTTAACAGATATGACTAAGAATTAGCTTTAGAAACAAAAGCGAACTGTGTCTTTATCACGAAGGTACAGAGAAAGTCGTCGATGTGCATAACTGGTGCTCTTCGTACTACACATACGGCTGCATTAGAAATCCTATTTCACCTGATACCATGGACGTATTCAGGGGGGGGGCCAGGGGGCCCGGGCCCCCCCCTTTTGGATTGAAACATTTTAAAAAATTAAAACACTTCAACACATTATACAAGCAACAAACATAAGTTTTTTAGTATTGTAAATATTTTGGTTTTTAAAGAAAAGTTTTAATTATTTTTTTATAAAAACTATTGATTTTTTGAGTAAATTTTCGTTTTTAAAAACTTATTTATATCGAAATTTCTGTAAAATATCTAGTGAAAACACATTATATTGGTTTTATTTTATAAAAAGTATGCATCAGGACAATAAAAACAGTTTTCTATAAAAAGTTTCAAACTCTGAGGATCTAAGTTACTTTTTCTGTTATTAAATGTCTCAGATTTTGAGACATTATTTCTATTTTTTAGATTTTGAACATTTTTTCTGAAGAAAAATTCTCATATTTAATTTTCATCCTATCACTTTTTTTTTTAAAATCGGGTTTGATTTGCATTGAAAAACTGCAGTTTTGAGTATTAAAAACGACTAAGGAAAATACATAACTGGCACAAAAATAAAAACTTGTATTATGTGAATAAATATAAGAGTTAATTTTGCAAATTTGATCTGCGGGTATCATAATTTTTTTGAAGGATTTAGGGGAACTAAAAAGAATGGCGTTTTTTTTTTGAAAACGCGGATTTTGAGCTAATTTTTCTGCAGAGCAAAAACGGCTGAATATACCGCAAATCTGATTTCACCAGTCGATTCTACAGCAAAAAATAATACAACGGTCGTTTTTAAAACTCTTAAAAAAAGTTCCAAAAACCCACCACAGAGGGCGGAAATATAAGGTTTTTCCATTTTCTTTTTAAATAAGTTTTTTAAATATGCACAATTAAAGGTCGTTTTTAGCTGAACAAAATGGTACCAAATTTTCCGTTCTATCACAACCCGTTTAAAAGTTATAAGCTCTCAAAAATGGACAAAAACATGGTTTTTGGGAACTTTGACCTCAATTTTCTGGAAAACATGACGTGATAGAAAAATTTTAAAACTAGATTCAGAATCAGCATCGAAATGTTAATCGAAAACAATTTTTATGATCCTAGAATATCATCCAAAAACATCACAAAAAAATGCTCTCAATAATGCACAAAAAGTTTTTTGTGAACTTTGACCTCAATTATTTCAAAAATCTGACGTTACGGAACATTTTGGAAACCAGATTTGGAATCAGCATTGAGAGGAAAATCTAAAACGAGTGTCCAGACCGCTGACCCATCCAACAATTTTTCAAATTTCGGTCAGTGTTTTATAATTTTGCCATTAGAAAAAAAATTTTAAGCCTTATAACTTTTTAATAGGTTGCGATAGAAACGTGCTTTATGTACCAATTTTCTTTGCAAAAACTGCCTCTTCATCGTGCATGATTAAAAAAATTATTTAAATTTAAAAAAAAAAAAAAAGATTTTTCCGCCCCCTGCTGAGGGTTATCGGAACTTTTTTAGGAGTTCAAAAATCTGCTACTGTATTAATTTTTGCTGTAGAATCGACTGGTGAAATCAGATTTGCAATATATTCAGCCGTTTTTTCTCTGCAGAAAAATCAGCTCAAAATCCGCGTTTTCAGATAAACAGATGAAGTGACATTGTCACCAAACGAACTCTAATAAATATAGATAAATTTTCATTAACGAATTTACAAAAGCACCTTAAAAAAATGTAATGACGTATTTGAAATTTTATAAAAATCCAGCAATAATATGTAACAGTAGAGCCGTAAAAAGCGTTAAAGAATTAATTTTTCAAGTCTAAATATATCGATAACGGAATGTTCTACAAAAATGTTGAAAGCTGATTTGGAATCAGGACCTTTATTATGGCTCTTCCCAGTAAACCAAATGATACCTTTATGATATCGAGGCAATGTCACCTATTATACGAAAACGATAGTGTTTTCGTTCTTAATGTAGAATTTTTTAGAATTTATCGAAAAACTATTGTTATTTCAGGCGATAACGAAATCGTTTCGATATAAATACGTGTGATACTATTTCCAATATCACTTATAGTTATTTGGTTTATTGGGTTACGTGAGAATACGTCGACGCATAAATTTGGTGTTTCAAATTTTCGAAAAATAGTCCTAACAAAAATAACATAATTTTTTAATATGAAAAAAATATTATTAAAAAAAAATTCGAGTTGGGCCCCCCCCTTTTCAAATTCCTGGATACGTCGCTGCCTGATACCATTGGACATATTGGATAGGCAGTATGCGGCTACGTCGGCAATTCGGCTTAATAACACGCTGCAATGCAGGAGCAGCGATTGTGGCCATAGCGCGATCTTGAAGAAGATAACGATCTTTCTGATTTGTCGGATGTCAAAATTCAATATCTAAGGAATTTCATAAGAAGCTCAAATTGGTTTAACGACAGGGACTTGTAGGGAAACCTATTACGGTCCCGTGGTATCACAATGGACCTCAGAGTCTACGTGTGTTGCCGTAAAACGTCAGCAGCCACTTTCAACCTAACCTAACCTAAGACTTAGCATATTTACTTTTTGTTACCCTGAGCAGTTTGGTATTGAATTTGAGCGAAATCGGTTCAGCGGTTCAAAAGTTATGAAAAAAAATGTAAGGACACCTCGAAAATGTTGGTACATTCAATATAACCTAAAAATACAAAATGCTTTAATTCGGCTACTGGTTGACACATGTAAACAGACTTGATCACAGAGAGGTATTTAAACAAGTACAAACATTTTTTTTTACAAAAAATTTTTTTTTATTTTTGTTTTTGCAAATAAACTTTTTTTTTACATTGTGGAGAGTATCAATACATTTGACAAGGTAGAATTTATTTTTTTTACTTGTTTTCACTTTTTTCGAAACTTTTCGATTTTCAAGTCAAAAAAGAAACACAAAAACATTGCATTACAGCTCCAATATTTTTGACATGATAATGTTTTTAGGCTATTATTACAATTTTCATTTTCTTAAAACCAAAAATTTTAATAACTTGGGTTTGTAACTTGGATAATAATTCACCTCGTGGTGAATAAAACCATTTTTCAACAGCTGGTGACTTAAAAGTGACATAAATATTTTTCAACAAAAAAAAAATTTTTTTCAACGATTTTTTTTTCATCAATTTTCTTTTTCATCAAACATTTTTTTTCATCAAATTTTTATTTTCATAAATTTTTTTCATCAAATTTTTTTATCCGTTTTTTAACAAATTTTTTTTTTCATCGAATTTTTTTCTAATTTTTTCATAAATTTTTTTTTTATCAATTTTTTTTAATATTGCATCAAATTCTGTCAGTGATGGCATACTCAAACAAAATTTGGTACTAAATGAAAAAAATCCTAATTTAACCCCGAATGTGCCATATGGTACTAGTGACCCACAATTACCCCTTGATATGCCTTCGTGTAGCAAAAGCGCTGTTTTTACCCCCAACCGGCCATTTGTGAATAATAATGGCAATTTTTCTCCAAAAACGCCAACTGAAAAAAGTGCATATCAAACTCAGAAAGGTACCGTCCAGACCGGGATTGACATGTACATGACTGTCCTTAAGAGAAAACGAAGCCCTAGATCTTCGAAGTCCGTGAAACCTGCAAAGCAGGTCAGAGAACAGGAAACAGGCAATGAAGCAGGTAATCGGTTTGCGATCTTAGATTCTGACTCGAATGAACCCGAACCGACAGGTAAGTCGTTTAAACCACCCCCTATTTATCTTAGAGAGCAAAGTTCTAGCGATCTTGTAAATAGCCTCGTTACCGTTCTCGGTGAAAAATCTTTTTACATTATTCCTATTAGAAAAGGTAATATTCACGAGACTAAGATTCAAATATATAGTGAACAAGATTATCGGAAGCTAGTTTCCCATTTCGAATCCCAGGAAAAAAGTTATTATACTTACCAATTGAAAAGCAGCAAAGGACTGCAAGTAGTTATTAAGGGAGTTGACTCCAGCGTTGATCCTACTGAGATAAAAGATGCGCTTACTATAGAGGGCTTTAAAGTTAAAACTGTTGTCAATATTAGAAATAGGGGAAAAATACCCCAACCTTTATTTCGTATTGAATTTGAACCCAATGACATCAAACTAAAGCGAAACGAAGTTCACCCAATTTATAAATTAAAATATTTACTTTATCGTAAGATAACAGTTGAAGAACCCCACAAAAGAAATGGACCCGTACAATGTAATAATTGCCAAGAGTTTGGCCACACGAAGGCATATTGTAAACACCCTACCGTTTGCGTCATTTGCGGCGATCTGCATAATTCGAAAGACTGCAATAAATCCAAAACTGACTCCGGAGTTAAAAAGTGTAGCAATTGTGGTGAAAATCACACTGCTAACTATAGAGGTTGCCCTGCGTATACCATGGAAAAGCGCTTCCACAATAGTCGGCCAAAAGTTACCCACATGGACGCTCAAAATGCCCGAGAATTCAGCTGTCAGCAACAACCCCCGTTAAGCGTTCAGAATCACGGACAAAATACTCAATCCTTTGTTCGAGAAGTCTGTACCCAACAACAACCCCCGGTAAATGTCCCGAATCTCGTACAAAATACACAATCCTTTGCATCTGTTTTGAGAAGCCGACCCACAGCTCCCAACCCAAGAATCGGTAACCCGACTCCCAATTATCAATCAGGATTATATAGAGAGAATCCTCAAACTCGACCATCCGGCCAGAATCAAGATTTTATTAGACTTGAAAAATCTATTGATACGCTTGTCCAGGCAATTTCAAATTTTACGGATAGAATGGGTTATATGTTGCAGGAGATGCTGAGTATGCAGTCGATGTTGCTGCAGACTCTGCTAAACAAACCATGAACGGTCTGAAAATATGTTTCTGGAACGCAAACGGCTTACGCCAACACAAGGACGAACTCGAATATTTTCTTAGAAACAAGCAGATAGATATAATGCTTGTTTCTGAGACTCATTTAACACACCGTAGCTTATTTTCAATCCGAGGTTACACATTATATGATACTAAAGACCCCAGAGGTAGGGCATGTGGAGGATCAGGCATTCTAATTAAAACTCGACTGAGACACTATCTCATGTGTGATATTTGCGAAGATTTTCTTCAAGCAACTACAATATGTGTAGAGGAATTTGGTATGAACCTAGTAATTTCGTCTATTTATGCTCCCCCCAGATTTAGGATCACTGAGAATCAGTTCAGAACATTTTACGAATCACTAGGTTCACGCTTTCTGGCAGCTGGCGACTATAATGCCAAGCATACATTCTGGGGGTCACGCCTCATTACCCCGAGAGGACGTGTGTTGTATGATACAGTTTGTAAAATGGGTATGGATGTGATTTCAAGCGGAGAACCGACATACTGGCCTTCGGACCAAAATAAGATTCCAGACCTTATAGATTTTGGATTGTCTAAGAATATTTCGAAAAACGTATTATCTGTTGAATCTTCTTTGGAGCTCTCTTCAGATCACACACCCACTATTGTTACCCTTTCAAACCCCAGAGAAATTGTATCCCCTTCTGGTGGCTTAGCACTGACAGGCAAAGGAACAAATTGGCTAAAGTATAAAAAATTTCTCAGTACTCATTGCTCGGAAAACATTTTGCTAAGCAACCCAGATCAAATTGACCTCTCGCTTAAGAATTTCGAATCTAATCTCAAACTAGCTGCTCTAATTGCTACTAAACCCCAGCGACAATCCAGACAAAACCCAGTTTTTTCTGTTGATGTCGAACGACTCTTAAATGAAAAAAGGAGAGCTCGTAGAGAGTGGCAACTGCACAGATCTCCACAACTCAAATCACGATTAAAGGTATGCACAAACAACTTGCGAAGATTGCTAGAATCACAGAGAGCTGACTCGTTAAATAGATTTCTTGAAAATTTGGAGCCTACATCAAAAACGGATTATTCGTTATGGCGTGCTACTAAAAACATGAAAAGACCTGTCATATGTAAGCCTCCTTTGCGAAAACAAAATGGAGGTTGGGCTAGAAATGATACTGAAAAAGGAAATCTGTTTGTTGAGCACTTGAAAAATGTATTCACTCCAAATGAATCAAGTGTTATAGTAGAGTTGCCACCAATTTTACCCCAGCGCAGAGCAGTACCCATCCGGTTTGAGATGCGAGAGGTCGAAAAGGCAGTTTTTGATTTAAACCCCAAAAAAGCATTTGGTATTGATAAGATCAGTAATAAAATGCTTTTGGAGTTACCCCGGATAGCATTAAGAATAATTCTTTTTATTTTTAATGCTATATTACGCCTTCAACATTTTCCCCCAGAATGGAAAATTTCTCTTGTTAAAATGATACCCAAGCCAGGTAAAGATCACACAAAAGTGGAATCGTATAGGCCTATCAGTCTGTTATCCAATTTATCCAAACTTTTTGAAAAACTGTTAGTGAACAGATTAACAACTTATGTCACTCAAAACAACTCTATCCCCGATCACCAGTTTGGATTCAGAAAAAAACACGGCACAATTGAGCAAGTTCATAGACTGGTAGATGAAATTAGAAGAGCCTATGAGGAAAAGAAATATTGTTCTGCACTTTTTATTGATGTCTCGCAGGCGTTCGATAAGGTTTGGCACGAGGGTTTACTCTATAAGATAAAGAATATGTTACCACCAGATACACATAAGTTACTCGAAAATTACATTACAGATCGTAAGTTTACAGTAAAGGAAAACGATTTTGTTAGTACCCCACAAATCATACAAGCTGGGGTTCCACAAGGTAGTATTTTGGGACCGCTTTTGTATATTTTGTACACCTCTGATATGCCAACTAATCGAAATACGCATACTTCCACATTTGCAGATGATACAGCTATTTTGAGCTCTCATAATAACCCACTTGAAGCAACTCGTATTTTGCAAAGTCACATTCTTGAATTAGAAGACTGGTTGAAAAAGTGGAAGATTAAAGTTAATGAGCAGAAATGCATCCACATAACTTTCACGTTGAGACGAGAAACATGTCCCCAAATTCAGATTAATAATCACACCGTACCTCAACACACAACAGTTAAGTACCTCGGAATTCATCTGGATCGTCGTCTTACGTGGAAAAACCATATAGATGCAAAATTAACCCAGATAAAATTAAAAACTATTGCAGTAAATTGGCTAATTGGGAGAAACTCGAAACTTATGTTAGACTGTAAACTATTGATCTACAGCTCTATTATAAAACCTATATGGTGCTATGGTATTCAGTTATGGGGCACTGCCTCTGCGTCTAATGTGGAAAGAATACAGAGAAAACAGAACAACATTTTAAGAATGATTACTGATGCCCCTTGGTACGTTAGAAACTCAAACATACACAGAGATCTAAATGTATCATTTGTTAAAGATGAAATTGTGAGACATACCCAGAACTACCTACGGAGACTAGAATCACATCCAAACAATTTAGCGCGTAATCTTCTAAATAATAGTGGTCACCAACGCCTAAGAAGGAGGGCCACTACTGACCTGGTACTATAAAATGAAAGATGATGCTTTTGAAAACATTGGATAATTTATGAGCAAGTGAAATTTTGTCTGGCACTGGCCGGACTTAATATTAAGCTATTTATATTAGTTTTAAGATTTGAAAACTTATTGTTAGTTCACATAGTTTTAGTGAAGATTCAATAAAAAATTAATGAGAAAAAAAAAAAAAAAAAAAAAAAAAAAATTTTTTTTTCATCAAATTTTTTTTCATAATTTTTTTTTATCAATTTTTTTTTCATAAAATTTTTTGTTCATTATTTTTTTTTTTTTCGTCAAATTTTGTATCTCATTAAATTTTTTTTTTTCATAATTTTTTTTTATTATATTTTTTTCATCAATTTTTTTTCTCAAGTTTTTTATTATCAATTTTTTTCATATTTTTTTTTCATAAATTTTTTTTTACATCAAAAACTTTTTTTCATCAAAATTTTTTTTTACCAAAAATTTTGGGTTCATTTAATTTTTTTTAACATATTTTGTTTTTCGTGAAATAAATATTTTTTTTTTACCAAAACTGCTTTTTCACCAAGTCTAAGCTTTTCGCATACAAATTTTCCATTTGTTTATCAAATGTACATAAAACAAGTGAGAGTGTTATATTCTTTGGTGCCGAATCTTTTATACTCTCCAAAATGTAAAAATACTTTTTTGCACTTATTTTTGCACTCACTTACGAAATGTACAGCTCTTTTGGTTTTTCAATGGAGTCCTCGACTGATAAGTATTTCAATTCGTTTTGCATGGAATAGCAAAGTAATATAACATTATTTTTTCTAAAAAAAACTATGCTTTGGCAAGTACGCCCAAATCTTCCGCAAAACATTATCATGATTTAATGTTTTGGGCAAGAGTACAAAATTCGCAGGCATTTTTTGTGTTATTACTGACCCTAAAATAATACTTTTCCGAACCCGACGATTTTAAAATTCTAAAAAAGCTTTATTTGCTCCACCCTAGTAAACATTCTCAGTTATGGCAATAAATTGTGTCTTTAATGTTTGCATAAAAATTGCGAAAAAAAAATCAACAGAAAGCAACAGAAAATACAAATACACACAAGAGCAAAAAGCGTTAAAGCCGTAACAACAGTTATGACTAGGGATGAGATTTCCATGAAAATGCATGTTTTTTGTCGATAGTCTAAAATAGATATCGACCAATTATCTTTCCGAATCAAGAAATTTGCGTTAAAATGCACAGAAAGAATTGAAAACGAAAGTCAATCAACAAAAACGCGGATTCAATTAATTTTTTAATTGAAACTCCTCCGATAAAGAAAATTGTTATATCAATCATCATATTGTAGGTGATTAATTGATTTTTATTTCAATTAATCATTTTTTCGATTTTGATCAACAATTTGATTGATTTTTTATTTAAAGTCAATTAAAATAATTATTGATTTAACAAATAAATTTCACGCTTATGGAAAAATTATGAAGAAATTCATATTTTTTGCTTTCCAATATGTTGCCGACAATAAAAAAAGTAAAACCGTAGTAAAAAGTATATTTTTGAATTAATGTATTCAAATAAATTGAAGCGAAAAAAAATCTGGTATGTTGAAAATTTCGTAATTTGATAGTTAAAGAAAATAACAAAAATGTTGATCAAAACAATAATTGACTCATTTGAATTTTGTTGATCAATAGATTTAATTGAAATTTTTTAGCCAATAATTTTTTGTGTGCGGCATCGATTTGTTTTTGCATAAGTATTTTTGCATATTTTGGTTAAAATGCATATTTTTGCATATTTTGGTTTAAAATGTATATTTTGTGCATATTTCCAACTTTTAAGTGCATATTTTTGCATATTTTGGCATAAATTAGCAATATCACAAATTGAAATTTTTTTGCTACAAAAACTATTTTGAATTTAAAAAAATTATTTTCAAAATAAGAAAAATTATTTTGTCTTCTTAATTTTTTTTATAGATTGTCTTAATTTGTAACAAAAATTTTTCTTATATAAAGTTTTAAATATTACTATTTAAACCTGACGTTATTTTTAGATTTTTAAGATGTTTTTGCTATAAAAACAAGATTTTTATTGGACACTTTTTACTTTTTAGTGCATATTTCTAGGTTTTTTAGTGCATATTTTGAATTTTTTAGCGCATATTTTAAGCGCATATTTTCGATTTTTTATTGCATGAAAATCTCATCCCTAGTTATGACAATAGTAACAGTTTTTTCTACACTCAAAAAAATAAAACTGTAAAGTTAGCAAAAAATTTAGTTAAATTTAACTAAAAAAACACCTGATTTTGAACCTACTAAATTTCTAGTTAATTTAACAAAAAATATTTAGTTAACTTTTTGTAGAATGAATGTAGCAAAAATAAAGTAACTTTAACTAAAAATTCAGCTGAATATTTCGTAACATTTCTATGTACGTATTAACAAAAAAATTAGTTAAATTCAGCTAAATTTTTTGTAAAAAAATTGTAAGTTTGTTAAACATTGATTTTATACACTTACACTTCACTTATTTTTTTCTTTTTTTTTCAGGATTAAGTTCAGCTTAAGTAGAACTTATGAGATTTGCATAGGAGGCTACACAAGAAATTTCTAAAATTTTTTCACTTAACAAATATGTTACGAAAAATCAGCAAATTAATTAGTTAAAATTCGTTAACTAATTTTTACCGTCAACAAAAAAAATTAATTCAAAATTTGTTCAAAATTAGTATTTTCGTAAATTAAACTTAACTAAAAAAAGTAGTTAAAACGCTGATTTTAACTAACAATTTGCTAAAAAGCGAGTAAACTCGAGTTAACAAAAAAAAATTTGTTAACTTTACAGTTTTATTTTTTTGAGTGTACATTCATAATATGTATGAATGTAGATTTTATGTTAGCACATTTGCTTTAGAGCAGAGTTTTCTCAAAAGTAATATTAAAGTGCTTCCAGCAGAAATAACAACAACAATGGGAATAGGATTTGTCACTATGACGGATGTCCTTATATTAACATAGCGCAAATTTTAACATGAATTATATATTTATGCATTTGTAATTGTATTTATGTTAGAAATGGTACATTTTCTTTAAATCTCGCTTTTTCGCAGATTGTGCTGCTTCCTGGTACGCGTGTGTTACTGTGGGTTAGCAATTTTATAAACTTGGCCGAAGCTTTAAAATAAAAACAAAAGTGATTGGGATCATACCGGCGTGTTTTTATATGCGGCGATATGGAAAAGTTTTCTTTTTGGTGAACTGCGCCAATAGATTTCCGCGAACCATCTCAAACCAACAATGACAAATGATTGCAGAAAATGAAAATAAGCAGGTGAAAATATTCACCTAATCGTCAGTGAAGTCAACTGCAAAAGCCGGTGACAAGGTAAACTGCCTGGATCTTCTTTGCATGTCGCCAGAGGCAAAGGCGTTTCATTGCAAAAGTACAAATCAACGACTATGATTCTGGGCTTAACGCACAGAAAGAAATATTGAGAAAAACAATTTGAGTAATCACTTGTTTAAATTTTTAAATAAGATTTGAGTAATTTTTTATTTAGCGTATGGATTAAAAAAGATACAGAGAATATTACAACCCGAGTAAAAATAAACATATATAACAATATATAATTTGATACAAACATAATATATCATATATGATTATATATCCCGTAGGATATTTTCTAAATTTTTAAATGCAATCATATGCAGTTATATATAATTTAATCATGATTCATAATAAAAGGTGTACGGTTGATATAATTATATAAAATTATATGAGGGTCAATACAAAATTTGTTTTTCTGTATAATTTAACATAAAATTATATATAGCTTATTCTGTTCCATACAAAACAATATATGTTTCCAATTAAACAAAAATTTTCTAAGTTTTTAGGCAAAGTATAAGAAACTTTTTAAAATGTTCCTAAACATTTCCTTGCCAGGGCTATGTATATCACCTACCTGGTTCGAAGCGTACCCAAACATTTTTTTTTTTGGAAAATTATATGTTTGGTGAATGTATCGTTAACCTGTGGTGTATCTCAACCCAAACCAAAAAATACCAGGATTTTATATGTTTTTATGCAATTAGATATAATTAGATCCACCAATATATGACAATGTCTGGTCAAAACTCGGATGAAATCAAATCATTTTTTATACAAGTTGATCTTTTTTAATGCAAAAAGATCCACCATTACTCGGATCAAATTGCGTATAAATATATATTGTGTTACATATCATTATATATTGCATCATATAAAAATTTTTACTCGGGAATATATGTGGTATTTGTTTTGTATATATTTGTTTAATTGACAGAATTAAAAATTTACTCAAAAACTAAAAAAAAATTTTGAGTTAATAATTTAATACAAAATTTAATATTTTTTTTTATTTTTATACCCTCCACTTAGTGATAGAGGGTACCCGAGTAAAAATTTTTATATGATGCAATATATATTGATATGTAATACAATATATAATTAAACGCAATTTGATCCGAAAAATGGTGGATGTTTTTGCATTAAAAAAGATCAATTTGTATAAAATATTATTTGATTTCATCCGAGTTTTGACCAGACATTGCCATATATTGGTGGATCTAATTAGATCTAATTGCATAAAAACATGTAAAATCCTGGTGTTTTTTGGTTTGGGTTGAGTTACACCACAGGTCAACGATACATTCACCAAACATATAATTTTCTTAAACAAAAAAATGTTCGGGTACGCTTCGAACCAGATAGGTGATATACATAACCCTAACAAGGAAATGTTTAGGAACATTTTAAAAAGTTTCTTATATTTTGCCTTAAAAACTTAGAAAATTGTTGGTTAAATGGAAACATATAGTGTTATATATGGAACAGAATAGGATATATATAATTTTATATTAAATTATACAGAAAAACAAATTTTGTATTGACCCTCATGTAATTTTATATAATTATATCAACCGTACACCTTTTAATCCGAATCATGATTCAATTATATATTACTACATATGACTGCATTAAAAAAAATTAGAAAATATCTCACGGATGTATAATCATATATAGTTTATTATGTTTGTATCAAGTTATATATTGTAATATATGTTTATTTTTACTCGGGTATATATAAGTTTGTCATTCCGTTTGTAACTCATCGAAATATCGGTCTGGGACCCCATAAAGTATATATATTCATGATGCCCGATCGATTTTAAGACATTCTAGCGATGTCCGTCTGTCCGTCTGTCCGTCTGTCTGTGGAAAATGCTCTCACGGACAAAATATTTCACAGAGATGACTGAAACTTAACATATTTATTGGAAGTTCTCCCGAGAAGTTTGGCATTGCATTTGAGCGATATCGGTTCAGCGGCTCAAAAGTTATGAACGATAATGTAAGCACACCTCAAAAATTTCATTACATTCAACATAACCTAAAAATACAAAATGCTCTAATTCGGCTTCTGGTTGACATATGTGAATATAATTGAACACCAAATGTTATTTAAACAAGTACGAACATATTTTTTGACAAAAAAAGAAAAAAATCGCGGATTTTTTTTTTACCAAAATTTTTTTTCGCGGAAATTTTTTTTCAATTTTTTTTTTTTTTTCAAAAGTAATTTCCTTTTAAATAAAGTTTTTTCCAATAATCTTTTTGAAATTGTGGAGGGTATCACTACATTCGGCAATGCCGAATTTAACTTTTTTACTTGTTTTTTATTCTCTTCGTGTTTTGCATTCTCGTTTAGTTTATAGTTTTTTGTGTATGTATATGAAAGTTTGAAATCATCTTTGTAAAATTTTCCAATGTCTTCAAGACATAAATATATTTGGTAAAGTTTGAAAAAATATTTTTTTCGAAAAAAAATGTGAAACTTTTTAAAAAAATAAATTGATAAATGTTGAGTAAATTTTTACTTGACACAATTAAAAAGTTACTTGAAAAATTGAAAAATTAGTAAGCATTAGTAAGCATTTAATAATTTTTTATTAAAAATTTACTCAATACTATTAAATCGTTTACTGGTGCAAAATTGAGTAATTTTTTACTCAATAGTATTAAAAATTTACTCAAATTATTTTCTTATTTTTTTCTGTGCGAGGTTATTTCAATTTATTAATTTAAATGTTAATTTTAACTTAAATCTGATAAACAATTATTCAATTAATACAAATTTATGTATTTGTTTAATTACCTTTTTAGCTTAACTTGTTTAACAGCATTTACGCGAAAATTTTATTTAAACAAATTTTTTGTTTGTTTTATTTAAAACAAACCTCTATTTACTTATCAGCTTTATAGTTTACAAAATATATGAAAACAACCGAAAAAAATCCATTAAAAGTAGCCTTAAGTAATTAAAATTATGGGAAATTGTATTTATTTGAATTTATTTAAATTGAAAACGTAAAATTTTCATTGAGGGAAATAGAGAAAAAGGTGCAAATGGAAATAATATATATTTAATCAAATATTTGTTAAAACATTAAATGAACGTGAAGCTGATGTAATAAAAACATAAAATTTAGTTAAATTTAGCTTGAACGAACCTCTGAATACCCTCTAAAATGTACAAAAGCATTTTGAGCAACAGTAAATTTAAGAGCAAAAAAAAATGTAAAGTGTTTTTTTAAACAATAATTTTTTGACCATGAAATGTGTTTTTTTTTGTGAAAACAGCATTCGACGACGTCCAAAAAAACTTTGAGCAGATTAGTTTTAGCGGAACTAGAAAAAGTGGAAAAACATGAAAACCAAATAAGAAAGTTATAGTCGGTCAAGACCATATGATACCCTACACCACACATTGGGAACTTTGTGTGATAGGAATTTCACGACATTCTTTACCATTATAAAAACTGGAGACCTTAAGGAACTCACACATGTGGATTGGACATTTGTACCCTACGTATAAATTTAAGGCAAAGTTGGTTAATTTATTTATATAAAACAATAAAATGGAGGTCATTTATTTTAAAAACTTTTTAATTTTAAGTGACAATATAACAGCTTACCATTCAATACGAAGTGTTTCTTTCATATTTTGGTGCAGTCTACACCCTACATTAAAATAACCCGCAAAATTAACTGTTATTTATCTATTATCATTTTCGATTTTTTAAACAAAAATAATGGGGGAAAATATCAAACAATAAAGCAACACGCGGTAAATAACCATTATTTGCAATAATTGAATAGTTCATGCGAATAAGGACGAATAGACCACTTTTTCGCAAACACGTTTTTTTGCATAAATGCATTTTATTAGCAGAGCCCTACAATCCTATGCAGAAATTTTTGGGGAAATTTTGACTTTTAAGGCTAAAAAAATTACTTTGAAAGTGCAATAATTCGTATATTTGTATATTTTTGTTTAAATTGGGAGTAAACTAACGCACAATTTTGATTAAATACAACACAAAAACATACAAAAATTTTACTTTCGGTAACAATGTGTTAAAAGAACATTACGAGGAACAAACCACACTTATTATATTGGCAAAAAATTTTACCGTTCTTGAGTTATAAGACTTTAAAGTGTGGAAAGCAAAAAGGGCGAATATCCATCCTTAACAAAATAATATATAAAAATTATTTAGCTGCGAGTTTAAAATTGATATTAGCTAAAATTTGAAATTGTACACAAAAAAAAACAATCTTAGCACACACTCTAATCAAAATTTGTTGAAATTTACCCAATTTATAGTAGGAAACTGGACTCCTACTATAAATTGGGTAACTTTACTCTGAATGTGTAAATTGAATAAATTGACCACTAGTGGTCAATTTAAATAAAAAGAGGTGAATAAATATAACAAAAAAACAAAAAAAAAAAAAAACATTCGGCACCAGCGAGCATCGAACTCGACATCTTCCGATTTGAAAGCACACATCTTAACCACTACGCTACGGAAGCTTATAGTTTTGTCTGGCGTTTTAGTTATTTAACATGTGTGTGTGTATTAGAGGTGTCCTTAAAAACGAAAATCACCTTTTTATACCTGGTAGGGTCCTATATTGTTCTTTAGTATCTAAAAATGAGTGAGCCAAAATTTGGGGACAATCGGCTAAAAATAACTCGTGCCGAAAATGGATTGAAGTTTTGGGGCATTCTTATAAGAACGAAAAACTCGTTTTTTCTAGTTTTTGGAAAAACATTGGTATTTGATATTTTTTGTTAAATTTTTTGTGAAATAATATGAAAATGGTACTAAATTACCTTTTCAAAACGACTAATTAAATTAAAATCGGATGAAAAATAAGCATTTTACGCATACATGCCCCAGACCATTGTATGGTTTTTAGAGCCAGAATTTCAAAATTTTCAAAATTTTTAGGCAAAGAAATAGTAAAAATTTAATTTTACTTTATGATCAAATTGAAAATATGTTTAAGATTAAAAATAGCAGATATGGTAGTCAAGCTTTTTTTTTTATTTGGCGTGGGTAGTGATAAAATTTCCGCGGATTCCAAATAAAATGCGTTTTTCTACAATAATTAAACAAATTTTTTAAAATTTGTGCTCTATTGTGCGGATCGAAGTGTAAAACGTAAATTCTGTAACTTTTGAGAAATCGGATATATGCAGATATTTTGTATTATAGAAATATATAACGTCTCAAATTTGTCATTTCACCTCGACGAAAAGGGGTTAAAGATGCCCGAATTCTCAAAAAATTTACAGAATTTATGTATTTCACTTCGTATAATACAATACAGAAAATTGTTTCCCATATTTGCTTAATTATTTTAGAAAAACTCATTTTCTTTGGAATCCGCGGAAATTATATCACTACCCACGCCAAATGAAAAAAAAGTTAGACTACCATATCTGTTAGTTTTTATCTATAACATGTATTTAATATAATTATAAAGTAAAATTAATTTTTTTTTATTTTTTTGCCTAAAAATTTTGAAAATTTTCAAATTTTGGCTTTAAAAACCATGCAATGGTCTGGGGCATGTATGCGTAAAATGCTTATTTTTCATCCGATTTGAATTTCTTTAAGCTTTTTGGAAAGGTAATTTATTACCATTTTCATATTACTTAACAAAAAAATTAACAAAAAATAGCATATACCAATATTTTTCAAAAAACTAGAAAAAACGTGTTTTTTTATCAGATAAGAGTGTCCCAAAACTTCAATCCATTTTCGGCACGAGTTATTTTTATCCGATTGTCTCCAAATTTTGGCTCACTCATTTTTAGATACAAAACTACAATTTAGGACCCTACCACGTATTAAAAAGTGATTTTGAAAAATTGCCTTAGTCGTTAGGACACCTTTAGTGTGTATGTTGGTTGATAATTTTATTTACACATTTGTGTGTAAAATATTTGAATTAACGGATAATATTTTTAATTTGCTGTGTTTAATTGGTTTGAATTTATTATACGCATTTAGTGTTTATATTAACACATAATGCGTGTTATTCAACAAAAATTTACCCAATTTATAATAGTAAGTTTACATGCGTTTTTTAGAGTGCATACAAACTTTTAGTGTTAATACTGCATCCAATGTCAGGAATAAAAAACAAAAATTTGTTCATGTCCTTTTATGTTACGTCGTAATATGCAGTCAAGGGTTAATATTATAATTCCTAAAAATGTATTTAGTGTCATAAAGAATTACTACTGTATCAAATGGCAGGAATATTAAAAAAAAATTAACAAAAAATTTTTTTTTGCATGTCCTGGCAAACCTTAAAAAGTGTATCCTTGAAGTCCTTAAAGTGTTACAAACAAATACCAACCATAGTTCGTCAAGTATTGCAAGTCTCGTGAAAATGTAGTCAAAATCTGCTGCAAAATAACAGATTTTTATTCAAATTTCAATACATTTTTTTGGATATTCGCCCTTTTTCCATTTAAGCAAAAAATTGAAGTCCAATTTTTGGCAAGTTCTCTTTCGAATACCTTACTAAAATTTTGTGTATAGGTAGATGTGACCTAAATCTTTAAGCTAATACCAAAAAGTTGACAAAAATATTATTTTTTAACCTTTTCCTGCGTTTTTATTGTCCCCTGTAAAATTCTACAAATGGTCTATTCGTCTTTATTCGCATGAACTATTCAATTGTTAAGATATTTGGTAAAAAGAAAATATTATAAAAACACTACTCTATAATCAGTACACCAACATTTCTGTCTGCCTTATAAGGGTTATATTTGGATTGGACTCAATCATAAACTTATTAAAAAAATTTGCAGGTTGTTTCTTTTAGAGTTTTGTCTGTTAAAGCTTCTTTTATAATTTTTAAAATGCTTATGTGATCTTTTTAGAGCCTCCTCCCATAGTTGCACACAAGAAAAATATTTCAATTTCAATAAAAAAATTCACGAATTCAATAAATAAATTAACTAAAAAGCAGCGGTGAAGATTTTCACGAATTCAATAAACGCATTTGTAAGTCGTTTGCTGAAAATAATTTCAATGAAGAAATTCCTAGATTCAATAAAAAAGTTAATTGATTTTTAAAGATTATTTACTTTTTATAGAAATAAAAAAAAAAATATTTTTTTTATTTATTTTTATTTTTACATTGTTTATTTTTATTTATTATATTTTTTTTTACATTTTCTTAATTGTTCTTCATCAGCTTTGAACCTCATACGTTTTGGATTCTACCCTCGCCGTTTAACCAACTAAGATACAGCATAATAACAAGTAACAACGCTTAAAATCAATTTCACTGACATAAATTGTGTGTGACTTTGTGTGCTGTATACTATACACACAACAAAACAAAAAAATAAAAATACAAATTGTGTCAGTGTTTTTATTTGAGTCTGTTTTGTTATTACTATACACATACACATAGTAACACACAATTTGTATTTTTATTTGATTCTATTCTTGTGAGCATATCATGGAATTTAGTAAACGAAATTATAATAGCACTTTAGTGTTGTAGGCTAAGCGGTTGGTAAACAAGCAATGCACTTTTTTTGGAGTCGTTGGTTCAAACCCCTCTCCGGACACAATTTTTTTATTTTTTTTTTTAATTTTTTTAATTATTATTTTATGGATTTTTTCTAAAAATTAGTATTGTTTTCCTTTATTTGAAATAGTTAAAAATTTGCATTTTTTTAATTTCAATAAAATTTTTTATTGGTTCAATGAAAAATTTTATTGAAAATATTTTTTTTTTAATAAACGTGTTTATTAAAATTTTCTTTAATATTTTTTTTCTGTGTAATTATTTTTCTTATTTTTTTTTTCATCAATAATTTTTTTAAATCAATATTATTTTTATCAATATTTTTTTTCATCAATATATTTTTCATAAATTTTTGTCATCAATAATTTTTTCCATCAATATTTTGTTTTTAATCAATATTTTTATTGAATCAATATTTTTTTCTCATCAATATTTTTTTCCATCAACATTTTTTTCATTAATACTTTTTTTCATCAATATTTTTTTCCCTCAATATTTTTTTTATACTTATTTTGTTCAATATTTTTATACCCTCCACTCTAGTGATAGAGTATATATATAAGTTTGTCATTCCGTTTGTAACACCTCGAAATATGGATCTAGTAGGACCCCATAAAGTATATCGTCACCTAAAATGCAAAAGGCCCTAACTAACAAAATATTCAAAATCAGTTTTTTGATTGGTTTTGGATTATTTTATCAATATACACGTCTCCACCAAAAAAAAAATTAGGGCTGCATAATAAAAATTAGCGATTTTATAGCCAAAATTAAAAATCATGTGATTTGGCAATCGCCAATGGACGTAACTAAAAAACAACTTTTTTAATATTTTTTGATTCATGTTTATTAAAAGAACGTTCTCACAAAATTTAGCCAAATTCATTAAAAAATAACAAAATTATTAGAAAATTTAAAATATCATTCAATACTGTTTTTTGCTTCTCCTGTAATAAAATTATTAAAATGTTAGTTAGGGCCTTTTGCTCTTTAGGTGACGATATATGCTTGTGCTTTATATTGTGTCAAAAATTCGTATTAATATCTTTTAAACTCACCGTGTGAGAAAAGTACATACCATTATTACATTTTCTATGTACCGGCCTTTTTCAATTAAAAACCAGTTTCAATAGTAAACTTTAAACGTGTTTTCTGCAAAATCAAATATTTTGAGTTGTGACACTATACAAGTAAAGGAGCGATATGTGATTACATTATGAATAAAATGTTGCAATTGAAATATTTATTATACCGTGATAAATATTTGATTTAAAAAATAAACTAAATAAGAGTAAAACGCTTTTTCATTAATTTTAATGAAAACAGAATGATTTTTATATTTTTGAAATCAAAATAAATTAAATTGATTATATTTTTTTATTTAAAAAAAGAATAAATATGAGAAAATTAAATAAAACTAAAATTGGGCAATTAAATTTACTGTGTTGTAATTTTTTTTTAAATGTGATGACAAAAGCATTACTGCTACACTAAACAAATAAAAACATGTCTTTTGTTTCATTTAAATAAAATTGTAGAAATTTTAACGTTATTTATACACAGAAAAAAATATCTTGGGAACATATTTATTGTTAGAAGTTACACTTTATTAGTTTTGGAGTACTTTTTCAATTAATGAAATTAAATTTTTTTCAAAAAATTTTAAAAAATAGTAATAATCGTTATCCCACGATTCTCCTGGGCAAAAAATTTGTAGAATCAATAGAAGTTTTACACAAAAATATTTCAAAAAAATCAAAGAGTACAAACATTTTCAAAAATGACATTTAAATTTTAAAACTTAAAAATCGCATACTAATGCGCTTTTAAGAATTTTTTGTGATTTTTTTTTTTTAAAGTATTACTCACAAATAAAAACAAAAATTTAGAAAAAAAATTGAAATTTGGACCATTATTGAAGAAGTTTGAGTAACGGAACAAACTACCAATTTTTAAAAATTCGATATCTTTTGAAAGGATCATCAAAAAAATCTAAAAAATTTATCACGAAGGACTTTTCGAAGGGTACTAATAAAAACTGTAAACGAATTGGAAAAATCTAAATTTTTTTTTTTTTTCAAAGTGTCCGATTTGACATGGAATGCCCCATATATATAATTTTTGGATTTATTTCCTATTTTATTAATTTATTACATTATTGTCAAAGAAAGTAATCTAAAAATGATTAATTAGTAGAATTTAATAATAAATTAAATATTAAAAAATTTAAAATTAATTAGAATAAATTAAAAGCCGAAAATAAAAAAATGCTAAATTTTCGTTTTTGCTTGAAACAATTTCTGTGGTGATGCATATTGCATTTAATGAACATATAAATTGCAGTGGTCAAGGGGGTGGGATATGTTTTTAATTGCAAAAAGCCTTTACTTAACATTCGTAAGCTAATTTACCTGATATTTATACATAAATATTTTTTTTTTAAAGGTGATCTCTACTGTTTGAAAAATCGAACAGTGGATCGAAATGGGTTAAAATTTCTTCATAATAACAATATAGCCTTCAGACACTTAAAGTCTAGTGCAATCAACTATACATTTATTTTAAATATTATCCCACACAGAAAACAAACTTGCCAATTTTCAACTGAAAGTTAGTTGAGGCAACAAAAATTCGGTTAACATATTTAGATAAAGGTTGTCACAATTGACTGTCGGTTGTAACAACTAAATTCGGCTGATATCGTTGGCTTTTAATTATAACAACCAGAAAGGTCTGTTATTGTAGCTGAAAATAATAACAGCAATAAAATTTTAAGTTTATACGAATTCAGTTGACAATTTATTTTTCTGTGTGTGGTTATCAATTTATTTAGTTCTGTTATAGCATCTGCTGGTTATCTCGCGTATTTACTTTTAAGACAACAATATTATTAAAATTTTAATGCTTATCAGCAAATGTGAAACCAGTTTTGTAACAATTAACCCATTTCGATCCTCTGTTCGATTTTTCGAACAGTAGAGAACACCTATTTCAAAAAAAAATTTATATATCAAAAAGGTGGAATTTCGGGTAAATATGGTTACGAATCCCCATTGAACCACCGCATTTTATATGTCCATGAAATGCAAATCAGCACAAAAATTGTTTTAAGCAAAAACGAAAATTTAGCATTTTTTTTGATTTTGGGCTTTTACTTCTTTTGATTAATTTAAAATTGTTTTAGATTTAATTTATTATCGAATTCCACTTATTTGAATCATTTTGAAACTATTAATTTTGAAAATTATTAAATAAACTAATAAATTAGCAAATAAATCCAAATATTAGAATTGAATAAAAAGTTGGAATGCAGGCTTTATGGGATAACGGCACATTGAAAAAATTTTTTGTCAAGATTTTTGAGGGTGCTAATTACCCTTAAAAAGTACTTTTTTCCAAAAAAGAAAAATTAAATTGAATCTTGGTCCAAAATGGGTTAATATAAATTAATCTTTATATGTGCTTAGTGATTAAAAATTAAATTCGGGTACAATGTTAACAGTATGTTTTTACATATTAAGGCTGTGTTACATATTAAGGCTGTTGTAGACTAAAAAAAAACCCTTGTAATGCTATTTCTGTGAGTTATAAGCTGAAAATTGTATAGGATCAAAAAATTTTTTAAAAGAGAAATTTTATATAAATCAATCTAAAAACTTTGCGATTCACAGTTAGAAAGTTTTTTTTACAAAAAAATTGTAAAAAAAAACTTAGAAAGTTTTTTTTTACAATCGAACAATATTTAGAGCTTTACTCTTACTTTCCCTTACATATTTAAACAAGGCCACAACTTTTATCTATTATTTGCTTATGAAATCATCTATGGATTATCTTTTTATCAATAACTGCATATATGCAATCGCCGGAACCAAAACAAAGTAAAAATGCACTTTGTTCATATAAATGAAATTAAAAGCTTCATATGATTATTACTCACACACTTTACACGAATTAAATAAAATTATTACAAAATGAACTGTTTGTTTTTGTATACCCTCTACTTAGTGGTGGACGATGTATATAAGTTTGTCAGTTCGTTTGTAACTCTTTGAAAAATGATTTTGGGATCACCCGATTAATAAAAAATATAACTTTTATAACTTTTTAAGTATACTTATAACTTTTTAAGTATACTTAAAAAGAAAACAAGTAGAAAAGTTAAATTCGTCTTGGCCGAATCTATGAATACCCTCCACAATGCTATATTTAAGTGATAGTAAATTTTTTAATATGCAAAAAATTAAATTTTTGATTAGAAATATTTTATTTTGTGTAAAAAACTGTTTTTTTTAACTAATTTTGAAAAAACAAAAATAATTTACTAAATTTTTTTTGAGTGTAAAATTTTTTTTGAGTGAAAAAATTTTTTCGAGTGAATTTTTTCTGCTTTTAGTTTTAAAAATATTTTTGAGTGACAAAAATACGTTGTAAAATATTTTTGTGACTTACTAATGTTTTTAAAACAGGTTTAACACGTGAAGGTGAAGCTAATCTGAAATTCACGGTTTTGCATATAACTTTTAAACCACTGAACCGATTTAGCTTAAATTCAACACGAACTAGGACAGAAGAACCAAAAATATATATGTTAAGCTTCAGCATCCTCAGAATTGGCTTTCGAAAGTTAGCTTGGAAAAAACCCTAGTTAGCGTGGAAAAACCCTTGCCGAAATTCAGTCTTTTCCACATTACTTTTGAACCACTAGACCGATTTTGCTTGATTGCAATACCAATCTGACCAGGTAAATGCCCAAAACATATGCCAATCTTTATGAGCCTCCGTAAAGTTTTTCAAAAGTTAGCGTGTTTTAAACAGACGGACGGATGGACATCGCTAGATCGTCTTAAAATCGATCGAGAATCATGAATATATATGAGGCATTCCACACCAAATGTCCCGCTACAGAAAAACATGTGTCACGTAAATTTCTGAATAGGTTGTTTGGATAGCCCTTTATGGAACTTAAAAAATTGCGTTTTTGGTTTTTCAATTTTTCAAAAACTGGGCTTAGGAGGCGTGGTCAAATATTGGAAAAATGGTAAAATTTGTGGCGAGTTGCCTTGATTAAATATTTATCACATTAAAACGGAATGCACCACAATCTCAAAAATTTACAGTCTTATATAGTTTTGTATGGGCTATCAATAAAAAAAAAATTTTCAGAACCTGTTCTGAAATTTTACATTTTTTATAAAAGTCAATTTATCAAAAATCTGGCAACTTTTTTTTTTCTTATTTATTTATTTTTTGAAAAGTTTAGATGTTTGTCCATCCACACAAAAAAAAATCAGAAACACGTTCATCTTTTTTTTCGAGAAAATCGCATTTGAACTTTAAATTTCATAACAATTTTGTTATTTGCTTGTATTTCTTTGTTTTAAAGTTGCGAATGAGTAATATTAATTGCATAAATATTCGTCATGCGCTCTGTTGACACAAGAAATACAAGCAAATTACTAAATTGTTATGAAATTTAAAATTCAAATGCGATTTTCTCGAAAAAAAAAGATGAACGTGTTTCTGATTTTTTTTTTGTGTGGATGGACAAACATCTAAACTTTTAAAAAAATAAATAAAAAAGAAAAAAAAAAAAGTGGCCAGATTTTTGATTAATTGACTTTTTTAAAAAAAAGGGAAAATTTCAGAACAGGTTCTGAAAATTTTCCAAAAAAAAAAAATTTAATCGATTGCCCATACAAAACTATATAAGACTGTAAATTTTTGAGATTGTGGTGCATTCCGTTTTAATGTGATAAATATTTAATCAAGGCAACTCGCCACAAATTTGACCATTTTTCCAATATTTGACCACGCCTCCTAAGCCCAGTTTTTTAAAAATTGAAAAACCAAAAACGCAATTTTCTAAGTTCCATATAGGGCTATCCATACCACCTATTCAGAAGTTTACGGTACACATGTTTTTTTTGCTGGACATTTGGTGTGGAATGCCTCATATGTAGCATTCCATGTCAAATCGGACATTTTGAAATTTTTTTTTAGATTTTCCCAATTTGCTTACAGTTTTTAGTACCCTTGGAATCCTTCATGGTAAATTTTCAGATTTTTTTGATGACCCGTTCAAAAGATATCGAATTTTTAAAAATTGGTAGTTTGATTCTTTTCTTTTACTTCTTCAATAATGGTCCAAATTTCTATTTTTTTTTTTTCAAAACTTTTGTTTTTTTACGTACTTTAAAAAAAGTCCCCAAAAATTCTTAAAAGCGCTCTAGTAAGTATGCGATTTTTAAGTTTTAAAATTAAAATCTCATTTTTAAAAATGTTTGTACTCTTCGATTTTTTTGTAATTTTTTTGTGTAAAAGCTCTATCGATTCTACAAATTTTTTGCCCAGGAGAATCGTGGGATAACGATTATTACTATTTTTTAAAATTTTTTGAAAAAAATTTATTGTAATTTTCCAATCTTAAAATCATTTCTACTGCTCCAATGGCGCGTCAAAGAGGGGTCATTTGTAAGACCGACCCCCATTAATTTTTACGTTTTAACATTTCTTTGGAACAATCTAATAACCTATCTCCAATTTCTAAGGGGCCCCCACACAAAACGATATTTTTTAAAATTTGCTCCAACCGCTCTAACTGCCCTTATAGTCCCCTTAGGGCAACAAAATGTATGACCGACCTACAAAATTTTTTTTGTCTAAACATTTTCTTTGAACAAACCTACTCACTAATGACCCCTCTCTGAAAAAAAATTTACAAAAAATAAAAAAAAAAATTGTATGGCGACCGCCTTAAGAGTTAAAGATAGAGGGTAGGTGTGTTCAGAGAAAATGTTTAGACTAAAAAAATATTGTGGGTCGGTCATGCATTTTGTTGCTCTAAGGGCACTATTAGGGCAGTTAGAGCGGTTGGAGCAAATTTAAAAAAATGTCGTTTTGTGTGGGAGCCCCCTTAGAAATTAGGGATAGGATATTAGTTTGTTCCAAAGAAATGTTAAGACGTAAAAATTAATAGGAGTCGGTCTTGTAAATGACCCCCCTATGACGCACCATTGGAGCAGTAGAAATGATTTTATGATTGGAAAATTACAATAAATTTTTTTCAAAAAATTTTTAAAAATAGTAATAATCATTATCCCACGATCCTCCTGGGCAAAAATTTGAAGAATCGATAGAAGTTTTACACAAAAAAATTTCAGAAAAATCGAAGAGTACAAACATTTTCAAAAATGAGATTTAAATTTTAAAGCTTAAAAATCACATACTAGAGCACTTTTAGGAATTTTTTGGGATTTTTTTTTTTAAAGTACGTAAAAAAACAAAAATTATAAAACAAAAAAAATATATGAATTTTGGACCATTATTAAAGAAGTTATGAGTAAAAAAAGTTTGAGTAAAGTAACAAACTTACCAATTTTTAAAAATTCGATATCTTTTGAACGGGTCATCAAAAAAATTTGAAAATTTACCACGAGGGAGTTTTCGAAGGGTACTAAAAACTGTAAGCAAATTGGGAAAATCTAAAAAAAAAAAATTTCAAAGTGTCCGATTTGACATGGACTGCCCCATATACTTTATGGAGTCCTAGAGCAATATTTCGATGTATTACAAGCGGAATGAGAAATATATATACCCAATATCACTAGAGTGGAGGGTATAAAAATAAGAATTACCGTTTTCATTTTCTTAAAATCATAAAGGTTTTAATTTGGAATTGTAGCTTGGATAATTATTTACCTGCTGGTGAATAAAACAGTTTTTCACCAGCTGGTGAATGAAACGTAACATAATTTCGGGAATATTTTATTAATACAAATTTTATTTTCGTCGATTTTTATCAAAAAATTTTTTTCTAGCTTCAAATTCAAAGTTATTTTTTCATATCAAACATTTTTTTATATTTGTTTTCCATCAACATTTCTTTTTCAATTTTTTTAAACAAAATTACTTTTTTTACCAAATTTGAACTTCTTCTGAACATAAATATGAAGTGCATTCATAGATTCGGCCAAGTCGAACTGCTTGACTTTATTTTAATATTTTTTTGTCTTTTCAAAACAAATCTAGAACAAATAAAAAATTATTATAAACAGCACTGCATTTCATTTTGTACCTATAAAATATGAAAACAATCATTGAAAATGTTTCAGTAGTAAAAAAACTTGTGACAAATGTATAAAATCTCTACCTAAAGCTTTAAACAATATTACACCATAATTAAATTCTGAATATAAAATAAAAAAAAAAACTGTTGAAAAACACAAAATAAAATTTATAACCGCTATAAAGTGAACATAAAAATTAAACTTTTTTAAAATAACAAAAAAAAAAAAACAAAATTGTTTTTCAAACTTTTCGAGGGGGGCCAGCAGCAGCAGCGAAATAAAAAAAGACAAATAAAACTGTGTTAAACATTAAATAAATTTTTAATTAAATTAAAAAAGTACTTTGTACACTAAAAAAAAACAAACAGAATACCAAAACAAAAAAAGTTTTATCTTTTCCATTATAAAAACAAATATAAAACTCACACATATTTTCAAATAATGTTGGGTCACACAAGGTGAGAGATCAATAGTGACAGGTGATGACAAAAAACCTGAAATGTTAAATTTGTAATGACTTGTTGTGGATTTTTTTGTTGTTTTTAATTTGTTTAAAGGATTTAACTTAGATTTTTTTTAATATTTTTTTTTATTTTAAAGTCTTTTAAGTATACTGCTACTTGTCACACTGTGTCACAATGTCAGAAGTCAAGTTCCATTTCCAAATTCCTGCCCGGATGTAAAAATAGTCGAATCTTTTAATTTAGATAATGTAAATAAAAATTTCAAGTTTTATATTTTAATTTTTTTTTAAATAATTGTTTGTTAAAAATTTATTGCAGTATATGGGAACATGGTATGAGTATTCCAAATATCCATTCATCTTTGAAGCCGGTCAAAAGTGTCAACATGCTGTTTATACAAAGATTGACGAAAGTACTGTTGGAGTTATTAATACTGGTGTATATTATGTGTAAGTTTTAACCCTTAATAAATTTGCAGACTATACGCTTTCTGAGAGATTTTACTGACATTTTCGAATTTGTCACATTCGCCAAAGATATTGCAAATGGCAAGTAGTCATAAAATCGATCCCTTTTTAGCTCGAAATTTTTCAGAAAATTTTTTAAAAATATAAAATAAGTCGATTTTTTCTTAGTTCAAACATAGAAAATTTAAAAAATGGTCCAATAGTTTTTATTCAGTTATCAACCAATTTTTCCAAAAACCCAAACAAAAAATGAATACAGTAGACAAAAATCGCATTTTTTACTTAAAATTCGTTTGACCACCAATTTTATGTAAATAAAGAAAATATGTTATTGTTTATTAATAATAGTATATCTAAATGTATTGTTATGAGATATTAAAATTATTTAAATTTTTCGTTCCCAGCAAAAACTTCACTTGCCAAGTAATTAACTGAAGGGGTTAGAAAAAATATTAGTAACTAGTTACCTCCCAATTTCATCGTTAATTACTTTAACACGGTGATGCCATTGGAGTTAATCACATTTTGCCTTTTTTTTGCGTAAAGTAATCGTAATGGTAATTTGTAGGGATGAGATTTTCATGCACTAAAAAATCTAAAATATGCGCTAAAAAATTCAAAATATGCACTCAAAAACCTAAAAATATGCACTAAATTGAATGTGTGCAATAAAAACCTTTTTTACATACGAAAAACTTTTGAAAAAGCAAAAAATAACACGGGGTCTAAATAATAACATTAAAAACTTTTCCTAAACAAGATTTTTTTTTTTTGAGAAAATAAAACAATCTAAAAAAAAATTTTTTTCTTACTTTCCACATAATTTTTTAAAATTTTAAATAAATTACAATTCGTGTTGTTGTTAATATATACCAAAATATGCAAAAATATGCACTTAAAAGTTGGAAATATATACAAAATATGCATTTAAAACCAAAATATGTAAAAATATGCATTTTCACCAAAATATGTATTTTCACCAAAATATGCAAACATACACTCAGAAAATTATGTGAGTTACTACATGCTAGTTATTTGTATATTTTACAGTAGTCAGTTGTTTTCAACTACAAAGTCAGTTGTTTTTGTATGAAAAATATCAAACAACTATTTCTGTTAGTTATTTTAAGTCGTTTTTTTTAACAACTAACAAAAAAGTACTGTGATGTAGTAACAGTTATTTAAAGTAGTTAATTTAATTTTTTTTATATCTGAAAAATTTTTAAAGTTTTTTTTTCAAAAAATAAAAATAAATTTTCGTTTTTTTTATTTTAATAATTTTTTGAAAAAAAAAAATTTGGTCTTCAATTTTTTTTGAAAAATTTTTGGAAAAAAAAAAATATATATTGATTATTTAATTTTTACTACATTTTAGTTGTTTTGACTACAAATGTTAGTAGTTTTTACTACATAAGTCAGTTGTTTTTTGTCAGTTAAAATAACTAACATTGTTAGTTGATTTAACTGAAAAAGTAGTTGACCCCAAAACAACTTACAAAGTAGTTATTTTAACTGACATTTTCAGTTGATTTTACTAACATAATTTTTTGAGTGTATGTAAAAACAAATCGATGCCATTTCAACGCAAATTTCTTGATTCGGAATGATAATTGATCGATATCGTTTTTAGACCATCGTCAAAAAACATGCATTTGCATGGAAATACATGGAAATGCAGCCTAAACCAAAAGAGTTGTAAATTTGGTAATAATTGTATTACTTAAGTGCAAATAAGTGTTTTTACATTTTGAAGAGTTTAAAAGATTCGGCACCGAAGAATTCAAAACTCTCACTTGTTTTTTGTACATTTGATATACAAATGAAACATTTTTATGTCAAAAGTTTACTCTTGGTGAAAAAGTAGTTTTGGTAAAAAAAATAATTTTATTTTTTCACGTAAACCAAAACTATGAAACAAAATTTTTTGTGAAAAAAAAAATTAATAAAAAATAAAGTTTTTTTATGAATAAAAAAAATGTTTGATGAAAAAAAAATTTGAGGAAAAAACAATTGTTGGAAAAAAAATTGATAAAAAAAATTTTGATAAAAAAATAATTTGATAATAAAATATAAAAAAAAAAAAAACAATTTGATGTAATAAAAAATTGTATAAAAAAAATTGGATGAAAAAACATTTGATGAAAAAAAATGTTTGTTGAAAAATAATTATGTGTCGTTTTATTCAATAGCTGGTGAAAGGCGGTTTTATTCAACAGCTGTTAAAAAACGGTTTTATTTACCAGCAGGAGAATTATTGTCCAAGTTACAGATCGAAGTTACAAACTTAAAACTGTAATCCTTTTTTTTTTTTTTTTGTTAGTCGGTAGCTTATATAGTTTAACTGACGTGGCGTCCTGCATCATTTTTAAAATTAGACACCAGTCCAAAAACATTATCATGTTAAAAAATATTATATCAACCTATCTTTCATGAGGTCAAAAAAGTAGGCATAGTTTTTAGGCCCGCACCTTTGTTTACTACTGTATTGTTTTGCATATATAAGTTTTTTCATATGCCTTCGTGGAGAAAACCTTGCCTTCGAGCAAATTTTCCTCCACAATGTCTGAAATAAGTAAGTATCCACCTTAAAAACCTTTATAAAAATATAGAAGAAGACTCAATTGCTATCATATAATTTTTTCAGAATTTTAAATTTAACTAGACCTTGAAAAAAATTGACTTTGACCTTTCAGTATAAAAAAAATTAGACACACCCAGCAAAAACTTGGTAATGGGAACCACTTCCTGTCTCGCTTACGTGGCTTTGAATACTACTAATTACCATTAGCATTACATTGCGCCAAAAAAGGCAAACATTGAAATTAGTTACTCATATTTTTGCTAACCCCCTAAGTTAATTACTTGGTAAGCGAAGTTTTTGCTGGGCACCATTTCGAAGGTAATGTTTTCCTATGTGGATATTGTTTGTTGCCCAGCAAAAACTAGGTATAAGTACTCATTCTCAATTGGATTACCTAATAATGAATACTAATTACTAGCTACGTTACTTTATACCCCAAAAAAAGCCTTACGTTTAACTTACTATGTAAATACATTTGCAATCTGAATTTAAAAAAAACAGTTAATTTTCATAAAAATATATTAAAAACTATTTTACTGTTATTTTTTTACTCTCATTTAATAAGAGTAACTAAACAAACGATGCAGTTACCTTTTCAACTTTTTGTAAGCAAGCTAGGAATAGGCTTTTATTTTTTAGCATTTTCGTAAGCGAACAAAGAAGGCCTTGCCGCCAATGACATCGCCTTGTTAAAGTAATTAACAGGGAAACCAAAAATATGCAGTATCATGTTTTTTCCTGCGCATTGTATTGATGAATGGATAAGGTACTTATCCGTTTTAGAAGATTTTAAGAAATCTGGCATCGATTTGTTAGAGCATATTTTTGCATATTTTAGCCTTAATAGCATATTTTAGCATATTTTATGTTTAAGAGCATATTTTAGCATTAGAGCATATTTTTAGAGCATATTTTCAATTTTAAGAGCATTTTTTCACTTTTTAGAGCATTTTTTTGAATTTTTAGAGCATTTTTTTAAATTTTTAAAGCATTTTATATAATTTTCACAGCATTTTTTTAAATTTTTAGAGCATTTTTTTAAATTTTTAGAGCATTTTTTCAATTTTTTTTATAACAACACTAATTTTAAAATTTTTTTAATTTTTGTGTGATTTTCTAAAATTACGTTGTTTTGACGATTGATTCCCCTTTCGCCTGTTCATGCTTCATATCGGTATGTTTTCTTTAGACCTGAGTGTAGGGTGTATTAATGCAAATATTTTTGTTAAACATATTAACCCTCTAACTACCCCACATAACGGTATTTTTTGGGTCTATTCTCTAACAAATTGAAAAAAAAACACCGCAAAAAAGGATACATAACTTTTTTAAGAGCATATTTTTACTGTTTTTAGAGCATATTTTTCGTTTTTAAGAGCATTTTTTAAGCGCATAAAACGTGTTTTTTAGAGCATATTTTTGGTTTCCCTGGTAATTAACAATGAAATTGGGACGTAACTAGTTACTGATTTTCGTTATAAACCCCAAAGTTAATTATTTGGTAATTGAAGTTTTTGCTGGGTGTATAGTTTAAAGTTATTGGCGACCTTTTGATTTCTTATATAACGCATAGAAATATCGGTATAGGACCCCATAAAGTATCCTTAATCGAATCCAAGGCATTTTAGCAATGCCTGTCAGTCAGTGTATACGTCTGTGGCAAAATAACTTACATTCTAGCGTAAATTTTTTTTATCAATTTTTCTTTTTGCATAATTTTTTTTTGCATACATTTTTTTTAATCATATTTGTTTTTTCATCAAAATGTTTTTTATCATCCACATTTTCATCAAAAACTTTTTTTCATAATTTTTTTTCCTAAATGTTTTTTTTTTATCAATTATTTTTTTCGTTAATTTTTATTTTTTTGATAATTTTGTTGTTTTCACAAAATTTTTTTTTCATCAAAAAAGTTTTTTTTTCATTAATTGTTTTTCTCAACAAAAGTTTTTTTTTCATATTTTTTTTCATCAAACAAGTTTTTTCCATTAAACAATTTTTTTCATTAATTTTTGTTATCAGCATTAGTTGTTTTGTTAAAATTTGTTTTTATCAAACTTTTTTTTAACTATTCTAAAATTCTTCTGACATACAAATTTTTAAATTGTTTAGCAAATGTACAAAAACCAAGTGAGGCTGTGAAATGTGTCTGTGCCGAATCCTTTATATGTTCTTAAATCTAAAAAAAAAAAAATTTGCACTGATTCATTATATTTATATATCAACGTCCTCAAAAGAGGACGTTAAATTTTTTATAAAATTGACAGCCTTTTTGGTTTGGACTGCATCTTACTTTTCCCAAACAAATGACGGACCCCAAATATTTTTTAACCCCAACATTTTTTCAAAACATATCTATCCTGGAACCGCCAAATGCCCGAAAACATCCCGAGTAACAGGTTTTGTGTTATTTTTAATATATGTTTTTCCTTATGTTTAAGAAAAAATAACAAAGAATTGCAGATTCATAGTTACCGTTTTACTAAATTATTTTATTTATTTTGATTACTTACTTACAGCATAAATAGACCAAACAGTGTGAGTGGAACTGCAAAAGTTATTGGACCTGGACAACTAGCAGTGTCATTTAGAAATCGTAAGTTGTCACAGACATATAACATTCTTTATAATAAAACTTTGGTTTTTTTTTCGTTATATAGAAACGGTTGAAAAACCAAATTACTTAATATTGGGTACTGATTATGAAAATTGGGTTGTTGTTTACAGCTGTAGAAATATAACTTCTTATGGTCACACAAGTAAGTCTAAATAATCACAAACATTAGCATCATAAACATTTGTAATAAGGGCGGTGAAAATATGCGCTTAAAGTGTTTACTAAAAATTCAAACACAAATACAGCGACAAAAATTGGTATTGTTGGCTTAATTTCAATTAAAATTTTCAAACACAAATACAGCGACAAAAATTGGTATTGTTGGCTTAATTTCAATTAAAATTTTGTCTTATTGACAAAAAATTTAATAGTATTAACAAAGAAATTAATTGATTTTTTTATTTAACAACACAATTTATCAATTCAATTAAATTTTTTGCTATTATGTCAAAGTTTTAATAAAAAATTGAGCCAACAATAAAAACATTTTTTTCTGTTTATGCAATAAACAAAATCGTCGGTGCGCCAACTAGAATCGCTATGTGTATTTCAAAATTTTTTGAAGAGACTTTAATAACAGCTAAATTTTTTACTTTTGCGCTGTTTTTTAAATTCAAATTAATGTAAATCGAAAATGTTCAGTGTTATTTAAATACCGAAAGGTCAACATAATGCTGATTTGCAAGCCTCTTTAAAACATTTTGAAAAACACATAGCGGTGCTGGTTAGCGCACCGACGACATGTCTTTTCGCTTTTATTAGAGTGCAAATTTCACTGGTTTATTTATTTTTGTATACCAGGCTCCTTTAATTGTATGTTATGCTTTTCTAGAAATAATTTGGATTCTAACTCGTCAACGTATTCCATCTGAAAAAGCCGTTGAAGCTGCTGAACAGGTGCTTAAAGACAATCAATTGTCAAAAACTTTTATGATTAAATCCACTCAAGATGATTGCCCTAGCGACAGTGTACAAACCAATAATGATGATCAAATTACCTCTGCTACCACAGAGGATTTAAGTTTTTCATCCACAACTGCCGGAAATATTATTGAGGTTGCATGAAGTTTATTATTGCGTCTTTTAAGACGCATTGTCGATTTAATTATGTCATTTATGCGTTTCATGCGAACAAATATGTATAGTTTTTAAAGTACATTTTCAAGAAATGTTTGTGTATATGTTTTTATAAAATAAATTCAAATAAATTATGCACTCTACAAATATAAATAAAAAACGATGTCCAACATTTTGTAATTACACAGCATATCGAGGGGTGAATATTCAAAACTTGCTATCTGCAATATTATCGAAAGAGAGTTTTTGATAGAAATTTCTTCACTGAATTAGTTCTCATTAGAGTGTTCAAAAATTCGGTCACTTTCAAAAACCGGTTTTCGGTTTATTCAAAAAAGTATATTTTTAATAACCCGGTTTCTAAGTTCCGTTTTGGCAAACAAAAGCTTTATTATTTTGTTACAATAGAGTCATAGCCAAATTAACAAAATCGATCAGTGCACTTTGGCTGAATTTTCAATTTTTGCGCAAAAAGTAAATTTTTCAAGTATAGATTTTTAAAAATTTTTTGATTGTGTTCAATTCCCAATATATTGATAAGAAACAAATAAGGAAGTTATAGTTGCTCAAGACCGACCATATTATACCCTACACCAGTGTATTCCGGAAAATGGGTTCCAAATCCCAACATGGACCGATTTGATCTATCTTTTGTTAGATCTTTATTTAGTGTAGAAAACACACACAGATCAAATTTTATTGGAATCGGTGTATTTTTGTTTGCCAATAGACCGATTTAACTGAATATCGGTCCAAATTTTTATATGGGGGACTAAATCCAAAAAAGGTCCAATTATATTCCAATTTGATTAGGTTACTAAAGTTCATGTTTAACACATAAGAATAAAATTTTTATCAAATATTTTAATTTGTATAAATTTTGAGGAAATTATGTGAATATCGGGAGGGTGGTTTGTATGGGGACTACCAGAAGGACTGAAATTTGGTATGGTAGTTTGTGCATATGGGTGAAATCAAAAAATGTCAGTGTTTTTGAGCCAAAATTGTACAAACAAAAAATTTAAATTTTTGGTAAATTTTTTTATTAAAATCGATATGTTACATCACTACTAATATAACTATAAAATATCTCTTCTACAAATTGTTTTAAACAAATTTTATCGATAATTTTATGATTTTTTTGGTGATGGAGTTTACATTCACCTTAGAAAAATACATTAAATTTTTTGAATTTTCTTTGAAAACATTTTATTGTGATTTTAAACACTTATTTATGTAATTGCTAACAATTTTTGTCATTAAGATTCATCTGGTTTTTGTTATTAAAGATTTTACAATTATTTTTTATTTTAATAGGATTTTTCTAAGGAAATGTAAAAAAATGTATCATTATTTCTGTTAAATATTAGTTTTTTTACTTTTTTGAATGACTAGTGTTGATATTTGCGTCGGTTTTAACAACTACATAAGGTATTTAAATGCTATCTGCAAAAAAAAAAAAAAAAAGTTGACGGAGTTTACAGAGACGGAGTTTACATTTCGTCACTTTTTGACCTTTTTTTCGAAAACTATTTGTCGGAAATTGGTTTCCGAAAAAAAATCATTAGATGTCAACTAGATATGTCAAAGTATGACGATATTTCAGATACACGCTAAGTAGTTTTGTTGTAAACGTGGAGACGGAGTTTACAGCATTTTTCGATTTTTCATTTATGAATTATCTTTTCATACCGGGAAATTAATATGCAATGAGCAAACTTGAAACCAATGATGCAAAATGATTCTTTATAGCCTCGCGTTTAATAAATGGGGCAATAAAGTATTATTTTTCTAAATATAATACGTAAAAAACAACAAAATTGTCAGGTTTCATAATGTCTAAAAAAGTGTCGAAAAATCGTTACACAATTGAAGCCGTGTATGCATGGGTAAAAGAGATAGTTATGACTATATAAAAATATTTTTTAAGAACGTCAACATTCCCTCTTTAAAAATGTAGTCAATTATTAAGCTCTTGGGTTATTGGTTTTTAAGATATAACCGGTTAAAGTTAAAATTGAACTTGTTACTGGCGACGGAGTTTACATTTGGCATACAAAAATGAAAATAACTTGTTTAAAATAGCTAACTAATATCCGGATTGTTTTTAGTTTTGTAGAACGCAATCTTTAAGACGTTGTACATTAAAAAATATGCGAATACTTTAACCCATGTATGAGATATTACACGATTACATGGTTTATTTGACATTTTTTTATTTCACCCATATAAAATTTTATTACTTGTTAAATTTCAAACCGATATCTACTTTAATACGGTTATTAGAGGCATTTAAGCGAAATTCAAAGGGGGCGTTTGTATGGGGGCTAGGTCTTAACATGGACCGATTTTTTCCAATTTCAATAGGCTTCCTCCTTGGGCCAAAATAAGCTTAAGTTTCAAATTTCAAGTGAATTGAAGCCGATAGATGGACAGACGGACGGACGGACGGACATCGCTTAATCGACTCAAAAAGTAATTCTGAATCGATCGATATGCTTGAAGGTTGGTCTAGGACCAATATTTCGGGTAGTTACAAACATCAGCAAAAAATCATTATACCCTGTACCACGGAGTGGTGTAGGGTATAAAAATTAAAAAAAGTTATGACAGTTGGCAACCCTGTGGACTACATCTTGCTTTTTACAGCCAGATGAACAGATTTATATAGCAAAAGTGTCTAAGAAATGGATATTTCAATTCGTTTTGCATGGAATGGCAAATATATCTGTGGCAAAAAGGAATAAGTGCATAAGTGTTTTTATACTACTTTTCAGGAGAGCATTTTTAAGTTTTAATTTTAAATACCAAATCTGGGTTTAAAAATTTTAACATTTTGGGCGTGTAAATATCTCAAGCATTATTATCGACACAATCTTCGCTACTTTAAAAGTTGATATATATCAGGACAACGGAGATATCGGGTGAAAACCATTGATGTTGTTATTGCGTTTTGCAAAATTACATTTTAATCCAAGCATATGTCGAGATATGCAGTTATGTATCCCTATAAAATACATTTTAGCGTCTTCAACGAATGCTGATTTTAAAATAAAGAATAAAAACATAACTCAGATATGCTGTTACGATTTTTATTTTTCCTTTAAAAAAAAATGAGTTGTGGAGTTCTGAAATCAATATCTCAGAAAGTAATGGTCCGATTTTCATAAAAATTTGATACAATACGAAAATGGACAAGGAGATTCCGAAAATGCAAAAACACGTTTTGGACATAACTCGACTTATGTTGTTATGGGTTTTTGCCACAGATATACATAATATTATTTTTTCTAAAAAAAATTTGCTTTGGCAAGTAGGTACACCCTAATCTTCAGCAAAACATTATCGTGATGTAATGTTTTGGGCAAGAGTACAAAATTCGCAGACATTTTTAATGTGTGTACATCATCAACATCTTGTACTTAAAACCATTTTAAACGACCACTTATATATCAGTAGAATCCCAGAAAGCGTTCTGAGGATGGTTTTCCATACGGTCTGAAAGTTTTTGTACTACCATGCAGAGCTCTTTAAAAGCGATTTTACTGTTGTAGTTTTTTACCTGGGAAGGTACTACGAAAAATTCCGGTATTTTCAATATTTGACAATGCCTACAAAGACCACTTTTTGAAAAAACTCAAATTTTATTTGTGTTATTTAATAACGCCCTAAGGGCAAATATTCTGCAATTGATTTATATTGACACGTCATAACTTTTTTTGCTGACCATTTGTCTTCATCTTTTATTTAAATTTAAATTAATTTTATGAAAAATCATGTACTTTTTTTAAAGAAATTTTTTCCTAAATTTTAGTTATGTCTTTTTTTTCCATGTTCCCAATTTATAGTAGAATTAAAGTTTCCTACTATAAATCAGTTACACTGAAAGAGTCTTTTTCATTACGGCTATAAAAACTTACATTGATTCTATGAAAAAAATCGTTAGAAATCATTAGAATCAGCCTATGATGCCCTTCATAGAATCTATGAAACAAATTCATAGAAACCAGAAACCTATAAAAAAGTTCAAAGACTAGGAAAAAAATATTATTCAAATTCAATTTTTATTTATTATTTTAATTTTATTTAATTTATTATTTTTTTTATTATTTTATTTATAATTTTCTATTTTTAAAAATTTATATGTTTTTTTAACTTATCCCCACCGAGATTCGATCACAGAACCAGTTGTTCGCGAAGCTTAGTCTCTAGCCACTTAGCTAAAGTTTATAAACAAATGAGAACACTTAAAATCCATTTTATTTAATTTTCTGCTTTAACATATTGAGTTTGTATGTATGCTCTGTCACAATGCTTTGCTAAAAGTTGTGTGTGTGTTTGTAAAAAACAAAATTTTTGTGTATTTACAAAAACAAAAAAAAGTGAACTTTACAAAACTAAGGGTTATTTGTCGAGATTTTCCTCCTTTGGTGGCGCTGATAGCTAAGGCGTCGACAATAACCACTTCAGCCGGTAGGTTTTGAATTCGAGCCCCGGCCAGTGCAGCAATGATTTTTGTTTTTTATGTTTTTATTTTTTTATTTTTTATATTTTTTTAATATATTTGTTCAACTATTTTAATTTTTGTAACATTTTTTAATAATTAAAAAAATTAAAAGGCATATTGATGACATTTTCTTCTATAATTGACATTATTAATTCTATGCATTTTTTATATGAATTTAATAAAATCTATGAATGAAATTCTATGAAATATTTTACAATACTAATGAATATTCATTTAGCTAATGAATTGTTTCATAAATTCTATGAATTTGGTTTTATGAAAGTTGGCCATAGATATTATGAACAATAAATCTTTCAGTGTAGAGAGTATAATATCGCTCAAAACTGATGTAAATTTATTAGACTTTTATGTGGTTTCACAGAGTTTCCTAAATAAAGTCTGCTAAAATCTTCGTTTTTTTTTTTATGACTCAGCAGATTTTTCAGAATAAATAATCAGATATTTAAGCTTGCTGGACAAATTTTTCTGCTGATTCGATAATATAAAAAAAGCAAACAGCGTTTGGTAAAATCAGCAGATTTCTCATATGGTTCAGAATTAGTGTGATTACAGCAGATTTTTCGATTTATGTGGAACCAAATATATTTTTGTATTAAAATTACTACGTTTCCATTAAAATAACTATAATTTTGTAAAAGATATAGATTATTCTTACTCTGTATAATTTTGCAAGTTACGCTTAAATCTTGTTAACATTTTCCATTACATATCCTATCTAAGATTTATTTGATTTATATTGTCTCATGTAGTAAACAAACTGGAAAAAGTCATAGTTTTTTTTTTTGTGCAGTTGTCGTAGTATTCCTCAAACAAATATGGAACAAAAAGCAAATAATCTTGTACGAGCACTACATATGAGTTATGGTTATGAAAAACGGATTTGTAAATGAAAATACACCCGCAAAACAATGCAATACAACAGAGAACACAGAAATAACAACTATACATTTTATTTTTGGACAAATATGTATTTGTATGCCACTAAGTATATGAGTAACTAAACAACAAAATGCATGCAATGCACGTACAAAATATCACTTGCCACAAGGACTTTTCTTGAATACACAGAAACAAACCAAAACGATATGAACACTAATAAAAAGTATACGAGTTATATGAGTCGTTCCGTTAAAAACTCAGAAATGTTTTTTAATTTTTGATTTGCAGAAAATCCAACCTGGATTTATGGTATGTCATTATGGTAAGGCCCAAAATGCAACTTTGGAGGCGAAAAGGATATATGTGTTTAAAACAATGTTAATACTTCTTGACACATACGATTGTCTTTAGCTTTGTTTAAAAAATTAATGCAATTCAAAATATTTCTTTAGTTTTCATTTCTATTCCAAATTTTACTTCTATACACAAAAAATGACTGCGAATTTTGTACTCTTGCCCAAAACATTAAATCATGATAATGTTTTGCGGAAGATTTGGGTGTACTTGCCAAAGCAAAGTTTTTTTTAGAAAAAATAATGTTATATTACTTTGCTATTCCATGCAAAACGAATTGAAATATCAGTCGAGGATCCCATTAAAAAACCAAAAGAGCTGTACATTTCGTAAGTGAGTGCAAAAATAAGTGCAAAAAAGTGTTTTTACATTTTGGAGAGTATAAAAGATTCGACACCAAAGAATATAACACTCTCACTTGTTTTATGTACATTTGATAAGCAAATGGAAAATTTTTATGCGAAAAGCTTAGACTTGGTAAAAAAGTAGTTTTGGTAAAAAAAAATATTTTTTTTTCACGAAAAACAAAATTATGTTAAAAAAAAATTAATGAACCCAAAATTTTTGGTGAAAAAAAAAAATTTTGATGAAAAAAAGTTTTTGATGAATTTTTTTGATGAAAAGAAAACTTTTTTGATGTAAAAAAAAATTGATAAAAAAAATATGAAAAAAAAAATTTTTGGAGAGAAAAAAATTGATAATAAAAAATTTGATGAAAAAAATTTATGAAAAATATATGATAAAAAAAAATTTATGAAAATTTTAATGAAAAAAAAAAATTGATAAAAAAAAATTTATAAAAAAAATTGATGAAAAAAAATTAATAAAAAAAAAATTTGATGAAAAAAAAAATTGATGAAAAAAAATTTTATGAAAAAAAATTTGATGAAAAAAAAAATTGATGAAAAAAAAATTATGAAAAAAAAGTTTGATGAAAAAAAAATTTTATGAAAAAAAAAGTTTGATGAAAAAAAAAAAAAAATTCTGAAAAAAAAAAATTTATGGAAAAAAAAATTTTATAGAAAAAAAAAATTTATGAAAAAAAAATGATGAAAAAAAAATTTGATGAAAAAAAATTGATAAAAAAATTGATAAAAAAATTTTTAAACAAAAAAATTGATGAAAAATTTTTTTTTTTGTTGACAAATAATTATGTTACTTTTTATTCACCAGGTTTTATTCACCACGAGGTGAAACATTTTGGTTTTCAAAAAATTAAAATATGGCCATTCTAGAAAATTTTGCTCAAATTTTAGTCATTTTTAGAAATGGATTAATTTGAACCTTGACACATAGATAGCCCTCATAAATATGATATATGTACCATATATCGTTTTTTACATTTGGTGTATTAAACGAATTATGGCAGGTCAAAGATTGACTTTTTAAGCAAAAGTAAGAAAAATACATCACGTTTAAAGAGCTGTAACTTCTTAACCAATGACCCGATTTTCACAAATTTAGTCTCATGTGAAAGCTGGGGTTCTCTTTTAGAAAATATTTTTAAAATAACACATTTTTTTTACAGAAATGATGCAAAAATGCAAAAACATTTTTTCTTTTCGAATATTTAAAAAAACACATCTTCGATTTTTTTTAAAAAAATTCTGGTAAAAAATAACAATGTTTTGTATAACATATTCAAAATTCAGAGTGGGATCTCTATGGGATCAAAAAATATTCTGTTTTAAGTACGAGGTTCTCATATTTTTCCCTTAGAAAATTTAAATTTCTAATGTTTTGAATGTTTTTCAAAATTTTAATAGTATAATTTTCTTTGAAAATTTAAATTTTTATATTGAAGAAACATAAAATTTTAATTTTCTAAGGTAAAATTTAAGAACTTCGTACTAAAACCAGAATATTTTTTGATCCCTTTGGGATCCCACTCTGAATTTTGGATATGTTGTACAAAACAGTATTGTTTATCATCAAACTTTTTTTTTAAAAAAATCGAAGATGTGTTTTTTTAAATATTCCCAAAAAAAAAATTTTTTTGAATTATTGCAACACTTCTGAAAAAAAAATCGTATGCTTTTGAAAATATTTCCTAAAAGAAGAAGAATTAAGCTTTCATATGAGCCATTACTTGTGATAATCGGATTACTAGTTAAAAAGTTAGAGCACGTTTAAACGTCATGTATTTTTCTGACTTTTGCTAAAAAAATCGAACTTTGACCCGCGATAATTTAAAAACTAGAGCAAATTTTGAAAATCCAAAAATGCAACATATCTCATATAAACGTGGATATCTATGAGCCAAATTCTCAGTGGCGTCCAAAGGCATGTTTCCGAACAGTGGGGCGAAAATTTTTGGAATTACCCAATAGTAATTCTTGTTTTCTTTTTCGTTAATTGTTAGCTTATATAGTCAAACTGAGGTGGCGTTCTGCAACTTTTTTTAAATTAGACACCAGCCTAATAACATTATCATGTTAAACAAACTTTGTCAAATTAGAAGGAAAAGTCTCGTAATCTCATTTTACCAATATTTGACAGTTTTCCTTGTTTTTTAACAAATCAAAATTTACATTTTTTTTTTGTAATTTTACAATATTTTTTGTAATTTCACAAATTTCCAAGATAATTTTACAAAAAAAAATCTTTTATCCAACACATATCTAATCAATGCTTTGGCGGTGATGTCTAGAGTGCCATCCCACCAGTATTGTAAATGGTATGAAAATATTCGTGGTCCGATTCTGAACTGGGCATTGATATTAATAAAATTCACATATTAGAAAAACAATTACCATTGACAAAACAAACTGGCATTTAAATCCTACTGATGAAGACAGTTAACTGGAACTGTCCGAAACCGGTATAGGAATACCAGAAATGTCGATACCTTTAAAAAATAAAATTTTTCTTCTACATTTTTCAACTCAAACCCTTATAAAAAATCTAGTAAATTCATGAGACTTCCTTGTAATTTTAATTGCGCCTAAAAACTGTAAATTTACAATTTTATTGGTAAAAAGCTTGTAAAATTACAAAATTATTGGTAAAAAGCTTATTAAATTACAAGGAATTCTCCTAAAATAGGAGGTAGCAAAAAATCTAGTAAAATTACGAAACCTCTTTATAAATTTTTTTGTGTCAAAAAAATTCTAAATTTACAATTTTATTGGTAAATACCTTGTAAAATTACAAAATTATTGGCAAAACTCTTGTAAAATTACTAGGAACTTTTGTCAAATAGGAGGTAGCAAACAAAAAAAATATACAAGTTTTTCCTGTAATTTTACAAGGTATTTTTGTTTAGTGAATAACCCATTGCGAAGGTCAAAAATATGTTCTAAGTTTGCCTTCAAAACCTGTTGCTTTTGGGGAAATCCCTATATTAAAAGGATCGGTGTTGAACAAGAATCAGACCAGGTTCTAGGGAAATATAAGTTGTTCCACAATCGGTCCTTTGCAACCGAAAATTTAGCTTGGTATTAAAAAAAAAGATAAGAATAACTGTTTCCAATTTATTAAAACCAAAAGGTTTGTAACTTTGATTTGTAACTTGAATAATAACACAGCTCAACAAGAAAATGCGTATTGGATTCTGGTTAGTTATTTGGATAGTGCCTGTTGCGCTGATTCCAAATCCGGAGCCCAAATTTGTCTATCACGTCAGGATTTTGAGTAATTCGCGGTTAAAGTGCCGAAAAAGGGCATTTTTGACCCTTTTTAAAAGCTTATAAAATAAGATCCTGACATGCAAATGACTTGATTTAAAGCTCATTCGAAAGTCTGTAATTTTCTCTTAAAGATAAGATAAAATGTTCTAAAAATTTAATTTTCTTAAATGGTAAAAAAATCATTAGCGAAAAACCTTCCATTTTTTGAATATTTAGTTTATTCACACAGTGTTTTTTAACAAATTTCCATACAAATTCATACGTAAATTTTAGATTTAAAGCACTTGTGGATAATGATTTTTTTACCATTTTAAAAAATTAAATTCCAAGAAGATTTGATCTTGTCTGAAAGAGAAAATTACACACTTTCGAATGAGCTTGATACCAAGGTCATTGGCATGTCAGGATCTTATTTTATAGGCGTTCAAAAATGGTCAAAATGGGCCTTTTTTAACACTTTACCCGCGATTTTCTCTAAATTGTGACGTGATAGAAAAATCTGAGTGACCGTTTTGGAATCGGGGCACCAAACCCTATCAACTTTTATTGGTTTCATCCAAAACGCAGCGACAAACCTCAGATTTGTAGAGCGGTGTAATTCATCTGCTGCTGAAAAAAACGTAACATAAGTATTTTCCAACTAATAACAAATTTTTTATCAATTTTTCATTTATTAAATTTTTTTTCATCCAACTTTTTTTATATTTTTTTCCCCAGCCAGCAAGCAGACTCATTTAAGACTCCAAAATGAGCTCCAAAAATATAACAAAAATTTTAAATTATTGTGTGAAAGTGGTTCATCCAAAAGAGCCCTCTTTTTTAACTCAAAAATAACTCCAAAAAAGATTCAAAAAGGGAAATTTTTTCCATACTTTGGAGTCAATTTGGAGTCTATTAAAATAGTCTAGTTGTTTGGTTGTTATTTTTTTGCTATTTTGATATAAAAAATAAAAAAATTGCGAAATCTTTGTTTATTTGAAAATATTTTTATTAATCTCACATTAATTTTAAATAAAAAAAACACTTTTAATTGTATATTAAAAAAATTTCAACAAATGCATATTTTCTCTGATCTCCACAAACAGCAATTCGGCGTTCCTACATCCTACGTTCTTTCTTGATATATGTATGTTCACAAACTGCATTTTGTTCCCGTATTATGGTACATATTTACAAACAAAGACGTTTAATGAAATTTATTTTCTGACTTAAAATTTTTTTTTGAAAGAAAATAATATTTATAGGCTCCAAAAAGAAACATTTTTTGGAGCCTTTTTGGATGGCTCAAAAAATTTTATAATTTTTGAACTTTTAGGAGTCACTATGAATTATGTTTTTTGATAAAATAATTTCCCAAATGTTTTGGGGTTCTTTTATACTCTAATCGGATGGTACAATATTGAATCTAAAAATTGAGTGTTTTTGGAAAATATATTTGAAAATTGAAATAAAAAGTGTGATTTTTAAATCTTTTTTGATTCAAAAAAATGAGGGCTCCAAAAATAATAATTTTTTAGATTAATTTAAGAGGCCTATTTTAGGAGCGCTCCGAAGTTTGTTGGCTGGGTTATTAATTTTGTTCATTTTTTTTGGATCAAAAACTTTTATTTTTATTTACACTTTGTTTCCATCAAATTTTATTTCATAATTTTTTTTTTTTTATCAATTATTTTTTTTAGCAGATTTTTTTTTTCATAATTTTTTTTTTTACCAAAAAATTTTTTTTTACATAATTTTTTTTTTCATCTAAATTTTTTTTTTATATTTTTTTATTACAAGTTTGATTTCTTTATCAAAAACTATTTTTCATTAAATTTTTTTTTCACCACCATTTTTTTTTTTCACCAACATTTTTTTTACTTCAAAATGTTGTTTTCAACTAAATTCTTTTTTTTTATACCCTACCTGTGGATGACACATTACAGTCCAAAGTACACTGAAAAAAATAACTATACTAAAATTAAATAAACACTGTTATTAATTTAAGTAAACAAATTTTTTTGAATTTACTTCAACTTATCTTAATATAAGTTGGTTTTACTTAAAACAAAGAAAATTAACTTGAAGATAGTACATACAAATACTTAAAAAAGCACAACAGTTTTCCTTAATTTGTATTTTTAAATTAAGTTAAATATTCTTTACGTTTATGGCGAATTGATTGAATTTAAGAAAAATAGGGTTTATTAAAAAATTTTGTTTTACTTAAAAGAAAAAAATTTAAATTGTGTGCAAAAAAAATAAATAAGTACGTAACTTACTTAAAAATAGTATAGACATTTTCAAGACCTTATATCAAATAAGTACTAATCTTTAATTCCAAAACGCATTTTCTTTAATTTAATCAATTTTTGTTTTAATTTAAGGAAAAAGTAATCTTTATTTTATTGATTTCATTGACTTTATTTGAATCCATATCTTCATCTGTTTAAAAAAAAATTTACTTAACTTAAGGAAAAAATACTTAAGATATTTTGGGGACCCTATCTGGGGGCCCCATCTGGAGACCCCATGAGACCCTAACTTTAAATCCAAATTTCGATTATCGCGGAATTTTAAAATGCCTATAACTCTGCAAATACTGCAGATACGAAAAAAATTCTAAAGGCATTTTTGTAGTCCTTAACTTGTAGAATATGACCGCCGAAGACCCGAAAGCCCTCCGAGCTATAGTTTTCGAGGTATTTTATGATCAAATTTCTCAAGACCCCATTCCCATATCTCGAAAACTAAGCAAGATAGAACGATTCTGACCAAAATTTTGGATCAAAATCAATAGTGACACTATAATAGTGTACGCAAATACTCATGGGCGGACCCCATATATTGGGGGCCCGTACAGTCCTCACATTGGGACTCCATAGGGTCCACAGAATCCGTAAGTTTAAGGAAATTTATACTTATTTAAAAAAAATATTTTTCCTCTGGATAAAAACAATTAAACTTATATTAAGTACAATTTTACTTTCTGTTAATATATATTTAAGTAAATGCATTACTATGTTTTAGGAAAAAATATACTTGGAAGAAGAATTAATATCTTTGGAGCCCTCGCATACCCTCCTTTTTATACCCTCCACTCTAGTGATAGAGGGTATATATAAGTTTGTCATTCCGTTTGTAACACCTCGAAATATTGGTCTAGGACCCCATAAAGTATATATATTTATGATCCTCGATCGATTTTAAGTCGATCTAGCGATGTCCGTCCGTCCGTCCGTCCGTCTGTCTGTCTGTCCGTAGAAAACACGCTAACTTTTGAAAGACTTTACAGAGGCTACTGAAGTTTGGCATATTTGTTTGTCATTTACCTGGTCAGGTTGGTATTGCAATCCAGCCAAATCGGTCCAGTGGTTCAAAAGTTATGAGCAAAAGAGTAAATTTCGGCAAGGGTGTTTCGCGAATTTACGAGATAAAAAACACGATAACTTTCGAAAGACAATAATGAGACTACTGAAGCTTGGCATGTATCTTTGCCGTTCCCCAGGTCTATTTAGTTTTAAATTTCAGCTCAATCGGTCCAGTGGTTCAAAAGTTATATGCAAAACCCTGAATTTCAGATTAGTTTCATCTAAAATGCCACGTGTTTTAACAAATTTTAAAAGCATTGGTGGTAACTAAACAATGCTTTTCAAACTTGTTTAATTTTAAAGCAATGCTTTTTAAACTTGTTTAGTTTTAAAAGCATTGGTAACTTAAAAATCACACTCGAAAAAAATTTTACACTTAAAAAAAATTTTACACTCAAAAAAAATTTTACACTCAAAAAAAATTTTACACTCAAAAAAAAAAAAATGTACCCAAAAAAAAATTTAGTTTTTTTTTTACAAAAATGACAATATTTTATGTACATACGTACGTGCATTCACTCAGAAATATTTTAACAGTAAAAAAAACATTACACTAGAAAAAAATTTTACACTCAAAAAAAAATTAGTAATTTTTATTTTTTTTTTTTTTTAAATGACAACAAAAGAGTTTTTTACTCAAAATAAAATATTTCTAATCAAAATTGTTAATTTTTTCACGTTAAAAAATGTACTACCCTTTAAAAAAATGCATTGTGGAGGGTATTCATAGATTCGGCAAAGTCGAATTTAACTTTTCTACTTGTTTTAAATTAAGTTCAACATGCTTTAAAAATGGTAAATTTTTTTTCAGTGTAAAAGAGCTAGACTCCTGAAGTTTGGCACGAGTATGTTAAATGGTATTGGGCTGGTTAAGTTCGAATATGGATCACCATAATGTTTAATAACGAAATGTTTACACTTGCCTACAAAAAATTAGCAGCAAAAATTTCCAAACAATTTTCATTTTATTTTTATTATCATTAACCAATTTTTTTTATTTCACTTAAATTTCCTGCCGCCAATCTTCTTAAATCCCAAAATACGTTATAACTGTTTTTAAAATCTTCTCTATTGTTGTGGAATGCCTGATATAAAAGTATAATATGAACTAGTTTAAGCTCATATGTACGCGGTAGTACGAGCATGAAGACTAACACATTAAAAATCTTTTTAAGTTTTTGTTCTTTTTCCATTTATTTGTTGATCTCCTTAGTTTTTTTTATTATAAAGGAAGAGCAATGTTACGCTAGATACGTGAATATTTTTCATAAAAATTTATAGTTAATATTGTAGTAAATACTAATGTACATAGACGCAAAATAGGGTGACACATTATTTCAAAAATTTTGGTTATGAAAATAACTCGATGTATAAAATGACTAGCACGACCGCCAGAACTTCGTTGCCGGTAATAGTAAATGCCGGACAATAGAAGGATCTGGATTAGAGTCCCGTTTTCTAAAATTTTCGCCTACAAAGACTTTGTTTTATTTAATTTTAGACAAAATTAATATAAAAATTTATTTCAGTAATGTTTTTTTTTTTTTTTAGTCATTCACAAAAACTGGTAAGAATATTTTAAGCAATAAAATTAAAATAATTTCGCTGGCACGATATCACGTTTGTTCCGCTGAAAAACTATCTTAACAATTTTCGAGCCTTAGAACGGGATTACCACATGAAATTGAGTGAAAAAATTTCGACTTCAGTTAAAAAAGAAATTTGAATAAAAATAACAGGGCCCTGTACACTAGGGCTATAACCAAATTTTTGGCATAGCACCACGTGATGGACAATGTTGTTTTATTAAACAAAATCGCTTTCTCCGATCATTTTGCAAAAAAAACCACACGCACCAAATGCATTTTCTAAAAGTCCTCAAGATTTTTTTTATTAACACAAAATGTATGTATTTTTTATTTAACAACAAGTAAAAATGTTAAAAAAAATCTAATGTCTATTTATTGAAGGAAATAAACTTTAGATTTAAAGTTCGTGCTGATTTACATAAAGGATAAATATTCTGGACCACCATAGTGGCACAATCCGCGCAAATATTGCTTCTTTGCTGGTTTGGAATTATTGATTCTTCTTTTTCCCAATATCTTAAGAAGCATCTGAGCGTTTTTAAATCTACCTAGCGACTCCTCCAGAGATTTAAAGTCATTTTCCCTAAATCAGTGATCTGAGAACTATATGTCAAACTATTTTCCCCAAATAAAGGCACATATTGGGTAAAGCTCAGTTTGGTAACTTGGTATTAAAATGAACGTTAAAATGTTGTTGGGAAGGTGGATACTACCCCATGGGTACCTTCACCGCCTACCATAGTTTTAGTTTCGGACTTGATTAAAGCGGAATCATAGTTACATTTTGCGATTAAAAAAAAAATTCAAAAATAGTAATTTAAAACTTCATCGCGTTTGGTGCGTGTACTTTTTTAACATCCGCGAAAAAGTGAAAACATTTTTCTTTATAGTTTTTCACGGTCTATATGACTGTGCTATGCCAATTTTGATATTTTCAAAAAATGTAAAAAACGTATAGCCCTACTGTACACACCAAGCAAGTTTAGGTTGTGTTGAAATGGTGACAAAATCGGTTAATGGCATTTTACTCCTCTTTATTTTGACCTTTAAAAATCATTAACACGAAAATCCTAGCTGAATTTTAAAATTTTTCTAATGTAAAAATGTCTCGGAATGTTAGAATTTTTCTATATAAAAATTTGAGAACTTTTCTTTATGAAAAAATTTAGAATTTTTTAATAGGAAAAACCTTATAGTTTTTCTATGGGAAAAATCTGAGAATTTTTCTATGGAAGAAATTTTTTATAGAAATTCTTCTATGAAAAATGTCTTGGAATCTTAAATTTTTTCTAAAGAAAAAATGAGTAAAAATATTAAAATTTTCCAATTTTCCCATATTTGACAGTTTTTCCTCTTTTTAACAAAACATTTTCGATCGAAATTTAATTTTTTTTTTAGGCAATTTTACAGTTTTTATTGTAATTTTACAAATTTCCAAGATTTTTTACAAAAAAAAATCAAGTAAATTTACGAGAATTTCTTGTAAGTCTTATTTTGCCAAAAAAGTTGTAAATATACAATTTTATTGGTAAAAATCTTGTAAAATTACAATAAAGTTCGTAATTTTTACTAGGAATTTTCGTAAAATAGGAGGTAGCAAAAAATCTAGTAAATTCACGAAACTCCTTGTAAATTTTATCGCGTCAATAAAATTGTAAATTTACATTTTTTTTGGTAAAAAACTTGTAAAATTACAAAATTATTGGTTAAAAGCTTGTAAAATAACAAGGAATTCTTGACAAATAGGAGATAGCAAAAAAAAAAACTTACAAACTTTTCTTTTAATTTTACAAGGATTTTTTTGAGTGTATGAAAAAAGTCTTGGAATATTAGTATTTTTTTTTTAGAAAAAATAAGTACTATAATTTTTTTTGCGAAAAATTTTGGAATTTGTAGACAAAAACTTTTGGAATTTTTTTAAAGCAAAAATTTCGAACAATTTCTATATTCTTCTAACGGAAAAATCAAGTGTTTTTTTATAGGAAAAAATTTAAAATTTATCTTTAGAAAAAATTTTACAATTTTTTAAAGGAAACTTTGACAATTTTGTCTATAGGAAAAATCTGAGAATATTTCAACATGAAAAATCTGAGAGTTCTCTATACAGAAAATCTGATAATGTTACTTTCGAAAATATCTGAAAAGATGATGGGTAAAAACGAAATTAAATATTGTCAGGATTTTTACGGAAAACTGACCAAGAGTCTATCACAAAACTGTTTTTGAGTCTTACAAGGGAAGTATCTCAACCCTTATGAACCGATTTGCCTGAAACTTAAAATATATACAAATGAGACGATTTTAAGGTTGGGGTGTCTCGGCTTTTCGGCCATATCAGTGTTTCAAAATTTCGTTGTCCCCTTATGAAACCATATGGACCTCCGGGAAAATTTCGATAACTCTCGAACTAACAGGAATATCCTCTAGAGCAAAAATACGTGTCGACTTAAATTTAATAAAGATTATTTTGTATTCATATGGACATCGTAGCTCTATGTCTTCATATAAATACCCCCCAAAATTTTCACATTTTGATGAAAAAAGTATTTAAAGAAGCCAAACTTTTAAAAGGTTATGCCACCGTTGGATAGGCATTAAAAAAACCTTTCTTCTCATATGTAAACATCATATAGTTTCTTAGAAAGAAATGGCTGAAAAATCCAAAAAACGATTTTTTCGCCATTTTTTGACCCATGTTTTGAACCCCTAAATCCCCGATATGGCCGATAAGCCGAGACACCCCAACCTTAGAATTGTCTCTTTTATATATATTTTACGTTTCATGCAAATCGGTTCATAAGGGTTGAGATACTTTCCTTGTTAGACTTTTTTTGATAAGAAAACTGTTTCGGAATCTTAAAATTTTTACGAAGCAGAAAGGAAAAATTTTTTCAGGGAGAATTTGACAATTTTTCTATAGAAAAAATGTATAAGAATCCTAAATAATCACAGATTCAGTGTAATTATTCCTTTAGAAAAAATGTCTCGAAAACTGAGTTTTTGTATTTAAACATGTGTCTTAATCTGACTTTTTTTAGAAACAAATTTTTAAAATCTGAGATTTTTTTCTATTTGATAGATGTCTCAGAATCTAAGACTTTTTTAATAGAAAAAGCTGACACTTTTCCGTAGGAAAAAATCCTTGAAAATAATCTCAGACGTTTTCTGAGATTTTTCTGAAAAATGACTCGGACTCTGAAACTTTTTTCTTAGAGAAAATGCCTAAGAATCTGCGACTTTTAGGAAAAATGTCGCACACTCAAAATATTTTATTAGTAAATTTGACTAAAAAAACGTTTAAAACAATCGTTTTTCATTTTAAAAAACGGACTACTTATACAGGGTGATTCAGTCACGACCCGCCGAATTTTACCAGCGTATTCCTTGGCTCATTTCATGAAAATATGTCTTTTACGACCATCCCCCGAAAATGCATGTGTGCGAAATGGCAGCGGTTTGAAAATTTTCGGATTAGTGGTTAGAGGGTAGTAGGGTAAAATTGATAACTTCTGAACCTGTGGTCCGATTTTTTTGTTTTTGGGCTTTTTGGAAGGTTTATTAGAACACCTTTCAGAATCAATAACAAAAGAATTAAAATAAAAAGAAATCGTCGAGATACAGAGCTTTTAAAAATAAAATTTGAAAAAAAAGACATACAAATTTGCACATAACCTCAATTTATTCAGCCAGATGGCACGTAACTTATATTGTTATCTTTCTTAAAAGATAGCCCTACGTCTTACCTTTCCAAAACGCCCTAAGAGAAGCCCAGAGGTCTTTCTGTTCCAAAGTTATGACCATTTTACTGAAATGCAAACAATTTTTTTTTGGGTTTGGAGGCGAAATAACAGCACAAATTTATTTGTTTTTGAAAATTAACAAGTTTAAGATTTTATTTTTTTTTAATTTTTGGAAGGCAAATGGTCATAACTTTGGAACGGTAAGACCTCTGGGCTTTTTTTAGGGCATTTTGGAAAGATAAGACGTAGGGCTATCTTTGAAGAGAGAAAAAAAATATAAGTTACCTGCCATATGGCTGAATAAATTGAGGATATATGCAAATTTGTATGTCTTTTTTTTCAAATTTTATTTTTAAAAGCTCTGTATCTCGACGATTTTCTTTGATGGTCGTAATAGACATATTTTCATGAAATGAGCCAAGGAAGACGCTGGTAAAATTCGGCGGGTCGTGACTGAATCACCCTTAATACCAAGTCAATCGCATGTCAGGATCTTATATTATAAGCTTTCAAAAAGGGTCCAAAATGGATTTTTTCGGCACTTTAACCGCGAATAACTCAAAATCCTGAAGTGATAGACATATTTGGGTTGCAGATTTGGAATCAGCGCAACAATCATAACCGTAAATAGTTACTGTAAAACTTTTTTGAGTGCATAAACTAACACACAACAAAAAAAACTTTGTCAAATTACTAGAAAAGGTCTCGTAATCCCATTTTACCAATATTTGACAGTTCTCCTTGTTCTTTAACAAACAAATTTAATTTTTTTTTGTAATCTTAATTTTTTTTTTGTAATTTTACAAATTTCAATGGTTTTTTTACAAACAAAATCTAGTAAATTCACTAGAATTCCTTGTAAGTTTTATTGCGCCAAAAAAGTTGTAAATTTCCAATTTTATTGGTAAAAAGATTGTAAAATTACAATAAAGCTCGTTACTTTTACAAGGAATTCTTGTCAAAAAGGAGGTAGCAAAAAAAACTTACAAACTTTTCTTGTCATTTTACAAGGTTTTTTTTGAGTGTAGGAACACATTTTTAAAATCTGAAAATGTTTCTATTGAAAAAATCACAATGAACAAACACTATAAAGCATTAGATTATGATTCAGATCCGACCTGAGGGTCTCTAAAAAAATTTGTGTGTAAAAAAATCCCCCCCTCCCCAAACCCAAGAGCTGGATCCGTGCCTGCATTACCAAATATAGATTCAATCAGTACATGTTTGGACTTGGAATACAATTCCGGCAAACAGTAGTGTATAGATTTATATGGTCGGTAGACCGACTGTAAATTTCTTATTTATTTTTTAATATAATTGAAGGGCTTACTGCAAGAACTTGATAAGCAACTTTTTATTTTTTCGTGTTTTTCGCCCTTTGTACAAGTATAGTGAGAATAAAAGATCTGCAAAAGCTATATTTTCTACATTATTTAAAAAGTTTTAAGGCAAAAACCCCCATAAAATAAAATGTTGCTTATCGAGTTTTTACAATAAGCCCTTCAACTGAAAATTTAGAAAATTTATTTTGAGAATTTCGACTTCCCCTACTTGAAAAACAAACTAACCTTGTATTGGTCCCATTTCAAAAATAGCAACATGACTAACCAAATCGCAGTGTGCCTGAATGTAAAGTGTTTTTAACTTGATTTTGTTGTGGAGCATTGGTTAAATTTTTTTGTTTTGTGGCTTATTGTTAGTTTGCTTTTTGGACTATATTTTAACGTGGGTTTTCCTATTTAAATTTTTTTTTGCAGATGCGACAGCAAAATACATGATATTTATAAATTATTTTTTTTACACTTTTACATTTCATGGTTTGTGCTTCCTAATTTGTTCATATAAATTCTTTTTATTAGTTTCACTTACAAAAAGTGGTAGAGGGTATATAAGTTTGTCGGTCTGTTTGTAACTCATCGAAATTTCTATTTAGAACCCCATGAAGTATTTATAATAATAATAATTTTGATTCCATGCTCAAGTATGGTTATTTGTTTTTTCTTATTAATTATAAATCATTTTTCTTTTGTTTAAAAATTACAACCTAAGCGAGAACTGGTTACAATGACCGTCGTCTCGTTGTAGCGACATCGAACTGGCGGGAATCGAACCCACGACACCCTGGTGTATAGGCTAGCACGCTACTAACCTACATGGGGCCTTTCAAAAAGTATATGCATTACAGATCAGGGATCGATTCAAGGATATTCTAGCGATATACGTCTGTCCATTTTTCCGTCTCTCTGTCTGTTGAAATAGCGATCATTGTTGACCTTAGCAGTTTGGTTTTGTATTTGAGCGTTATCGGCTCAGCAGATCAAAAGTTATGAAGGAAAATGTAAAAAACATTCAAAAATTACAAATAGAAAATATGAACATAATTGCTTACCGAATGGTACATAAAAAAACTAACATATTTTTTTTTATACAAAAATTTTCTACCGCGGGATTTATTTTTCACGAACAATTTTTTTTCGCAAAGTTTTTTTTATTTTTTCTTTTTTTTTTTTTGAAAATAAAGCTTTTTTGCAATAATGTTAACAATATATTTGGCAAGACCGAATTTAACTTTTTTTACTTGATAATTTTTTTGTTATCATTGCTCTTGTTGTGGTGTAGCACATAGCAGCAGAAAATAAGCAAAAACAAATGTGGTGGTGCTGCAAACAAAAAAATTCTTTAATTTAAATGATTTAAGGGACAAATGTTTATTAAAACCATAACAAAAGGTGTTTAACCTGTTAGTGCTTGGCATATTCAAGCATATTTAAGTCAGACAAAAATTCACTTTTTTTAACTTTCAATAAGCATCTAGCGATTTTTATGGAATTAAGATAGAACCAAACCAATGGGAAATTTAACTGACGTATCACCGATTTTGTTAATTTTTGGTTATTTGATAGAGCTTCATAAATGGTTAAAAACCATATTTTTTTATCAATACTACTTTGGAATATATGGGGGTTTAAAAAGCGATTTTTTGACAATATTGATATTTAAGTCGTAAGAAAACACTTTGTTTATAAAATTATAGTAGTAAGATTTAAAATAAAAACAAAAATTTAAAAAATTTCAACATAAAATTTTGAAAACAATATTTGAATGTCGTTTTTAACATGATAATGTTCTTAGGCTGGTGTCTAATCAAAAAAAAAGTTGCAGGACCCCACCTCAGTTTGACTATACAGGGTGATTCAGTCACGACCCGCCGAATTTTACCAGCGTATTCCTTGGCTCATTTCATGAAAATATATCCATTATATACCATCCCTGAAAATGCAAGTGTGCGAAATGGAAGCGGTTTGAAAATTTTTGGATTGGCGGTCGGAGTGTAGTAGGGTAAAATTGATAACTTCTGAACCAAGGGCCTGTTTTTGTTTTGTTTTTGGGCTTGTTGGAAAGTTTTTTGGGAGACCTTTCAGAATCAATAACAAAAAAATTAAAAAAAAAGTGAAATCGTCGAGATACAGAGCTTTTAAAAATAAAATTTGAAAAAAAAAGACAGAAGAATTTGCACATAACCTCAATTTACTCAGCCAGATGGCAGGTAACTTATGTTTTTTCCCCTTTGAAAGATAGCCCTACCTCTTACCTTTCCAAAATGCCCTAGAAGAAGCCCATAGGTCTTACCGTTCCAAAGTTTTGACCATTTGACGGCCAAAAATTTTTATAAAATAAGATCCTAAACTTGTTAATTTACAAAAAACAAATGTATGTGTGCTGGGTAATTCCAAAAATTTTCGCCCCACTGTTCGGAAACATGCCTTTGGACGCCTATGAGAATTTGGCTCATAGATATCCACGTTTATATGAGATATGTTGCATTTTTGGATTTTCAAAATTTGCTGTAGTTTTCAAATTATCGCGGGTCAAATTTCGACTTTTTTAGCAAAAGTCAGAAAAATACATGACGTTTAACGTGCTCTAACTTTTTAACTAGTAATCCGATTATCACAAGTAATGGCTCATATGAAAGCTTAATTCTTCTTCTTTTAGGAAATATTTTCAAAAGCATACGGTTTTTTTTCAGAAGTGTTGCAAAAATTCAAAAACATTTTTTTTTTGCGAATATTTAAAAAAACACATCTTCGATTTTTTTAAAAAAAAGTTTGGTGATAAACAATCCTGTTTTGTACAACATATCCAAAATTCAGAGTGGGATCCCAATGGGATCAAAAAATATTCTGGTTTTAGTACGAAGTTCTTAAATTTTACCTTAGAAAATTAAAATTTTATGTTTCTTCAATATTAAAATTTAAATTTTCAAAGAAAATTATACTATTAAAATTTTGAAAAACATTCAAAACATTAGAAATTTAAATTTTCTAAGGGAAAAATATGAGAACCTCGTACTTTAAACAGAATAGTTTTTGATCCCATGGAGATCCCACTCTGAATTTTGGATATGTTATACAAAACATTGTTATTTTTCACCAGAATTTTTTTTAAAAAAATCGAAGATGTGTTTTTTTAAATATTCGAAAAGAAAAAATGTTTTTGCATTTTTGCATCATTTCTGTAAAAAAAACTGTGTTATTTTAAAAATATTTTCTAAAAGAAGCTTTCCCAGCTTTCACATGAGCCTAAATTTGTGAAAATCGGGTCATTGGTTAAGAAGTTACAGCTCTTTAAACGTGATGTATTTTTCTTACTTTTGCTTAAAAAGTCAATCTTTGACCCGCCATAATTCGTTAAATACACCAAATGTAAAAAAACGATATATGGTACACATATCATATTTATGAGGGCTATCTATGTGTCAAGGCTCAAATTAATCTGAGACACCATTTCCAAAAATGACTAAAATTTGAGCTAAATTTTCTGGAATGGCCCTGCTGTTATTTTGCCTCCAAACCAAAACAAAAAAATTGTTTGCATTTCAGTCAATTGGTCATAACTTTAGAACAGAATGACCTCTGGCCTTCATTTGGGGAATTTTGGAAAGGTAAGAAGTAGGGCTATCTTTCAAGGAGAAAAAAAACATAAGTTACCTGCCATCTGGCTGAGCAAATTGAGTTTATGTGCAAATTCTTCTGTTTGTTTTTTTCAATTCATATTTTTAAAAGCTCTGTGTCTTGACGATCTCACTTCTTTTTAAATTTTTTATTATTGATTCTAAAAGAGCTCCCAAAAAACTTTAAAACAAGTCCAAAAACAAAAAAAATCGGGCCCTTGGTTCAGAAGTTATCAATTTTACCCTACTACCCTCCGACCACCAATCCGAAAATTTTCAAACCGCTGCCATTTCGCACACTTGCTTTTTCGGGAATGGTATGCAATGGACATATTTTCATAAAATGAGCCAAGGAATACGCTGGTAAAATTCGGCGGGTCGTGATTGAATCACCCTGTATAAGCTAACGATTAAACAAAAAAGGAAACAAGAATTACTATTTTCTTTTTTTTTAAACCAAAAATTTTAATAACTTGGGTTATTAACTTGGATAATAATTCACCTTGTGGTACGTAAAACCGTTTTTTACCAGCTGGTGAATAAAAAGTAATTATTTTTTTATTTTAATTATTTTTCAACAAAAAATTTTTTTTTTTTTCATCAAATTTTTTTTTCCATGTATTTTTTTTTTCATCAATATTGTTTTTTCATCTAACTTTTTTTTCATATTTTTTTTTTTTTTCATAAAATTTTTGTTTGTCATAAATTTTTTTTTCATAATTTTTTTTTTCATCAATTTTTTTTTTCATTAATTTTTTTTTCATCAAATTTTTTTTTCACAAAAATTTTTTTTTCATCAAAAATTTTTTTTCATCAAAAATTTTTTTTTTCATCAAAATTTTTTTTTTCATAAATTTTTTTGTTTTTTTATCAAATTTTTTTTTTCATATTTTTTTTTTATCAATTTTTTTTATCAAATTTTTTATTTTCAATTTTTTTTCTCCCAAAAATTTTTTTCATCAATGTTTTTTTACATCAAAAAATTTTTCTTTTCAACAAAAAAATTTATCAAAAACTTTTTTTTTATCAAATTTGCGGTCCAAAAAACATAGAAATCCATATACATCTTAATTTTGTATAAACACTCAAAATTCATCCCCCTTCAGCGGGTTGTAAGGGCGTGCTAGGGGTTGAGAGAAAGGTCACAAATTTTTTTGTTGTCATTTTAGGTTTCAGCTGCCAAAAAAACATAAAAGTACACATTAATTTTAAGTTTCTATGAGACTTAAAAGTCAATCCTCTGGGGGGTTATAGGGGGCGGTAGGGGGAAAACTGGCAATTGAAATGATTTTTTATGGTCATATTCGGATTCAGCGACCCCAAAAACCTAGAAATAACTGGGTCTACCCTCTGGGTCTGGCCACTTTTTTTTTTTTGTGTGCCTGTGTAATTAATTTATAAATATTTTTTTTTAATAATTTCATCGTGCATTACATGTTTTCATACTAATTTTTGTATGCTGAACATGAATTTGTCAACAAAATCGCAGAACCACGATTTAGGTCCACTGATGCTAACTTTTTTTAAAAATTCTTGTTTGACTTTTTTGAAAAATATGGCTAAAAACTTGGAGGTCTTGTGCACATTATGAAAAAAAATTTTAATCTTAAAAATCGCGATGATGACCAGCATATGTGGACCAAAATCGCATTTTTAGTTTTTTTACTATTTTTTACATAACATACTCAACTTTTAGGATGAATTCGGTAAAAAAATATGTTTTGTCTTAAAATTCAGCACCTGTGGACCAAACTTGATTTAAGAATTTTTTATAACCGTTATCATTAATAAATCACGTTAAAAATTTACCGATGACGTAAATAAAATCATAATAATTCATTTTTATTAAAATGTAAAACCCTCTATCTGATCATTTTCGTTCATGTTCTTAATATTTTTGAGAAACAAAACACTCTATCTATCATAAAATCCCCAATATTGCAAAATTTTTAAAACGAATTATATGTGAGATTAAGCAGTTGATTTAAAAAAATATTGTAAAATTTTAATTACACTAACAATACGGAAATAAACAGTTTTTTGGCTCTCCTGAAAAGTTGTGTTTTTTTAGATAGAGGGTTTCGAATATAGGCCCTCATTATGCTCTATATAGATTTTTTGTGTTTTTCACTCAGAAACCGTAAGTTGTACGAAAAAACTTTCTGTTTAAAAAAAACAAATCAACAACAATTTTTTAAAAAAATATTGGCATGTCCTTTTCTCCTGTCCAGGACACCATTGATTTCCAAAACCAAATTTTTTTATTAAAGCTTAGAATGTCCTTTTATTGCTGTTAAGATGTCAGGGAGGTATTTGTTCGTGATGTTGAGCAAAAAATGTTCATAGTTAGTGATAAAACAAAATTTTGGATTTGTTGCCAAAAATCAAATATTTGACTATCTAACAAACTTTGAAAATGTATTATTCTAAATTTTGAAAACTTCATAATATTATAAACAATATTGTTTTTATAAGTTTTTTCGTACGACTTACTTATTGATCCAAAAAAATATGTTTATAATAATTTACGAAGCTCCATCAAAGAACCAAAAATTAACAAAATCGGTGATCCGTCAGTTAAATTTTCCATGGATTTGCTCCCATAATGTTTGATTTTTTTAACATTGACAACGTAATGTCACTGTATGTAGAACACATATATACCACCGTGCACTCAAGGGTTAATGAAAAAAAATAAACAGCTTTTTTTAGCATGAAGTTTAATTTATAATTTCTGTTTTTTTTATTAATACATTTTCATCTCAGATTCATTGTTATGATTATTTACTTAAATGAACTCATTTATGTTGTAGTCACGTACATGCATTTTAATAACAATCGTGAATGCTCTTTTCTCCGTGGTTGTTGTTTGTGTCATATTAATGTCATTGACATTAAGTGATTGATCACTTTACATTAACAGTGGCGACATTGTAGTGTTTATTATTTGCAACAACCCCAATCAACGCATATGTAAGTATTATTAAGATTATTTTTTTTTTGTCTAGGCGTTGAAATTTTCAAGGGATATTTGTGGTAATTAAGAGGCTATTTAATATGTGACAAGGATGTAAATATGATACATCAGTAGCAGCCAATTTTATTTTTTTTTTTCATTCGGACTTCTTTTTTGTATTGAGTTTTTTTACTCACAATATTTTTAACTCAAAATTTATTTATTTTGTTTACATTTTTTTTTACATTTCTAGTCAAGGGAAAGAAAAGTTTATATACATATTTTTTTTTTAATTTCTAGAACGAAGAAAAAACCCGCCATTTTCGAAAATTGCACTTAAGATGTATAAAACCGTTCGACTGGTTTTAATATTTTGTCATATTCGTGATTATCTCATCAAAATATGATGTGTTCTACTGAAATCCGGTTCGAAGGACCATGAAAAAATTTCGATTGATCTTTCTTCAAACAACAACAACGGTAGGGATAGTGGATGCCTAGGCTGCAGCTGAAACCAAAAGAAATGAAAATAACAAAAAAAACACAAAATTAAATGTTTTTTCCCAATTAAATTGGTGAAGTACAAAGTACTTTCCTTTATTTTACAATTTATAACAGGGCACCACCACTTTATCCCCAAAAAGGCAAAGGCCTATAACTTCAAAAATATTAAAGATTTCCACATTGTATAAAATTAATTTTAATCCCTATCAAGTGTGCTAAAAAAATTGTTTGATCCTGGGATCAAGTGGATATGAAAAAAAAAAATGGATTTTTAATATGGATTTTTAAAGTACTTGTATCGAGATGATTAAATAAATTACACTTTATCGACAGTATTAATCGATAACACCGTCCGACAGTCAATATTAAACATGAACCGGATGATAAACGTCTGAAAGTAGAGATCAAATGGAGTTAAAGGACTTCAAAGTTTTAAAGGATACATTTTGTAAAACATTTTTGAAATATTTGTACTTGTCCTAGGATGACACTGGCCACTGACAAGTGCAAATGAAAGAGGAGGATCTCCCCTAATTTTTTATTTTTTTTTAAGTCCTTTTAAAAGGAAACAGGATCACGAAAAGAAAAACTGTAAAAGCAGATTTACTTCATTTAGTGTCTAGTCTTAAACGTATATTATCCAGTTCGTGCTTAACGACTTTTTTCATTTTTGTCTGACGGTGTAATATGATCATGATGGATAATTTTTTTGAGTCATTATACACTTGATCAAGTGTTCCGTATAAAAAGGGATCAAGTGTGCTAGAAATAAGATTTTTATGTTTTCGTAATTGTAAAAAAATACTGGAAGCAATTCGGTCCAACTTTTTTTTTGGAAAAATAATTTACCCGGTAGTGTTCAAAACTGCATTACAACATTTTTGTAATTGTAAACACAGACTTCAGAAACACTTAAGATGCATACTTAAAAAAACACACAAGTGGTACTCCAGAAGAACGATTAGGCAATAATAGAGTGAATCAAGAGGGGATTATATAGAAATAATTCGGATATTCTAAGGGTCAATGAACATAACCAAAGTTGTACAGATTGCCGTTGGCTTCAGAGATTTTAAGGGGGATCAAGTGTTTAAGGGATCCAGTGTGCTAAAGTTTCCTACCAAATTTTACAATTTCGATTTAAACAAAGTTATTTGCTAGTAGAGCACCAAAAACCGACTTATACAAAGTACTTAACAACGATATTAAAACAATTATTGTTCAGTGCCATTAAAGCTAAGAATTAATCAGCAAGAGAGAACAAGTAAAAGCAGCAGAGCCTTCTAGATATTCATTACCTAAACGAAGAGTGAAAATCAAAAAATAGGGTGACCATCAGTAAGGTGGCCATTCTCACGTAAACAGTATTGATTAAAATCCATAAGTTAAACTAAAAAGGACTGAGAGTTTTGTACTCTTGCCCAGAGCTTCAAGGGATTTCATTCCTTAATTCGATTTGCCATTCTGAATGAAAAATTTGTGATTGCATATCCCAATCACATTTTAGCGAATTGAATGAATTCACTTTATGCATTCGATGCATTCGATTTATAAATATCGAATGCATTCGATTTATTTTTCATTCGACTTCCAAAAATTAAATGCTTTCGATTTTTTGTTCATTCGACTTTTAAAAATCGAATGCATTCACTTGCGAATGCAATCGATTTTCTTTTCATTCAATTTGAAAAATCGAATGGCTTATTCATTTATTGCGTAAAAAACTTAAAAAAACATTCCTAAGATACTTTTGCTATATAAATCCGTCCATCTGCCTGTAGAAAGCAATATGAAGTCTAAGCCAAAAGAGCTGTAAATTTTGTAAATGAGTGTATTACTTGAGTGAAAAAAAAGTATTTTTACATTTTGGAGAGAAATAAAGATTTGGCATAGGAGAATTCACACTCTCACTTGTTTTTTGTACATTTGTTTAAGGAACGAAACACTTTTTTTTATTTAGTTTAGAAATAGTCTTGGTACAAAAAATAAGAAAAAAAGGAAAACAAATTTTGATGAAAAAGAAGTTTTTGATGAAAAAAACAAATTTTTGATGAAAAAAAATTGTTTAAGAATTTTTTTTAAAAAAAAAAAAAAAATTATGTAAAAAAAATTGATGAAAAAGTAAATATTTTAAGGAAAAAAAATTAAGAACAAATAATTTTTGAAAAAAAAAATTTAATGAAAAAAAAAAAAAAACGAAAAAAAATTTTTGATAAAAAAAAAATTTAAGCAAAAAAAAAACGAATTGATGAAAAAATAAGTAAAAAAGTTAAATTCGACTTTGCCGAATATAGTGATACCCTCCACAATGTAAAAAAGTTTATTTGCAAAAAAAAAAAAAATTCGAAAAAAAAATCCGCGAAAAAAATTCTTTTGGTGAAAAAAAAAATTTGGGGAAAATTTTGTTTTTGTAAAAAAATGTGTTTGTACTGGTTAAAATACCATTTGGTGATCAATTCTGTTCACATGTGTCAACCAGCAGCTAAATTAAAGCATTTTGTATTTTTAGGTTATGTTGAATGTACCAAAATTTTCGAGGTGTCCTTAAATTTTTCTCTCATAACTTTTGAACCACTGAACCGATTTCGCTCAAATGCAATTCAAAACTAGTCGTATCTGCTTAATACTTTGGCCGTGATTACCAATTCCACAGACGGACAGACAGATGGACATCGCTAGAATGTCTTAAAATCGATCACTGATCAATAATAAATATACATTATGGGATCCTAGACCGATATTTCGATGAGTTACATACGGAAAGACAAACTTATGCCCTCTATCACTTAGTGGAGGGTATAAAAATATTAATAAAAAAAATTAAAATGAAAAAAAAAAAAAATTGATGAAATAAAAAATTTTATGAAAAACAAGTTTGACAAAAAAAAAATTGATGAAAAATTAGTTTGACAAAAAAAAAATTATGAACAAAAAAAATTTGGTAAAAAAAAATTACAAAAAAAAAATCATGAAAAAAAAAATTTAATGAAAAAAAAAAAAAAAAATTGATGAAAATAATTATGTTATGTTTCATTCACCAGCTGTTTAAAAAACGTTTTTATTCACCATCAGGTGAATTTTTATCCAAGTTACAAATCGAAGTTACAAACCTTTTTGTGTTTAAGAAAATGAAAACAGTAATTCTTATTTTCTTTTTTGTTAGTCGGTAACTTATATAGTCAAACAAGTTCTTTAAAAATAAGTATGTATAGAAAATTAAATGCAAACATCTTTAATTTCCATATAGGTTTTATACCCAATTTCTTGAACCCCGCCGAAATATTTGATGGTTAAAATTTCAGATTAATTTCTTTCAGTGTATAAATTGCCGTACTTTTAAAAGTGGTAGACAGACAGATGATATTTATGATTTATTTGAAGCCGTATAACCTTTCATTTCTATTTTTCACGTTATTTTGCGTTTTGTGAATTTTGCTGTCCGCTCAATTTTTTGCAAATCAAGCATGTAATGTTTCCTTATTATCATATTAGCATTAAAAACTAACAAAAAACTACACATCTTCTTTGAAAAATTATATAAAAACTGAAAAAAAAAAAAATCAAAAATCAATTCACACATGAATTCAGCGATACAAAATCTATATAGTTTGGATGATTAGTTTTACCATTTGACCGGGACTTTTGATTTTAGATCCACTGTGCTCCGTGATGGTCAGGTGATCTGATCATGTGTCTTAACTAATAATAAATTTCATACTTTAACCCGCAGTTTCTGAATGACGAACAATCGACGAACTTCAAAAAATTTTGAGGTTCGTCATACAGAAACTGGGAATAAATCTTTAAAAGTGAGGTATAAAACCAACTTACTTTTTCTTCCTTAACTAATTAACTTTTTGATTAAAGACTTTTCTTTAAAATCTTTTTTTTTTAACTCACTTTTGTTAGAAACATTAAAACCTGTCTGGCTCAATTACAGACATCATAAAATATTGATGTTAATTGAGATTTTGTTCTTTTCTTAATGTAATGTTTCTTCAAAAATACTCGACGTGTACTAGTACTTAAATCCAAACGTATGGTGAGGTCATTAAATGCGTAATTAATGAAATGTCAGAAATTAAGTAGGTGGATTTCTAAAAAGAAATATATTTTTTTTTTTCATTTAAGTTTTTCTTTTATTTTTTTTGCAAATGCACTGAAAATTATCCATTATTATACATTTGCTAAACCAATCAATTCGTCCGCCCTCCTAATTGTGCATTCTAAGAAGACATAGACGGAAGTGAACGCACAAAACAATATTGACTTTGAAACTTTAGATTTGTAATGAAATAGAAAATATATTTTCCAGACATTGGTGGTGGTGGCACTTTTGGGGTGATGCTTGATGCTTTTGAATGAAGAACTAAAGAAAAACAAAGTGTGAAGTTAGTGTAGTGCAACTCCCGCGGGAACAACCACTGGTTGAATTGTTTTGTTAAACCAATATTACATGCGCGGGTACAAGGGGGGGGAAAAAGGGGAAATTTCCCCCCCCAGACCAAATTTCGAAAAGAAAAAAAAAGGAAAAAAAAAGAAAAAAAGAAGAAAAAAAAAGAAAAAAGAAAGAAAAGGAAAGAAAAAGAAAGAATGAAATTTTATAAAAAAATTTCGAAGTCCAAAAATTTTTCATAGAAAAAAATCTGAAAATTTTAAAAGGGAAAATTTTTTAAGGAAAAAGTGAATCAATCTGAAAATTTTCTGTGAAAAATATCTGTCAGTCTTATTATGAATTTTGGCATAAACAAATTACTTAGAATATGCTTTTTTTGTTTAGAAAAATGTTACAGGATCTTAATTTGGTTTATATAAAAAGTGTTTGTCTTCTACATAGCAATAAAAAAAATATCTTAAAACCTTAAAAATGTTGATAGTCGAACTTTCATTTGTAAAACTATTTTAATTTTTTTTTTCTAAAGAATAAACTTTTTCTAAAGAAAAAATTCTCAGAATCTGAGACTATTTTTATGTGAAAAACGTCTCAAAACTTATTTATAGGAAAAAGGTCGCAGAAGAATTTTTCTATGGGAAAAAAGTCTCAGAATTTCTGAATTTGAGATTTATTTTAAGGAAAAAGGTCTCAGAATCTGAGTCTTTTTTAAGAAGAAAATAGTCTCAAAGTCTGAGACTTTTTATTGTTGAAAAATAGTCTCAGAAGTTGAAACTAACTAAATTGGTAGAAGGTCGCAGAATCTGAGACTTTTTCAACGGTAAAAAGGTCTTAGAATCTAAGACTTTTTTTATAGGAATAAAGTATCAGAATCTCAGAAAAATGTCTCAGAATCATAGACTTTTTCTATAGGAAATAGGTCTCAGAATCTATGACATTTCTATAGAAAAAAGGTCTTAAAGTCTGAGACTTTTGTATAGGAAAAACATTTCCGAATCTAGGACTTTTTCTTTAGGAAAAGTGTCTTAGAATCGGAAAAGATTTCAGAATCAGAAAAAGGTTTCAGAATCTGTCACTTCTTCTTTAGAGAAAAAGTGACAGAATTTTAAACTTTTTCTATATAAGAAAAAGCTTTCAGAATCTGAGACTTTTTTTTAGGAAAAATGTGTGAGAATCTGAGCATTATTCTTTAGGAATAAGATCTCAGAATTCGAAATTTTTTCTTTACGAAAAAGGTCTTAGAATCTGAGACTTTTTCTATTGGAAAAGGTCGAAGAATCTGAGGCCTCTGTTCTGTCTTTCGCAACTTTTCAATTCACATGAAAATTTCCGAATCACATGAAATCAAGTTTAGTGTTTTGTTGATCACGTTTTCATTTAAAGTTGAATAATTAAAATTACAAAATTATAAGGAAAAAAGTGCATTCGTTTTGCTTTCACCAAATTTTATTTGTGTGAAACAAAACGAAAAAGAAATTCGGATGTGAAATCTTTTTCTATAAAAAAGGTCTCAGAATCTAAAATTTTTCAGTACGAAACAAATCTCATAATCAGAGAACTCTCTATAGGAAAAATGTCTCAGTAATGCTTTAAAATATGAGACTTTTTCTATAGTAAAATGTCTCAGAATCTGAAACTTTTTCTGTGGAAAAAATCCTTAGAATCTGAAAATTTTTTTATACGAAAAAAGTCTCAGATTCTGAGACATTTTTTCGTTAAGAAGAAGTCTTATATTCCGAGACATGTTCCCTATAAAAAAAATAATTCACGAAAAATGTCTCAAAATCTGATATTATTTATGTAGGAAGAATTTCTTCTATTAAATTCTCAGATTTAGACTCTTCTTATGTATACGAAAAATATACAATTTTCTTTTAAATTTCTTTAAAAATCCAAAAATTTTTCTATACGAAAATAGTCTCAGATTCTGAGACATTTAGTCTTATATTCTGAGACATTTTCCCAATAAAAAATAAATTTTTCACGAAAAATGTCTCAACATCTGATGTTTTCTATGTAGGGAGAATTTCTTCTATTAAAAAATTCTCTTCTTATGTATACGAAAAATATACAATTTTCTTTTAAAACAAATAAAAAAAAATTATCTAAACGAAATATGATCATGAAAAACAAACCTTATTCGGCAAAAACTAATAAATTTGATGATTTTATAGCTTTTCCACCACTTTTTTTTGTAAAAAAAACGTATCCCTTTTTTTTTGTTCGTCAACAAAGGAGAATTTATGATTTTTTTTTTCGAAGTAAAAAAAATTTTCCCCCCCCAGACCCAAAAGCTGTACCCGCCACTGATATTACAACAATAAGAAAACTAACTAAAATAAACACATAAAACACAAATGGTATTTTATAGAAAAGTTTCGATTTCAGTGGTCGATTTAAACAGAGAAAGTCACTTATGTGGTAGTGGTAGAATTTTAAATAACAAGGAGGATTTGAAGTTGAAAAATAATACACACACATATTTGGTGCAGGGGGAAAGAAAATTTGTCTGGTGCGGAACGTATTCCAAGTGAAATAAAGAAAATAAAAAAGTTGAATTATAAAACATCTTGTAGAGAAACAAAAAGTTTTATGATTGATTTTTACTGAAATCGATAATTACAGAGTTTTATGTAAAAAAAAATTACTGATAAAATGTTAGAAAATTTTATGTTATCGATAACTATAGAATTTTCTATAGAACATTTTATCATATCGATAACTAAAGAATTTCCTAAAGAAAATTTTATATTATCGGTAACTATAAAATTTTCTGCAGAAAATTGTATTCTTTAGAAAATTATGGAATTTTTTGTGAAAAGTTGTGTGCAATCGATAACTATAGAATTTTCTAATGAACATTTTATTAATGAATTTTCTATACAAAATTTTGTTTTATCGAACGCTATAGAATTTTCTAAAGAAAAATGTCAATCGGTTTTCAAGATACCGCTATTTAAAATTTACTAAATATGGCGGTTTTTTTTACACAGAAAAAATAAAAAAAGTATTTGAGTAAATTTTTAATACTATTGAGTAAAAAATTACTCAATTTTGCACCAGTAAACGATTTAATAGTATTGAGTAAATTTTTAATAAAAATTTATTAAATGTTTGAAAAAAATTTTGAGTAAATTTTTAATTGACACAAGTAAAAATTTACTCAAAATTTATCTATTTATTTTTTTAAAAAGTTTAAAAAAGTTTTACATTTTTTTACAAAAAAAAACAAAAAACGTGTTTTTTTAAACTTTACCAAATATACAGTCAAACTCTGTTATAACGAACTCGGTTATAACGAATTCTCGGTTATAGCGAACTAATTCTAAAGTCCCGACGTTTTGGCATCAATTTTCACACAAAATACTTCTATAATAACGAACTCGGTTATAACGAATCATCGGTTAAAACGAATCATCGGTTAAAACGAACTACTTATTATGGTCCCAAGAACACAATTTCGTGTGTATTAACCTTTTTATAACGAACTGTCATAAATATTTTTAAATTTGTGGCAATCATGTTTTTCAAACTCACAAAAGGTTGGAAATTTTTGGTTTATATTATAATTTTGATAAAATTTATTTATAGTTTGAATGGTTTCTTCTCAATCAGTAGTTCATTACCGAAAAAACATCAAATAAAACAAAATTTGATCTATTTTTTTTGGAAATGAAACTAAGTTAATAAAAATATACCCCGCTTATAGCGAACTTCGCTTATAACGAACTATTTTTGCCGGTCCCTCGGAGTTCGTTATAACCGGGTTTGACTGTATTTATGTCTCAAAAACATAGGAAAATTGTATAAAGATGATTACAAACTTTCATATACATATACAAAAAACAATAAACTTAATGAGAATTTAAAAACTACGAGAGTTTAAAAAAAAAATTAAAAAACTATTAAATTTTTATTAAATTATTTACTTAAATTGTTTTCAATATTTTTAAGTAAATTTTTAATTGCGTCAATTAAAAATTTATTCAATTTTTGTTTTTAAATTTGAACAAGTGATTACTCAAATTTGTTTCCCCCATTTTTTTTTCTGTGTACGTTCTAGAATTTTTTTAAACAAAATCTCAAAATTTCTTACTCTTGACCCTTTTAAAGAGCTTGACACAAGGTTTAATTCAAAATTGTTTTGTGCCATATCCGATAATTTTAACCCGTGGCGCACTTCAATTAAAGATTTACACTTTTGGAAAATTTCCACAAAAATTTTAGATTTTTGAAAAATAAAAAACAAATAAAAATATCTCGCGATATTATTTTTATTATTTTGGCATGCTGAACACAAATATCAAAAAATATCTTAAATCGGTCGAACGGTTTTTGAGTTATCGCCATTTGAAATTTGTCAAACAATTTCACAAAATGGCGGTTTTTTTCCTACGTTCAAGAAATCTTTAAAAAAATCTTAAAATTTTATTTTCGTTAACTAATTTATAGAAACTAATTTTAGCAAATCAGACCATTCCACCCGATCATTTTAACCCGTGGCACCCTTCGATCAAAGTTTTGCTTTTTTACAAAATTTCACTAAAAACACTAAACTTTGATCGTAGGGCGCCACGGGTTAAAATGATCGGCTTTGACTCATAACAATTTTGAATGAAAGATTGTGTCAAGCTCTTTGCAAGGGTTAAGGGAAAGAAATTTTGAGATTTTTTTGAAAAAAAAAATCTAAAACGTAGGAAAACACCGCCATTTTTTGCAAATTTCAAATAACATTATCTCGAAAACCGTTTGACCGATTTTAAAAATTCTTTGATATTCGTGTTCAGTGCATTAAAATTAACAAGTATGTAATATATTTTTTTCGAAAAATTTTTAAAAATCTAAAACTTTTGACCTCAAATTTGTACCACATATTTTTTAGGTCCACTAGAATAAAAATTTGCCAAGAAACTTGGGAAAATCAAAAGTTGAAGAAAAAATGTCACTCTAGTGTACATGCATAACTAGAGAATCTTCTATTTAAAGAAAAATTATATAGCGAAAATTTTATGCTTACAATAACTTTCGAATTTTTTATTTAAAAATAAAATAAAAGCTTTTTACACATAGAAAATTAAATTATAGAAAACTATAGAGTTTTCTATGTATAAAAAAAATTTGTGGTATCGATATATCAACATTTATAGAAATTCTTCAAAACATTATAGAAATTCTCCAGAAAATTATAATACTGGAAAATGCATTTTTTTTATGGTTTACGAGATATGAGCTAAAAAGTTTAAGTTTTCTAGTGAAAAATTGAAGTGCTCAAAAATATGTGAAAAAAATATTTTCTACACCTTTTCCAATTGAATTCAGAAAAGATCAATTGTAATTCAGAAATCACAATTGAAATTCAGAAATCCCAATTGAAATTCAGAATAGCCCAATTGAAATTCAGAAATCATAATTGAAATTCAGAAAAGCCCAATTGAAATTCAGAAATCACAATTGAAATTCAGAAAAGCCCAATTGAAATTCAGAAATCACAATTGAAATTCAGAAAAGCACAATTGAAATTCAGAAAAGATCAATTGAAATTCAGAAAAGCCCAATTGAAATTCAGAAAAGCACAATTGAAATTCAGAAAAGCCCAATTGAAATTCAGAAAAGCACAATTGAAATTCAGAAAACCCCAATTGAAATTCAGAAAAGCACAATTGAAATTCAGAAAAGCACAATTGAAATTCAGAAATCGTAATTGAAATTCAGAAAAGCCCAATTGAAATTCAGAAAAGCACAATTGAAATTCAGAAATGTCCAATTGAAATTCAGAAAAGCATAATTGAAATTCAGAAATCGTAATTGAAATTCAGAAATCGTAATTGAAATTCAGAAAAGCCCAATTGAAATTCAGAAAATCACAATTGAAATTCAGAAAATCACAATTGAAATTCAGAAAAGCCCAATTGAAATTCAGAAAAGCACAATTGAAATTCAGAAAAGCCCAATTGAAATTCAGAAAAGCACAATTGAAATTCAGAAAAGCACAATTGAAATTCAGAAAATCACAATTGAAATTCAGAAAATCACAATTGAAATTCAGAAAAGCACAATTGAAATTCTGAAAATCACAATTGAAATTCAGAATAGCCCAATTGAAATTCAGAAAATCACAATTGAAATTCAGAAAAGCCCAATTGAAATTCAGAAAATCACAATTGAAATTCAGAAAAGCCCAATTGAAATTCAGAAATCGTAATTGAAATTCAGAAAAGCCCAATTGAAATTCAGAAAAGCACAATTGAAATTCAGAAAAGCACAATTGAAATTCAGAAAAGCCCAATTGAAATTCAGAAAAGACCAATTGAAATTCAGAAATCGTAATTGAAATTCAGAAAAGCCCAATTGAAATTCAGAAAATCACAATTGAAATTCAGAAAATCACAATTGAAATTCAGAAAAGCCCAATTGAAATTCAGAAAAGCACAATTGAAATTCAGAAAAGCACAATTGAAATTCAGAAAATCACAATTGAAATTCAGAAAATCACAATTGAAATTCAGAAAAGCCCAATTGAAATTCAGAAAATCACAATTGAAATTCAGAAAAGCCCAATTGAAATTCAGAAATCATAATTGAAATTCAGAAAAGACCAATTGAAATTCATAAATCACAATTGAAATTCAGAAATCACAATTGAAATTCAGAAAATGTAAACAAACCAATTATGAGTCACCACTACATAGACACATTAAACAAATGCTGTACAACTATGAGAGTATTTAACTTTATTCTCTTGCTACGTATTGTAGAGAGCAGACAGACAATAATACACTCATAGAATGTTGTAGGTAAAATTTAGTTTAACTGAATTTTTATTATTTTTTGTAAATTAATTAATATAGTGAACAAAAATATTTACTCTACCTTGACAAATGCATTAATGAAAAATTATTTTTAAAGAAAAATAATAAAAAGTCAGTTTCACTTAATGTTACCTTAAGCATTTTATGAGTGTATTGTCTGTCTGCTCTCTACAATACGTAGCAAGAGAATAAAGTTAGATACTCTCATATACACATTTCTGTACTGCATTTGCATAATGTGTCTATGTTTGTAGTGGTGACTAATAATTGGTTTGTTTACATTTTCTGAATTTCAATTGTGATTTCTGAATTTCAATTGTGATTTCTGAATTTCAATTGGGCTTTTCTGAATTTCAATTGTGATATTCTGAATTTCAATTGATCTTTTCTGAATTTCAATTGTGTTTTTCTGAATTTCAATTGTGATTTTCTGAATTTCAATTGTGCTTTTCTGAATTTCAATTGTGCTTTTCTGAATTTCAATTGGGCTTTTCTGAATTTCAATTGTGATTTTCTGAATTTCAATTGTGATTTTCTGAATTTCAATTGGGCTTTTCTGAATTTCAAATACGATTTCTGAATTTCAATTACGATTTCTGAATTTCAATTATGCTTTTCTGAATTTCAATTGTGCTTTTCTGAATTTCAATTGGGCTTTTCTGAATTTCAATTACGATTTCTGAATTTCAATTGTGCTTTTCTGAATTTCAATTGTGCTTTTCTGAATTTCAATTGTGCTTTTCTGAATTTCAATTGGGGTTTTCTGAATTTCAATTGTGCTTTTCTGAATTTCAATTGGGCTTTTCTGAATTTCAATTGTGCTTTTCTGAATTTCAATTGGGCTTTTCTGAATTTCAATTGATCTTTTCTGAATTTCAATTGTGCTTTTCTGAATTTCAATTGTGATTTCTGAATTTCAATTGGGCTTTTCTGAATTTCAATTGTGATTTCTGAATTCCAATTGGGCTTTTCTGAATTTCAATTGTGATTTCTGAATTTCAATTGGGCTTTTCTGAATTTCAATTGTGATTTCTGAATTTCAATTGTGCTTTTCTGAATTTCAATTGAGATTTCTGAATTACAATTGATCTTTTCTGAATTTCAATTGGAAAAGGTGTAGAGAGCAGACAGACAATAATACACTCATAGAATGTTGTAGGTAAAATTTAGTTTAACTGAATTTTTATTATTTTTTGTAAATTAATTAATATAGTGAACAAAAATATTTACTCTGCCTTGACAAATGCATTAATGAAAAATTAGTTTTAAAGAAAAATAATAAAAAGTCAGTTTCACTTAATGTTACCTTAAGCATTTTATGAGTGTATTGTCTGTCTGCTCTCTACAATATGTAGCAAGAGAATAAAGTTAGATACTCTCATATACACATTTCTGTACTTCATTTGCATAATGTGTCTATGTTTGTAGTGGTGACTAATAATTGGTTTGTTTACATTTTCTGAATTTCAATTGTGATTTCTGAATTTCAATTGTGATTTCTGAATTTCAATTGGGCTTTTCTGAATTTCAATTGTGATATTCTGAATTTCAATTAATCTTTTCTGAATTTCAATTGTGTTTTTCTGAATTTCAATTGGGCTTTTCTGAATTTCAATTGTGATTTTCTGAATTTCAATTGTGATTTTCTGAATTTCAATTGTGCTTTTCTGAATTTCAATTGTGCTTTTCTGAATTTCAATTGGTCTTTTCTGAATTTCAATTGTGATTTTCTGAATTTCAATTGTGATTTTCTGAATTTCAATTGGGCTTTTCTGAATTTCAATTACGATTTCTGAATTTCAATTGGTCTTTTCTGAATTTCAATTGGGCTTTTCTGAATTTCAATTGTGCTTTTCTGAATTTCAATTGTGCTTTTCTGAATTTCAATTGGGCTTTTCTGAATTTCAATTACGATTTCTGAATTTCAATTGGGCTTTTCTGAATTTCAATTGTGATTTTCTGAATTTCAATTGGGCTTTTCTGAATTTCAATTGTGATTTTCTGAATTTCAATTGGGCTATTCTGAATTTCAATTGTGATTTTCTGAATTTCAATTGTGCTTTTCTGAATTTCAATTGTGATTTTCTGAATTTCAATTGTGATTTTCTGAATTTCAATTGGGCTTTTCTGAATTTCAATTACGATTTCTGAATTTCAATTGGTCTTTTCTGAATTTCAATTGGGCTTTTCTGAATTTCAATTGGGCATTTCTGAATTTCAATTGTGCTTTTCTGAATTTCAATTGGGCTTTTCTGAATTTCAATTACGATTTCTGAATTTCAATTGTGCTTTTCTGAATTTCAATTGTGCTTTTCTGAATTTCAATTGGGGTTTTCTGAATTTCAATTGTGCTTTTCTGAATTTCAATTGGGCTTTTCTGAATTTCAATTGTGCTTTTCTGAATTTCAATTGGGCTTTTCTGAATTTCAATTGATCTTTTCTGAATTTCAATTGTGCTTTTCTGAATTTCAATTGTGATTTCTGAATTTCAATTGGGCTTTTCTGAATTTCAATTGTGATTTCTGAATTTCAATTGGGCTTTTCTGAATTTCAATTGTGATTTCTGAATTTCAATTGGGCTTTTCTGAATTTCAATTACGATTTCTGAATTTCAATTGTGCTTTTCTGAATTTCAATTGAGATTTCTGAATTACAATTGATCTTTTCTGAATTTCAATTGGAAAAGGTGTAGTGTTACAATGTTCTGAAGAATTATAAATTACATTATGTGAAATATTTTTTCTGAAGATGGTTTTACAGTTTGGCAGTTATGTTCCAAAAATTGTGAAAATGGAAGAAAAAATTCAAACAGTTAGGCACTAAATGCAGTTTTTTCGGTTTAGTTTGTTTTACACTTGTTTCTCCTAGTCTATGGCTAGAACTGAGCCGAACACAGGAATAAAAATTTCCATCGGTGTACGAGATAAAGCTGTGAGAAAAATTTCATGTTCTCCGAAAATCCGAACAGCAGCTAAACTAGCAAAACCCAAATGGGGTTCTGTTAGTTTCAATAAGTATTTCGAGAAATGTCACATCAGATGTAGTTACCATTTTATATATTGCACTGTGTTATCGATAAAAAAAAAATGTTTTTTTAGGCTATCTTTTTTAATTATATCATTGTTGTCTTAACAAACAATTTAATTGTATTGACAAATTGTGTTGTTGTATAAAATATCAATAATTTTCTTTGTCAATACAATTAAATAATTTGTTAAAACAACGATTTAATTGAAAATGTTATCAATTGATCGATAACTTTAGTGTTTTCTATATACCGAAAAAATGTATATTATCGACAACGTTATAGTTTTCATCTATAAATGTTATCTTATCTAACCTTCCCGTCAAATAAGGAAATAAGTGTATGTCTTTTTTTCTTGTTGGTAAAGAAACTGTGGTATAAAAAGTCAATCAGAATTCCCTATGCAATCACAACAAGTATTAATATTTAAAAAGGTCATTGAGAAAAACTCACACAAATAGTCATCTTAAGGCCTGTTCTTTTTCTCTAACATCCTTTTGATTTGTATACAAAACGTGCATAATAAGTTATAAGAGGACATTGTAGTCTAAGTATAGCAAAAAAAATGTAATATGAGTAATATAATTCTGCCATTTAATGTTCCCCATTTGTTTACCAAAAAAAAAGCTAATAAAAATATTTATCATATGTTGTTTTTTCTTTTTGTGTCTAATATTATTAAATTCCTTTTCCAAGATTGTTTTTTTTACTCATCTTCCTAACCAATAATTCTCAAGTGTTTTTCTATACTTCCGTTTTTTTTCACATATATTTATATATATTTTTTTTTTCTTTGAGCCCAAGTGTTTTATTAGATTTCCACACTTGTCTTTATTGGTTTAGATGCATTTTTTATTTATAAGCGAGACATCCATAAAAAAAAACACAAACAAATACACTTGATACACAAACATAGCAGAGTAGAAATAACAAAAATAACTTCTAACTAACTTCAAGAAGGGGGGATAAAAAATAAAAATCTTGAAAATATTACTTGTTAAGAAAGCTTAGTCTTTTTCAGATCCTATAGAATATTATACATACAAAGATGTAATAAGTATGTGATATGGAATGTTACATAAATCTAGAATTATTGAAAAAATAAAAAATTGTGAAAAAAATTCATATGTTCTCAGAAATCCTCCCGGATCTACTAAGGCTGGGGTCAAAAGTGTAATTTGGTACTATTATGTGTCCTGAAATATTGACCCAAGAAACTTGAAATTTGGATTTTAGTCTGCAAAATTATCTTAAAGAAGTACTTTATGGAAATGTCGATTCTCATTTTTTATCATTATCTTTTGGTACTACAGCCCGGAGTGAACCCTAACCTCATGAACGTATACAGTAGCCACCCATTTTTTCGGTTTGAAAAATTTTAAAATTTAATAAAAAATTTTAAAAAAATTTGAAAAAAATATAAAAAAGTCGTTTCTATCGAAATATCAGTAAAACATGTTTCAAAACACATAATATTGGTTTTATTTTAAATACATAATTTTTATAAGGTAAATGAAAAAAAAAATTTCTACAAAAAAATTAAAAATTATAAGATTCTAAGACACTTTATCTAAATTAAAATCTGAAATATTATTTATTATTTTTTATATATTATCTTTTCTATAGAAACATTTTTAGATTCTAATACATTTTTAGCAAGAGAATGTTTTTAGTAGAGTTTGCAAGTAATCGAGATATTTCATAATCGCGATTACGATTAAAAAAATAGCCGTTAATCGCGATTATCGATTAATCGAGTTTCTTAAATAAATATAATTGCAATAGTTTGTTTAAAAAAACTCTTTTAAAATTTACATTTCAGAATGTACGAAAATACAAAAGTAAATATTTTATGCAATAAAATTATATTTCCACACTAAATGTCCTGCGAAAAAAACATATGTCGCTAAGAAAATTGCGTTTTTGGTTTTTAAATTTTTTAAAAACTGGTGGTTAATTAAATATTGGAAAAATTGTGTCGAGATTATAAAATTTACGAAATGCGCCACAATTGAAAAATTTAACATTCATGTATATTTTGATATGGGCTATTTTTATTTGGGAAAATTTTCAGAAACCGTTCTGAAAGTTATAATATTTTGAAAAAGTGAATTTATCACATTTTTTTAAGTTTAGATGTTTGTCTATTCACACAAAAAAATTCAGATGGGCATTTTTCGTATTTTTCGAGAAAATAGCATTCGACTTTCGAATATTAGATTCACAAAAATTCTGTAATTCTCTTGTATTTAATTGTGTCAACACCGCGTATGAGTAACAAAAATTCATTGGTATCGCAAATAGTCGTTACTCATACGCGGTGTTGACACAATAAAATACAAGAGAATTATCGAATTTTTCTGAAATCTAATATTCAAATGCGATTTTCTCGAAAAATACAAAAAATGCCCTCCTGAAGTTTTTATGTGGATAGACAAACATCTTAACTAAAAAAAAAATAAGAAAATGTGGCCGAATTTTTAATAAATTGTAAAGGGGTAAAATACAGCATCCTTTGGTAAAAAAAACCGTCTGAAAAAAATTACTTATAGTAAATTTAATTTCTAAGGGTCGTAAAATTAGTAAAAAAAAAGTGTCCTTTGTGTCCTTTTCATATTTTATGAAATAACGATCCTAGACTCTTGAAATTTGTAATGAAGGATCCTTTGGTAAAAAAAAATCCACAAAAATTAATTTTCTGTGTATATATTTGGGCGTCCCGAAAATTATAATCTTTCGAATTTCGTGTCAGAACACCTGCTAACGGCCACTAAAGAGCTGATTGTGTAAAAATTTATAAGGAAATTTGGAAAGAGCGTCTTCAGTCTGCAACCAGAGAAAAAAATTACGTTTTGTAATAAAACCTTATGCCCGAATTTTTTGACCAAATCCATCCAAATCCTTTTAGATTATTTTTAAAACAAAATTGTGGGGTTACTAAGAAATTTAAATTTTACTTTAAATTTAAATAACTTTTACAAGAAAAAAGAAAAGAGAAAATGCAAATAAGTTAAATGAATCGCAGGCCAATATAATATATTTTAAAATCGTTATAAAAACAGTGTATTTAATAGAAAATGATTAATCGTAATCGCATGATTTTTTTGTCGATTACGATTAATTGGTGCGATTAATCGCGATTACGATTACGATTTTAATCGTTTTGCAAACTCTAGTTTTTAGGCTGGTGTATAATTTTGATAATCATGCAGGACGCCACCTCAGGTTGACTACGCTAAGAAAATTATGTCATTAACTGTTTGTAGGTTATTTTAAAAAGTAATCAGTAAAGTTATTTTAAAAGAAAAATCACTTATTTTATAAAGGATTTAATTTTTTTACTATTTCTGTAGTTTAAAATATATAATTTACTGTCTTAAAAATGAATTTTCTGTTACATTTATTTTCGGCTGTAAAAAATTTCTTCTATAGTTTTACTGTTTTTCAATACAAAATAAGTGAATATTCAGTAGTTTTTTAATGTTTTGGTAAGTCATTAAATTAACATTTAAAATTGACTGTAATGTGTTTTTATTTTAAATGAAAAAAACAGTGGAATGGTTTTTAAATAAAATTTCATTTGTTTTAAGTGAATATTCACTGGAATTTGCCTACATAATTTTTTGAGTGTATATACTTAAGCTAACAATTAACAAAAAAGCAAATAAGAATTACAGTTTTAGTAACTTGGGTTTGTTTTTTTAATGCATATTTTTTTTAATCAATATTTTTTTTTTTTCATCAATACCTATTTTTTCATAAATATTTTTTTCATCAATATTTTTTTTTCATCCCCGAGTAAAAATTTTTATATGATGCAATATATAATGATATGTAATACAATATATAATTATACGCAATTTGATCCGAAAAATGGTGGATGTTTTTGCATTGAAAAAGATCAACTTGTATAAAATATGATTTGATTTCATCCGAGTTTTGACCAGACATTGCCATATATTGGTGGATCAAATTAGATCTAATTGCATAAAAACATATAAAATCCTGGTGTTTTTTGGTTTGGGTTGAGATACACCACAGGTCAACGATACATTCACCAAACATATAATTTTCTAGAACAAAAAAATGTTTGGGTACGCTTCGAACCAGATAGATGATATACATAACCCTAACAAGGAAATGTTTAGGAACATTTTAAAAAGTTTTTTATACTTCGCCTAAAAATCTTAGGAAATTGTTGGTTAATTAGAAACATTTATAGTTATATATGGAACAGAACGAGAAATATATAATTTTATATTAAATTATACAGAAAAACAAATTTTGTATTGACCCTCATATAATTAAATATAATTATATCAACCGTACGCATGTTAATCCGAATCATGATTAAATTATATATAACTACATATGACTGCATTTAAAAAATTTAGAAAATAGCTCACGGAATATATGATCATATATGATTCGTTAGGTTTGTATCAAGTTATATATTGTTATATATGTTTATTTTTACTCGGGTCAATATTATTTTCATTAATTTTTTTTTTCATCAATAGTTTTTTTTCATCAATATTTTTTTCTTCATCAACATTTTTTTTTCATCAATATTTTTTTTTCTCAAAATTTTTTTTATTTATTTTTTTTTTTTTTCATACATATTTTGTTTAATATTTTTTTTGTTTTCATCAAAAAATTTTTTAATTAACAGTTTTTACGTCAAATATTTTTTAAATCAATAATCTTTTTTCATTAAGTATTTTTTTCACCAAAAACTCTCAATCAAAGATTTGTAGTCCTAGTTTAAAATAAATAGGCGATGACAAATAACGTCGCTGCTCAACCTGGTCCACTCTCTTCTTTCATTCGGATCAAACTTGTGCAGAGTGTTTCCAGTTTTTGATGCCAACATTTCTAAAGTCTTCTTCTTCTCCATCAATCCATCTTGATCTAGGTTTTTCTCGATTCTAAGCGGGCTAAGACAGGTAGGTAATATAGTGTACTTCGGTACTTTTTACTTTTTTACTGCATAGTGGTCATAGAAACTTAAAATTTAAATATAGGACCGTTAAAAAATATCTGAAAGAATTTAGGAATTCCAATTTTAATGAGGTAAAAAGGATAAAAATTTTAATATTGTATTTCTTCTATCACCTGGAAATGATTCTAGAAACCTAAAATTGAAAATGTAGGACCATCCAGCTAAAAATGCCTGCGAATTTTGTACTCTTGCCCAAAATATTAAATCATGATAATGTTTTGCGGAAGATTTGGGTGTACTTGCCAAAGCAAAGTTTTTTTTTAGAAAAAATAATGTTATATTACTTTGCTAGTCCATGCAAAACAAATTGAAATATCAGTCAAGGACCCCATTAAAAAACCAAAAGAGCTGTACATTTCGTAAGTGAGTGCAAAAATAAGTGCAAAAAAGTGTTTTTACATTTTGGAAATTATAAAAGATTCGGCACCAAAGAATATAACACTCTCACTTGTTTTATGTACATTTGATAAACAAATGGAATATTTTTATGCGAAAAGCTTAGACTTGGTGAAAAAGTAGTTTAGTAAAAAAAAATATTTTTTTTTCACGAAAAACTAAATTTTGTGAAAAAAAATTTTGATGAAAAAAAGTTTTTGATGAAAGAAAAATTTTTTGGTGAAAAAATTTGATGAAAAAAAATTTTTTTGGTGAAAAAATTTGATGAAAAAAAAAATTGATTAAAAAAAAAAAATTTATGAAAAAGAAAAATTTGAAGAAAAAAAGTTTGATGAAAAAAAATTTGATGAAAAAAAATTTGATACAAAAAAATTTGCTAAAAAAAAAATTATGAAAAAAAAAAATAAAATTATAAAAAAAAAGTTTGATGCAAAAAAAAAAAAATTGAAAAAAAAAATTCATGGAAAAAAAATTATGATATTTTTTATTCACCAGCTGGTGAAAAGCGGTTTTATTCACCACGAGGTTAATTTTTAACCAAGTTACAAACCCAAGTAATTAAAATTTTTGGTTTTAAGAAAATGAAAATAGTAATTCTGGTTTTCTTTTTCGTTAATTGTTAGCTTATATAGTCAAACTGAGGTGGCGTCCTGCAACTTTTTTAAAATTAGACACAAGCCTAAAAACATTACCATGTTAAAACAACAACAACAAAGTTCTACTTTGGTAGTTTTCGAACTTATGAAATGAGTATTTCAGATGACAATTGCACTAAATCCATTTTTATCTTTTTCAGTTTACCGTTTAAGTTTGGTTCAGGATAACTTTATTTAGCACAAACTGTTTATGTGAAGAACTTTTTTAGTTACATCTTACCTGCTTAAACGGTATTTAAATTTTTTTGTACTTCCGAAAAACAATGGGCAAAAGTAGCGTAAAATTTTACTTATATCTATTTAGTTTTTTTTTTTAATTTTTTTAAGGCGGAATTGAATAAAAACTTCATAAAAACAATACAAACTTAATGAAATGGAACAGGAACTATAAGGAATATAACGGGGAACGAAATGGAATGGAACAAGTGACGACTTGGAATGTTTTTTTTTTATACTTAACATTTTTTTCACAAAATTTTTTTTTTAAATATTATTTTTTACTTAAACTTTTTATTTAGAATGAATCTCCTAGATTCGAAACAAAAAATTTTTCAATTAGAAAATTTTTTCATATAAAAAAAAAAAATCCCATTTTTAAACTTATGTTTATGTAGCGTCCCAGAGATTCGTTTTCTAACCCCCACACTTTATAATCTTCTATTGATTTGATTTTCCTTTTTTTTTTTTAATCTTACTATAGTTTTTATGTTTCATACTTAACCTTATGTTATTAGGCTTCAGTTGTTTAGTTGCCAGTTTAATTTTTCAGTCTATCCTGTTGTATTTATTTTTTTCAATTTCATTTGTACTCTTTCCTTGTTGTTGCTAATATTGTTTGATTTCAAGACATTGACATTGGCCATGTGCCATAAAATCTATGTATGTTTAGTATGTGCATTTGTTTAATATTGTTTTATTTTTTCATATTTTTTTTTTTTTTTTTCTGTTATGTTGTTTTTATTTTTTTTGGCGGCGGCAGCAAAAAGTTCAATGCATTATGCCATTTCACAGTTAGACACTTGTTTTAAAACGTCAAGTACTTACAAAGTTGTTCACTACAAACTGTATGAGTACTTCAGTGTATTGTAGTAGTTAGTTGGATATACAGTAAAACCACAGTACATGAGTAGTAGGTTCACAGAGGTGCATTTGATGTGTGTAAGTATTAGTGACAGCACACGGTGTAACTTTTGACGTTTCATACAAAACGTAAACAAACAACATATATACATACACAAAAGCTCACACGTACAGGCACACTTACACTAGGCAGCGATGATAATTCTGTACTAAAACCCCACCATATTGGAAAGTACGCAATTAGCATCAGTGTTTGCATACTAGTCTCTACTGTGAGTAAAACCTTTTAAAAGTGAATTTAACTCTTACAATTATAATTTTTATATCATTTCCCCTCTAAAAGGTTAATTTTCTGAACAATTTTAAATTTTTTAGTTATTTTTTACATAGACATATTTCAAATTATATCCTACTATTAAAAACGGGCGGCTAGGACCATTGTGCCATTTTAAAAGAAATATTCCAATTCCTTTGGTGAAAATCAAGTCTAAGACCCCACTCTCAAATGTTTGTTACTACATGACCAAACGGTGGGCGTAGCCAAATTTAAAATTATTTTTTTTTTAAATAGTCCTGTTTATACGCAGAGGGAAAAATCATACTTGAATCAAAAATTTAAATTTTTAATTTAAAAATTCTACATTATTAAAAAAAATATAATATTTTGATTTATAATTAATTATTTTTTTTTCTATTTTTTGTTGTTTTTATTTTCATTTCTAAATATTTTATTAAAAAGGTCGAATAAAATTAAAAATAATATTTATTAATGTTTTTGTTTTAAAGTTGTTTACATTTTTTGTTTAAAAACGAATAATCTTAGATTTTCAATTTGATATTTAAAAAACCTGTTTTTAAAAGATAATAGACCATGTCCATTGACAGAATATCAGATCCCATTATCTGCGGTTCTACTCAGACCTTTCTTGAGGGGTCTTATTATAAAACATTAGGTTTTCTTGCAATTCAATTCATTTGACCAACTTTCAATGAAAATTTATTTAATGTGAGAGTTGATCTAACGCCCATACTTTTTTAACACCCAGCAAAATTTTCGGTTGCAAAGAACCGATTGTTGAACAACTTATACTTCTCTAGAACCTGTTCTAATTCTTGTGCAACACCGATTCTTTTAACAAATGGATTGTCCCAAAAGCAACAGGTGTTTGCAAGCAAACTTAGTACATATTTTTGTTCCTCGGAAGCGATTCTAGAAGTAAAATTTGGAACAGAAATAAGAATTAAAGAAATATATTGAATTGCATTAATTTATTGAACGAAGATAAAAACAATCATATATAATATGGAATATTTACATTTTTTTTTGACACACATTTGTCCTTTTTCGCCTACAAAGTTACATATAACATAATATATAAAATATAATATTATTAGTATTTGACCCGACCCAGACAATGAAAATTGAATTTGCTCACCTTTGTTTCAACAATTTTCACGATTATATCCTGCTATTTGTGTTTTTTATTGGTTAACAAAAATAAATTGATATTAATATTTTAATTTTTTTGACACATACATAATTTTTTTTAATTCCTGAGAACCAAAATGTTATGAAACTTTGATTGCAGAACAACCTGTTCTAGAACAAGTGTTGTCAGAATCGGTTCTGAAAAATTATCCTGAGCATGATAATGCTTTTAGGCTGGTGTCTAATTTTAAAAAAAGTTGTAGGACGCTACCTCAGTTTAACTACATATATAAGCTAACAATAAAAGAAAAAGAACATAAGAATTACTATTTTTATTTTCTTAAAACCAAAAATTTTAGTAACTTGGGTTTGTAACTTGGATAATAATTCACCTCGCGGTGAATAAGACAGTTTTTCACCAGATGGTGAACAAAAAGTAACATAATTCAACAAATTTTTATTTTTTTTAATCAATTTTTTTTTTTTTTATGAAATTTTTTTTTCGTAAATTTTTTTTTTTTATCAAATTTTTATTTTTTCATAAAATTCTTTTTCATCAAATTTTTTTTTCCTCAAATTTGTATACCCTCCACTCTAGTGATAGAGGGTATATATAAGTTTGTCATTCCATTTGTAACACATCGAAATATTGGTTTAGGACCCCATATAGTATATATACACTTTTGAAAGACTTTACAGAGGCTTAACAATGCTTTTCAAACTTGTTGAGTTTTAAAGCAATGCTTTTTAAACTTGTTTAGTTTTAAAAGCATTGGTAACTTAAAAATTACACTCGAAAAAAGTTTTACACTCAAAAAAAATTTTACACTCAAAAAAAAAATTAGTTTTCTTTTTTACAAAAATTCCAATATTTTGTATACATACGAACGTGCATTCACTCAGAAATATTTTTACAGGAAAAAAAAAACATTACACTCGAAAAAAGTTTTACACTCAAAAAAAATTGGTAATTTTTCTTTTTAAATGACAAAATAACAAAAAAAAACTTGTTAATTTTTTTATGTTAAAAAATGAGCTATCCTTTAAAAAAGTTATTGTGGAGGTATTCATAGATTCGGCAAAGTCGAATTTAACTTTTCTACTTGTTTTTCCATAAATTTTTTTTTTCATCAAAAAAATTTTTTTTTTCATCAAAAAAACTATTTTTTATTAAATTTTTTCATCAAAATTTTTTTTTCTTAGCTTTTTTTGTTTTCATCAAAATGTCTTTTTTAAAAATTTTTTTTTTCATCATCTAAATTTTTTTTTATGAAAATTTCATTAAACTTTTTTTATCAAAATAGTTTCAGCAATTTTTTTTTTTAATAATTTTTTTTTTATCATTTTTTTTTGTTTTTTCATCAAATTTAGTTTTTCATCAAATGTTTCATTGTTTTATGTTTTATTATCAACTTTTTTTCTCATCAAAAATTTTTTGTTTTCATTAATTTTTTTTTTTATCATAATTTTGTTTTCTTGAAAAAGAGTAATTTGTTTTGTTTATCAAAGGTACATAAAACAATTAAGAGTGTTACATTCTTCGGTGTCAAATCTTTTATACTCTCCAAAATGTAAAAACACTTTTTTGCACTTATTTTTGCACTCATTAACCAAATGTGCAGCTGTTTTGGTTTTTTAATGGGGTCCTCGACTGATATTTCAATTCGTTTTGCATGGAATAGCAAAAAAATATAACAATATTTTTTCTAATAAAAACTTTGCTTTGGCAAGTACACCCAAAACTTCCGCAAAATATTATCATGATTTAATGTTTTGGACAACGGTACAAAATTCGCAGGCATTTTTTCTTAGTGTATTAGCTTTTACTGTTTATGTACATATGTAGTAGTGTTTGATTTTATGTGGGAGTTTATATGGCTGCCATTTAAAATTAATGTTGATTTAATATTTTTTTGTTCTTATTTATTTAATAAAATATTAAATATTTATATTGTATTATTTTTTAAATTACATGACTTTCTTAATTTTTTTTGTTTCTAAAGCAAAAAAAAAAAGTTTTAAATTTTATAAAATTTAAAAAAATAATAAAGGGGCCAGTCTTAGTGAAATCAATCAAAAATAGCTAAAAATTTTCGTGACCCCCTCCGGTTTTGATGAAATTTGGTTTAGTTGTAACACTAATTGTAAGTGATAAACTAATGTACACTTATTTTCAGCCCTCTAATTGTAAGTAAACAGTGGGCGAAACACGGAGGGTCAAAATTTCCCTCAAAATCTCCCAGTCGCGACACTTTGCACCGTAAAAACTTAATATCGTTGGTTCTATTATAGCTAGAAGGACCATTTTTGCTTTGTTTTGAAGCTCATAATATGCTCTACAAGACCTACCATAAGCAAAAAATTTTCGAAAAAAAATAAGGGTTACCTCCCTAATTTTATGGTCGTGATATACGGAGGAGAAAATGGGTAGGATGGTATCCTCCGATTTTTTTTTTACTTGATAATCTTATAGAGAAAGTACTAAAGAATATATTCTAAAAATTTTAAGTTGGGACAACAATGGGATCGCTCAAAATCAAAATTTTTCACAATTTTCCCCAAAATCTCCAAATCGCAACACTCTTTAACCTTAAAAATTTTATATCATAAGTGCTTTTGTAGCTAAAGAGCCCATTTTTGTTTGTTTTAAAGCTTATAGTACGCTCTACAATACCTACCTTAACCAACAAATTTTAGAAAAAAGAAAGGATACTATCCCCCGATTACCCCCCCCCCCCCCCCCTTGCCCCGATCTTCTAATACAAGAGGCACCCCTATTTTTTTTTTATTTTTTTTTTGTGATAAGTAGTAATATTGTAGAGCATATTAAGAGCTTTAAAACAAACCAAAAATGGACTTTGTAGCTACAATACAGTCCACGATATTAAATTTGTAATGTGCAAAAGTGTCGCGATTTGGAGATTTTGGGGGAAATTGTGAAAAATTTTGATTTTGGTCGATCTGATTGTTGCCCCAACATAAAAATTTTAGGATATGTTTATTAGGACTTGCACTTTGAGAATACCAAGTAAAAAAAAAATCGGGAGATACTTTCCCCCCATTTCCTCCACCCTTTGCCACGACCTTTAAATAAGGGGGCACCCTTCCTTTTTTCTAAAATTTTTTTGGTTAAGGTAGGTATTGTAGAGCGTACTATAAGCTTTAAAACAAACAAAAATGGACTCTGTAGCTACAATGCACATATGATATTAAAATTTTAAGGTTCAAGAGTGTTGCGATTTGGAGATTTTAGGGGAAATTGTGAAAAATTTTGATTTTGAGTGATCCCATTGTTGTCCCAACTTAAAAATTTTAGAATATATTCTTTAGGACTTTCTCTATAAGATTATCAAGTAAAAAAAAAATCGGATGATACCATCCTCCCCATTTTCTCCTCCCTTTATCACAACCTTAAAATAAGGGAGGTAACCCTTATTTTTTTCGAAAATTTTTTGGTTATGGTAGGTCTTGTAGAGCATATTATGAGCTTCAAAACAAACCAAAACTGAACTTTCTAGCTATAATAGAACCAACGATATTAAGTTTTTACGGTGTAAAGTGTCGCGACTGGGAGATTTTGGGGGAAATTTTGACCCTCCGTATTTTCGGCCCCTGTTGACTTAGAGGGCTGAAAATTTGCATTTGCTAGTTTTTTACGTAGTGTAAGAACTTAACTAAATTTCATCAGTATCGGAGGGGGTCAAAAATATTCATGATTGATTTCACTAATAATGACCCAAAGACAAAATATACATATAATTTGTATACACTCAAAAAAAAAAACTGTAATGACAGCAAAAAAGCTTGTAAATTTACTAGAAAATTTGCTGATTTTGAACCCACAATTTTTTTGGTAAAGTTAGCAAAAATGTTTTGCTAAAAATTAGTTAACTGAAATTAGCAGGAAAAACTGTAGCTTTTACCACAAAATCTAGTAAAATTTTAGTAGAATGGATTTGAAAACCGTTTTGCTGAAATTTACCGCTTTTTTTGCTAAAATTTTAGTAATTCTATACTTTTTATTTGAAAAGAGGGTGGGTTGTACATGCCTAAACATGGTTTTATTTTATAAAATTTACACATTGGTTTAGAGTATCTTGCAAATGATGAACAGGCCATGTATTATATGTTTCTGAAATTAGAAAAAAAGAAATTCTTTATTATAAATTAAAAAATATTAAACAAATATCTGGTTGCATTTACCTTAATTTTTGATTATTGTTTATGATTGCATGATTTTCTACATTTATTTCCATTACATTGCAATACCAAAACAAAAAAAATTATCAGTGCTAGAGTTGTTTGAGGAAGAAAAATACCGTCATAAAAACTTATTTGAATGTTGACACCAAAAAAAATATTGTCTTAAATGTAAAACACAGTAAAAAAATATAAACAATGAAAAAAACTAATAATATGAAGAAGTTACCTGCTATGTATATTGAGGATTACACGATCATCATAAAAAACACAAGTAGGACAAGTCATCCATCATAAATGTGTGTTGGGTTTTCACGCCAAATTTCTTTTACATATAAAGATTTTTAATAGATAATTTGGGTTTTTTTGTTTTGTTTGCATCGTTATATTTTTGTTTGTATTGTGTCTTTTTTAAGGAATATACATGAACAAGGAAATAAGTAGGTACATCAAATGCAAAGCCAAACACATTCGTAAAAAACAACACACGATAGAAAAAAAAAAAACAACCCCGAATTATCTACATATGTATTTGTTTTTTGTGATCAATACTTATGGAGAAACAATTATTAAATTAACACAAGCACCCGTTTTTTTTTACTTCAAAATATTTTTTTACTTTTAATTCAAAATTTAAAATATTACATTTAATTATAAAATGCCGTAATCGCGACCGCCACGATCAACGCTTTTGTTTGTACTGAATTGTTCTAAAAAATTCTACGCACAAGAAGAAAAAAAAAAGAGAAAAAATAAAAGAAATAAAAAAATTACAATTCACTTTTGCTAATATTAGCAAAAAATCTTGTAAAAATGTTGTCAACTCAATTTCAAATATTTGATTTTTTCTGTAAGTACAGATCGAGCTCTAATTATATTTGTTATAAGGGTTCAAGTTGAAAAAATGCAGAAGAAAAATTGAATTTCTAAAAATTATAGACATTTCTGGTATTTCCTATACCGGTTTCAAACACCCCAGTTAGTGTCATCTTCAGTAGGATTTTAAATGTCGGTTTGTCTTGTTAATGAAAACTGTTTTTTATATATGTGAATATTTTTAGTTTCTACAGAATAAATTTTGACAGTTTCCAATACTACAATTCTATTTCTAGCAATCTCAACCTCACTTCATACTTTGTTTCAACTTTTTTGTCTCTTACATTATTTCGCGAGGGTTACCAACATGATCTGGAATTGCCAATGATGGGTACCAATACCTTTTCGATACCAATACCCGTTAATACCAATTCAAATTGAAAACCAATACCAATTAAAAACCAATACCTTTATTTGTGCGATACCAATACCGATAAAAAACCAATACCGATTCCCCACTACCAATACCAATTAAAAACCAATACTTTTATTCGTCAAAACCAATACCAATAAAAAACCAATACCAATTCATTTTTTTTCTACCTTCGTATCGGTTTTGTTTCGGTTTTTTGTATTCTTATTTTCGTTTGTTTTAATTGTGACGTCAAACATTTTCTTTCCATCACATTATTAGGTTTTACCTGACTAACGAATTGCAAAAGATGTTACATCGATCAGTAATCGTTTGCATGCAATGTCACATAACAAAAAGGAGTTAGCTACTTGAATTTTAAAAGCCATAAAAACATAAAAGAAATATTTTTTGTCACGGTTTTTATGACCCCAAATAAAAGTAGATCTTAAAAAATTTAGACCTTTTCTGTGATGAAATTTTTCTTTTGCAAACATTGTTAATATTTGATATATGTACATTGAATGTCACTGCACACTTCTTTGCGTTGTAAAAAAAAAAAATACTAATGTCCTTTTTGGAAATTCCAAAATTTTAATCAAGCAGACGTTACAAAATTTTATGTCACAACACCAGAATCCAGAAAAAAAAGAACGCATAATGTGCAGTTCTCACTTGCTATTTTTGAGAGTTTAAGGGCTACGTGTTTAAAAAATTATTTTTTCTGTGTCCATTACGTTTTTACTCTGTTACTGGTGTTTTGTTAAACAACTTGTTGAAGGTCGTTAAGGTCGTGTGAACCCCATATAAGAAAAAAATTGATCCGTGTAATCGCAATTGGCAAATGATCTAAAATCGAAAAAGGGGCCCCTGCATGCACTCAAAAAATTATGTCATTAACTGTTTGTAGTTTATTTAAAAAGTTTTCCGTTTAGTCGTTTTTAAAAGGAAAAACATTTGTTTGATGTTCAGTTTTTATTAATGACTACTTCAGTCCTTTGTTTCAAAAATAACGCACTAAAAAATAAAGACCTTCATTAACATTTAATTTTTAAAGTCATTTATTTTTGTTCTGTAAGTAAAATATATATATATTTCCTTTTATTTATACAAATTAACTGACATTAAAAACAAAATATCTTCAAAATATATGTATAAAAGTTCATGTTGAATATAGGGCGTCATTAGAAGTTTCAGTAATAGTAGTTTTTTTTTATGAGAGAGGGTTATTAGCCCGCAGCTCAACCTACTTGAAGGCGAGGGACCTAAAAAAAGAAATTTCTGGACAGAAATTTCTGGCATTGGTTATTGAATGGCGCCAATATTTCGCCATACCGACTGGAGCATCAACGGCACTCAGGATTTAAAGATACACGTTGCCAGGTGTGTCCAACTGAGACCCTCTTCTCCAATCCGCTGAACTGTCCGCCACTGCTTGTTTAATTCGCAGTTACCCTTCATACTGCCTGATAGGGTTATCCACTATCCGCAACCTGTGGAGGCGCCCCAGAGCACTTCAGCTGTGCTTCCTTAAAAGGCTTTTATATAAATTTATTCATGGCTAGAAAAAAAACCAGGAGTAAAGAAATATAAAGTCCCAGGGGGGCTGTAAATAAAAACTACTGATTATTCTTTTGATTTTTAATGATTTGTGTACGTATATTTTTTTTAAATTGTTGGTATTTTTTTAATGAAATATCATTAGTTTTTACCTACACAAGTCAGTTATTTTTTTGTAGAAAAAAAATTCAAAAAATTATTTATAGAAATATAAAAACATGTTTGTATCAAGTGACTTTGGCACGATGGGTAGAGTGTCTGGCCAGAATGTAGTTGATTGCGGGATCGATTCCCCAAAAATTTTATTAAAAATTTTTAAAAAAATATTTCAATAAAAAATTGTAAAAAATTACCTACGAAATCATTAATTTTTATTGTTTTCGTCGGTTATTTTTTTGAAATTTGTTGGTAAAAATAACAGAACTATCATTAATTTTTAATGTTTTCGTTGGTTATTTTTTTCGAATTTGTTGGTAAAAAAGAGTGAAAAGACCGAAATTTTTAAATGTTTAATGTTATTTATTTATAAAATTTTGTCAACAGTAAAAAATAAATGTTGATGTTTGTTAAACTAAATGAATAATTACTGGAATGGTTTTCAATTGTTTATTCACTGGTTTTAAGTGTGTTTTTCATTTGTTTTTGCCTACAAAATATTTTGAGTGTGATAACCCATTTCGATCACCTTTTTCAAAAAAATATTTATGTATGAAAAGTTCAGGTATATTTTGTTACAAATGTTAAGTCTCATCTTTCTGCAATTAAAAAATATCTCCCCTTGACCACCGGAATTTATATGTCCATTAAATGCAATGTGCATCAGCACAGAAACGAAAAATTTGCAAAAACGAAAAATTTGCATTTTTTTTAGTTTAGGCTTTTAATTTTTTTATTAATTAATATTAATTTTTTTAGATTTAATTTATTGTCAAATTCCACTAATTGAAACATTTTGAAACTATTTATTTTGAAAATAACGAAATAAATTAATAAAATAGCAAATAAATCCAAATATTAAAATTGCATAAAAAGTTGAAATACAGACTTTTCTGGAATAACGGAACATTAAAATTTTTTTTACAAGAGTTTTGAGATCAGCCGGTGCTAATTTTACTAAATCGGTACCTTTTTCCATACAAAAAAAAAATGAATCTTTGTCCAAAATGGGTTAAGCATGTACTACTTAGTTTAAAGTTTGACTTAATTCTGAATGCAAATACTGCTAAAAAATATATTTTTTTTAAAGGGGTTTTTCAAAAAAAAACATCCCTCACGCAAAAATTCGACTCACTCTCTAGACACTCACTCAGAATTTTTCAACTCACAATCACGTGAATTAAATGAAAATCACTTTTTTGAGTCACGCAAATCACGGGACCAGCGACCATCTCCAATTCAAATATATAAACAAGAGACAAGTGTCTTTTCATTTGTTTAATCTATAACATATGTAAATTTTATTTAAAATGAAGTGTCCACCCTTGAAAAAGTTTCCTTGTAGCTCTGAATCCAAAAAGTTTCAAGGCACTTATTTAATACCTTAATATAGTCACTTGACTTAAATGAAATCACTCTATAACCAAATGATTTAAATGAAAATCACTCACGCTCACGCGAGAATCACGGGACCAGAAACCATATCCAACGTTTCAAGTCACTTATTTATTACCCTAATACAGTACTTAATTTAAATTAAGTACTGTATTAGGGTAATATAAAATATAAAACTCTATAAACACGTGATTTAAATAAAAATCGCTCACGCCTGAATCACGTTGTTTTTTGAGTCACGCAAATTACGGGACCACAGACCATCTCTAATTCAAATACATAAACAAAAGACAAGTTTCTCTTCATTTGTTTCATCTATAACATCTGTAAATTTTATTAAAAATAAAGTGTCCATCCTGAAATAGTTTCCTTGTAGGTCCGATTTCAAAAACTTTCAAGGCACTTATTTATTACCTTAATATAGGCTTATATTCTGAATTTCAAAAAAATCTGTTAACAGTTACGACCTGTAGAGACTTTTTGCCAAAAAACCTACCATCTCGCCCCAGTGTGCACTGTAGGGCGGACAGAAGGATGACTAACGTTAATTTAATTAATATTAACGACAAAACCTTTTGCATACAAATACCAAAACCGATATAAGATAAATACCAATACTTATTAAAAACCGATACCGATTCGAGGCTAAAACCAATACCAATACCCAATACCTAAATAATTCAAAACCAATACCGAAACCTATACAAATTCAACAAAAAATGAAAACCAATACCTATACCAATACTAATATAATTTTAAAAACCAATACCAATACCAATACTTTTATCGAATTGGTACCCATCCTTGGGAATTGCAGACACAAATGAAGGAATTTGCATTTTCTGTTTCGGAGACGTGCCTAATGGCGACATATTTTGTCAGTAATTTTATTTGATTTTTTCTGTAAGTACAGATCGAGCACGGGCTCTAATTATATTTGTTATAAGGGTTCAAGTTGAAAAAATGCAGAAGAAAAATTGAATTTCTAAAAATTATAGACATTTCTGGTATTTCCTATACCGGTTTCAAACACCCCAGTTAGTGTAGCAAATGTAGCAAAAGAAATTAGTTCAAAGTTTGTTTAAAATTGCTAATGTGCTAAATGAAGTTTACAAGAATTTTTTGCTGACATGCTAATCTCAACTAAAAATTTGCTAAAAGTTAGTTAACTAGCGTTAGCAAAAAAAAAATTAGCAAATCTACTAACGTATTTTTTTGAGTGTACCTTACACATCTCTCTGGTACAGGGTACACAAAAAAAAATTGTAAAACGCCTGGTAAAATGCCTTGTAATCCCGTTCTACCAATATTTAACAATTTTCCTTGTTTTTTAACAAAAATTCTTGTACTTTGCTCAAACGGGAACTACAGTTATATTGGTAATTTTACAAATTTATTTTCGTAATTGTATTCTACCATTTTGAAAGGTCATTTTACAAAAAAAAACTGTAATTTTACAACAAAGTTTTTATTACAAGGATTATAGCTGATTTACAAAAAAAAAACTGTTATTTTACAAAAATTATGTTATTACGATGATTTATGTTGTTAAAAAAAAAATCTTTTTTTTTTTTTTTTGGAATTTTTTATTTTTTTAAATGTCCCGGACAAAATTTTTTTTTTTTATTAAAAAGATTTAATAAAAAAGTTGACAAAATTTTGAAATTTTTTTTACGAGGATTCTAGTTGATTTACAAAAAAAACAGTTATTTTACAAAAATTATTTTATTACGAGGATTTATAATTTACAAAAAAAATTTTTTTATTAGAAAGATTTAATAAAAAAGTTGAAAAAATTTTGAAAAATATTTTACGAGGATTCTAGTTGATTTACAAAAAAAAAACAGTTATTTTACAAAAATGATTTTATTACGAGGATTTATGTTTAACAAAAATTTTTTTTTTTTTGTAAATTTACCATTTTGGTTTTAAACATATTTATTATTATGTTTTCTTGTAAGTTTACCATTTTTTTTTTATTTTTTCGGTCTTAAAACAATATTCTTACCAATAAAATTGGTTATTTTTACCAATTTTTGGCGCATTCAAAATTACGAGGAAATCCTCTAAATTTTACTAGAATTTTACCTACCTCCTATTTTACGAGAATAGCCTCGTAAAATCACGATATTTTTTGGTAACTTTACAAGGTTTTTTTTTTGAGTGCACTTACGATTAGTAGAAGGTATAAAAAGTCTCCGCAACCGCAGTACGCTTGATATGCATTTTCTTTGAGGTAGTATCTTGACAGAATCAATTGGAGCTTAACTTTAGCAAATAAAAGTACTACCTCTGTCCCAAAATAATCTTTTCATTTCTATATTTTGGCTGGGATTATGGAGGATTTTTTGAATACATATCGGGACATATCAATTATTTAGAAATTCTTTATATCTTTGCAATTTTTCAATTCACGTGCAAAATGAATTCAATAAACTGCATCGAGATAAATGAGACAACTTGTTTTCGACGTAACAAATAGGCATGCTGTCCACTACACTCAAAAAAATACGTTAGTAGATTTACTAATTTTTTTGCTAATGCTAATTAGCTAACTTTTAGCAAATTTTTAGTTGAGATTAGCATGTTAGCAAAAAATTCTTGTAAACTTCATTTAGCACATTAGCAATTTTAAACAAAATTTGAACTAATTTTTTTTGCTAAATTTAAAATTGAGTTGACAACATTTTTACAAGATTTTTTGCTAACATTAGCAAAAATAAATGGTAAATTTTTTTTTATTTTCAGAAAACTTAAAATGGCGCTATCTCGGAAACTATGCCAGATAGAGCAAAATGGAGGGCATTTTTGGTTCTTAGAATCTCCATAATTTCGCGGGTCCTCTACACATGTGTGGACCCTAATGGAACCTAACTTTGGATCCAAAAAAGTTAGCATTCCCGAAAATTTTAAAATGCTCATATCTCGGTAAATATTGCCGACACAACAAAAAGTCCAGAAGAATTTTTGTAGCTCTCAACACGTAGAACAAGACCGCAAAATAACCAAAAGCTCTCCGAGTAATATTTTTGAAGTTATCGAGTTTTGTAATTCTCAAAACCCCGGCAAAATAATCAAAAGCTCTCTAGTAATAATTTTGAAGTTATCGAGTTTTGTAATTCTCAAAACCCCGGTGGTCCCCTAAAATCACGTATCTCAAAAACTAAGCAAGGTAGAGCAAAACGGACACAAATTTTGGATCAAAAACTATGACGATTTTTAAGGAACCCAACTAGGTCTAGGCCCATCGGGGTCTGCACCTATCGGGTCCGAACCCAATGGGGTCCTCAAATGTGTATGAACTAAGTTGAAATAAAGAAAAATTTCAGTTAACTAATTTTTGGCAAAACACTTTTGCTAACTTTACAAAAAAAATTGTGTGTTCAAAATCAGCAAATTTTCTTGTAGGTTTACAAGCTTTTTTTGGTTAACATAACAGTTTTTTTTGAGTGTAGTGTTCAGTTGTGTCCTCATCCTTAAGAAAAGCTGTTTATAAAGGGTCCAATCTCGTCATATGACGAGCACACACATTGTGTCCCGAAATTAGGCCAGTAAGTTTGGACAGTTTATACTACTTAGATTTACTAAATAGTTTGGCACTTTCTTGTCTGGTCTTATTACAAAATATTTAGTTTTCTTGCATGTTAATTAATTTGACCATGTTTCCATGAAAATTGATTTAATGTAAGAGTTAAACCAAAGCACATACCTTTTTTCTAACAATTAGTGTATTAGCTTTTACTGTTTATGTACATATGAAGTAGTGTTTGATTTTATGTGGGAGTTTTTATGGCTGCCATTTAAAATTAATGTTGATTTAATATTTTTATACCCTCCAACTACAGTATGGGGGTATATTCACTTTGTCATTCCGTGTGTAACGCATCGAAATATCGGTCGGGGACCCCATAAAGTATATATATTATTGATCAGTGATCGATTCTAAGACATTCTAGCGATGTCCGTCCGTCCGTCCGTCCGTCCGTCTGTCTGTCTGTCTGTCTGTCCGTCCGTCCGTCCGTCTGTAGTTAACACGATGCAGTCCAAAATAAAAGAGCTATATCCCTCAAGTTTGGCACAAATATGTCTTGTGTTCCTAGGCAGGTTAAGTTCGGAAATTGGCCAAATCGGACCAGGGGGAAAAAAGTTCCCCCTTGAAGAACTAAACCAACCTCTAAAAAAATACACTTTTTTACATGTTTTTTTGTATTTTTGTTAAGTAAATGAAACATTTGGTATATTTATCGCGATGGGAAGGTGCTCTCAACGTCCCCCATTGACCTTATCAACCCCCCCCCAAAAAAAAAAGATACGCCCCTGAAAAATTTTTGTTTTAATTTTTTTTTACATTTTGGAGGGTATAAAAGATTCGGCACAGCCGAATTTAACACTCTCACTTGTTTGTTCTTATTTATTTAATAAAATATTAAAAATTAATATGTATTATTTTTTAAATTACATGATTTTCTTAATTTTTTTTTTGTTTCTAAAGCAAAAAATTTAACGAATTTAAGGTCACAAAGATTTTAGTTTCATAAAATTGAAGAAAACAATAAAGACAAAATAGACATATTATTTGTCTACCTTACACTTCTCTGGTACATGGTACAGTGCGATCCACGTTGAATAATAAATGATACAAAGAGTAATAAAGTTGTTAAAAAATCGGTTCATAGTTACACCTAGCCTAGAAAAAACAAAGTTTTTTTTCCATGGGGGATACCTCCGAATTTTGTTCCTTTTTGTGCAAAAAAATGTCGACTTTATTTTGGGATTTTTATTTTTATGTTATTATTTTACTTCGTTGACGTTTTTAGTGCTATATATCAACGTTATAAAAAGAAACTAATAAATATGTATCTGAAAAAAAGTTTGTTCTGCCTGATCTGAGAATCGAACCCAGTCTTACAGGGTAGTTTTCAAAGCGCTAAATACTGAGCCACTGTACCCACAAATTCGCTTTCTTTGTATTTTCTACATTTATTTAAGAAAAAACAATAATTCGATTCAACCGGTTTATATTTTACACGTGGGACCCATATTCTGGGAATTACTGGCGTATTATATGGTCGTGTTTCACAGACTATAATTTTCCCACTTATGATTAGTAGAAGCTATAAAAAATCTCCACAATCGCAGTACGCTTGATATGCATTTTCTTTGAGGTAGTATCTCGACAAAATCAATTGCAACTTAACTTTAGCAAAATAATAAAAATAACAAATTAACCATAGATGGGACTAATTAATTAAAGGGACCAATTAATTGATGGTTTAATTACCATTTAATTGATGTCAATGGTAATGAAAATTTTTTCATTACCATTGGTTGTATCAATTGAATCAATTTAATTACTTATCAATTTAATTACTAATGCAAATTAAAAAAAAAAATAATTACCATTGGTACGGCATCAATTAAAAAAAATAATTACCATTAGTAAAAGTCGTCACAATATTGTAAAAATCGTTAATATTAGAAAATAGCTGTTGTTTTTTGTTATTTGGTATTTTAATTTTTCACATTTTATGAACCAAACACATGTTGATTGCCTTTGTATAACACAATATTTGAAATTTTTTATTTGGGTTTTGATTTTTGTCTTTGACATTTTCATATTTTTTTAAAAACATACTTCGATGTTTAAATTTATAACTTTTCAAAACAAACATAAAATGTGCAAACCAATTGTTTTGAAACCAATTAAGTATAATTGGTGTTTTTCAACAATTGGTGCATTTCATTACAATTAGTAATTATTATTTTAATTAAAAAAATTTCATTACCATTAAATGGTAATGAAATTTTTTTCATTATCATTGATATCAACCAATGGTAATGAAAATTCAATGGTAATGAAAAATTCCCATCTATGAAATTAACAAATCCCAGCAAAAATAAACCGAGATTTTGGCGACACAGCATCTCTTTATAGCATACCGAAGCGCATTCAAAGAGCGCTCTTGACGATGCAGTAAAAGTAAGGAGAACAAATTTTAATTTTTTGTTAAGATTTTTTATATAAAACTTTTATTTTATTTAAATTATATTTTGATAAAATTTCATACAAGCTTTCCTTTTGAATATATTGAACACTTTTTCAATAAAAAACATAAGTTTTAGACAAAGATACATGATTTCACTGCAACATTATTGCAACATTAATCAGCGCTGCAAATAGTGCTTCAATCATAACATTTTTTTAGATTTTTTTTGGTTTTAAATGGTAATTTCTGAAATATAAATGGAAGTTTCTGAAATATAATTTGAAATTTTCGAATTATAATTGGAAATTTTTTAAATGTAATTGGATCTCTTAGGCGATATTTCTTCCAAATGCTTGCAGGGAGTCAACTTATTTTCAGAATTAGTCAATTGTATTAAGATTTTCCAATTGTATTCAGAAATAGTCAATTGTATTTCAAATTTTGTAATTTGTATTTCAGAAATAGTTAAATGTGCTTCGTCTTTATTCTGCTTAAATCAGCTCTAAAAAGATACATGAATTCACTGCATCTTTATAGCGATTTTTTCAGCGATCTAAAGAGATGTGAATTCAGAGCATCTCAATAGCGCTTTTTCGGTGTATCCAACTAGCGCTCTAAAGTGGGACATCGCCTTAGGGAATCATGCATGAATTCAGCAGGTTTGGATGCGCTCCTTGACTCGAGTTTCCTTTCCAAAAGCTGCTGCCAGTTCAGCAAAATTTCTGCTGGGATACTTTGGGAAACATAAACTTTACACACGCAAGAATTTTTTATAAATAAAATTACAAAAATGGTATGTAATTTAGTTTATCCTAAATGTAACAACATTTACTTTGTAAGAAAGAAAAAAAATTTTACATTTTTGTTCTGCTCGCAACCAAAAATATCACAGATTTGCGTTTTAGTTTCTTAACATGCCACCACATGCATTAAGTTATTCACGCAGGTTTTTTTTTCAGTTACTTTGAAAATAAAATTATAAAAAAACTCTTGCATTTTTTACACAAAATGTCAATGACAGTATATGGGTGTTTCATAACAGTTGTAAAGTTTCAACTGGTTAGGTTGGATGGGAGTATATCAATTAGGAAAATTCACTCGGAGGCCATAAGACCCATTGCGATTTTCTTAATGTCCCACCTTCCTTTTTGATACAAAAATGTTTACTTCTTTTACCACACCGATTCCCTAAGATAGTATTCTGCTAGAGATGTCAATGGGACACTGTTTGGGCAATCCAGGTCATCGAAAAATCTTTTTCCCCAAGGGTATACACAAAATTTTGTTGGATCATAGACAAAATTATGGAGCTTATTACTCGATATGGAACAGAGCTTGTATTGAATTAATTCCTTATTTCAATTTTCCGTTCTGAATTATAGTCGAAGGAATTAATTCATTGTTCACATTGAATTGAATGGAACGAATTCGTATTTATTTCCATTCAATAACACTGAAAAAGAATTCAATTATTTTTTATTGTTATTTAAAATACGTTCAAAGAATTCATTCACTAAGAATTAATTTTTATTGAATTAAGAAGAATTATTTCAATTTTTGAACGAATTCCGTATTTAGTAGTTCAATTTTGTACTTGATAGAATTAATTCTACTCTAAATTGTTTCATAGAATTAATTCAACTTTTCCCATTCAGTAAAAGTAAGGTCCATTGAATTCATTCCTTTTTTATTGTTCTTTAAAATGCGTTCAAAGAATTTGTTCACTAAGAATTCAATCTTATTGAATTAATTCTTTACTGAATTAATTCAATTTCTTCACCATTCAGTAAGAATTAAAAAAACTGTTAACCATTCAGTAAGAACGCAAAATTTTGCTTACCATTCAGTAAGAATTGAAAAATATTTTCAGCGTTCAATAAGAAAATATTTTTTTTTTTTGCAAAATGAAAAATAAAATTGTATATTTTTCATTGAAAAAGAAGAAAGATATGTAAAATAACGGGATCTCATTAATAGAACCGAACTTGCTTAAAAGTAAAGTAAAGTAAAAATATATGACCTTGACCTCTAAAAAGTCGAATGTGGTGAAGTGTTCATACCCGTGGGGACGTACACCGTTTGGGTGAAAATATTTTTCAATTCTTACTGAACGGCTAAACAATTTTTACGTTCTTACTGAATGGTTAGCAAAATTTTGCGTTCCTACTGAATGGTTAACAAATTTTTCAATTCTTACTGAATAGTTAAGAAATTGAATTAATTCAGTAAAGAATTAATTCAATAAGAATGAATTCTTAGTGAACGAATTCTTTGAACGCATTTTGAAGAACAATAAAAAAGGAATGAATTCAATGGACCTTACTTTTACTGAATGGGAACAGTTGAATTAATTCTATGAAACAATTTAGAGTAGAATTAATTCTATCAAGTACAAAATTGAACTACTAAATAAGGAATTCGTTCAAAAATTGAATTAATTCTTCCAAGCTCTGATATGAAAGTAACAAATCGTGGAAAATAATTCTAAAATTTTGAAACGATGGGCATTATTTTTTTTTTGAGAAAAATTCAGAATTGTGTCTGAATTTTCCAAATTTGACATAAAATTCGTTGTAGCAATGATATTGGCCAAACTCTGTTAGCCGAAAATACCCGGATACTGTGGAATACCTCAGATCTATATAAATTTGCTATGTATCGCTGTTTATGTTACAAGTTTAATATAAAAATTTGTTTTGTTGTGTTTTGTTTTAATTTTCAAATAGTCTAAAAGTTTTGCCTCTGGTATTTCTGGGTTTGTTAGTACTTAAGCAATTTAGCCAAAACTTCTTAATCAATTACACAACTTTGCAAAGTTTATTCCATCCACACATATACAATGTTTAGTGCATACTTACTACCCATACACCTACAATCATCTGCTTATACACAACATATAAACTCTTTCAATATGTTTGTTCGTTAACCAATACATAGAGTTTTATCAAGTGTTGCCACAAATTTTGTCACAAGTTTATGTTAGTGTTTCGTGTTCGTGTCTCTGCCTTAATATTTAGCCAAAGTTTTCAATGGATAAACTATTTTCTACTTATGTACCATAAGATGGTGTCTACGACTTGTGTGTGTTAGTTCGTTCCATTCATGCTATTGGTGTGCGTTGTATCTTGAGCATTTTTGCTCAATTTATGTTGAAGCGTGACTGTTGTCTGGGTGATTTAAGTTTTGCTGTATATTACAACATCTGTTTACGAAATATGGATGCATTTGTTTTAGGTTAAACTAATTTTCTATAATATTGTTGTACGTACAATGTTGTTGTCAGTAATAAAATGTGGAAATTTACTAAAATATGTAAAACACTATATTTTAATAGAAACTGGTAACAAACAGTAGTCTTTGAAGTACACTCAAAATTAAAGCTCTGTCAGCAGAAAAATCTGCTGATTTCAGATGAAAAATTTACTGATTCCAGAACAATCTGAATATTTTAAATTTATTTGTTTTGCTAATTTAAGAAGAAATTGTTGTTTGCAAAAACAGTAAAAAATGTTCGTATATGGAAACATATGCGAGGATATATGACTACGTAGGAGGCATTCCACACCTAATGTCCAGCGAAAAAAAATGTGTACCGTTAATTTCGGAATAGGTTGTATGGATAGCCCTATTTGGAACTAAGAAAATTGCGTTTTTGGTTTTTCAATTTTTAAAAAACTGGGCTTAGGAGGCGTGGTCAAATATTGGAAAAATGTTCAAATTTCTGTCGAGTTGCCTTGTTAAAATATTTATCAAATTAAAACGGAATGCACCACAATCTAAAAAATTTACATTCTTGTATAGTTTTGTATGGGAAAATTTTCAGAACCAGTTTAAAAATTTTCCAATTTTTAAACAAGTCAATTTATCAAAAATGCGGCCACTTTTGTTTATTTTTTTAATTTTTTTTGTTTTAAGTTTATATGTTTGTCTATCCTCACAAAAAAATGCATGTTTTCGAGAAAATCGCGTTTGAATATTAAATTTCATAACAATTTTGTAATTTGCTTGTATTTTCTTGATTTAACGTAGCGAATGAGTATTGAATATTTGCATAAATATTACTCATACGCTATGTTGAAACAAGAAAATACCAGCAAATTGCTAAATTGTTGTGAAATTCAAAATTCAAATGCGATTTTCTCGAAAAAAACGAAAAACACATGTCTGAATTTTTTGGTGTGGAAAGACAGATGATTGTCTTAAAAAATATAAAAACTCAAAGTGGCCAGATTTTTGATAAATTGACTCTTTCAAAAAATGGAAAAATGGAACGGGTTCTGAAAATTTTTCAAAAAAAAATTTTAATCGATAGCCCATACAAAACTATACAAGAATGTAAATTTTTGAGATTGTGGTGCATTCCGTTTTAATTTGATAAATATTTAATCAAGGTAACTCGATACAAATTTTTAAATTTTTCCAATATTTGACCACGTCTCATAATCCCAGATTTTGAAAAATTGAAAAACCAAAAACGAAATTTTCTTAGCTCAATATGAACAAAAATTAAAAAATTTTATTTAGTGTTGATAGCAGGTTTCGGCGGTTAAATTTCGAAAATATCAATAAAACATTTCAGACACCCTTAAATTTTAAAATTTTTGTTTTTGGGTAACTTTGTGGACTTAACCAATAAAATACTCTAAATGCCTTAAAAAAAACTTCAAAATTATTTAAAAAAAAAAAATCTACAAATATTATAAATTTTAAAAACTTTTCCAACTTTCTCTTACACTTAGTTACCTTTATCAGCATTTTTTAATGAAATTATGATTTACAAATAAAAAGCATGCAACATATGTTTGGCCAGCCATTCAGTCTGTCGTCTGTATAACAACTACATAGAAAGGTGCTACATTTAAAAGCATTGGCAATACAACCACAGAAAAAACAACAACAACCTACCACAGTTTGCCACATAAACCAAAATTAAATACCAAAAACGCATACGCATTCACATAAATTATTCACTTAAACCACTATTGTCCACATTTATTGCCATTTTTTTTTTTTGAAAATGGGTTGGCGGGAGACTCTGTTACATGGTGTTACAAGAAATTTTTAATTCAACACAATAAAATTGTATCCTTTACTCAACATAGTGTTGCTGTATCAGCAAACAGGTTGATATTTGGAAAATGTTTAATATTGGACATTATTTTAAATTTTTGAAAATGTTTTTCGTAACCAAACATTTAATACTTAGTAAGCTTACAGCTCTGCGGTAGTTAAAATATACTAGAGTAATAAATGAAACAGATGTTGTATGTCTACTTACTTGCTATTCTGGTTTTGTGTGATGTTGTAACTATAAATTTTTAATTTTCCTAAAAACCCTTTAAATTTATTTTAATTATAAAATGGTGGAAATTTTAAACAGAGTAGTTGTATTTTGTTTATAATTTTTAAAATAATGTTTCTTTGTAATTGGGCAAATTGTAATTGTTTTTGTAATTATTAATTTATGGTTGCTAAAAGGCTAGATCCCTGAGAGAGATGGGTTATTGAATATATTTCTATGTTGTAATAAAGGGTGTTTCTTATTCCTTAATCAACACTCCGAAATATTGGTATAGGACATCATCAGCCACATTACAATTTTTATACGTTACTAGCTATACCCGGTCCGCGTTGCTGGCCCTAAGAAAAAAACTGTTTTATATTACATCTTAATTTAACTATAGTGTCGAATAAAATTAAAGGACGGGTCTGGGTCCAGCTAGTAACCTTTGGTTCCACCCTCGGTTAGCACTATCTATAGAGACATCTCAACAAAATCGGTTCAGCCGTTTTTGCGTGATTTCGAAATTGACCGACATAACGTTAAGTATAGTACAACGCATTTTTATCGAATCGTGATAGTCTAAAGTTCCATCCTGCATACTCGATTAGTACTATCTGTGCTGCAAATTTCATTGACATAATTTTTTGCCGTTTTTGTGTGATTGCGAAAGAGGAGGAAATAACTTTTTATTTATGAAAATAGGGAGTGACATTTTATACCCTTTTGCCGAATCGCGCTCTACACATGACCTACAGTTCCCGCTCGGTTAGTTCTATCAGTAGTGACAGATTCGGCTTTTCCGTTTTTGCGTGATTTCAAAACAGGCAGATATAACGTTCAGTATAAAACAGTATAGTACAAAGGGCGTTGCAATTTTGATCCCTTTTTCCAATAACGATCTTATATGGCCTACATATGCACTTGGTTAGCACTGTATGTAGTGAAAATATCAAGAGAATTGGTTCAGCTGTTTTTGCGTGATTGCGAAACAGGCAGACAACGTCCTTTATAGTACAAAGGGGCGTGGCATTTTACGCTCCTTTCTCCAATCGTAGTATAACATGGCCTATAGTTCCGCACTCGGTTAACACTATCAGTGCTGAAAATTTAATTAAAATCGAATCAACTGTTTTTGCGTTATTGCGGAGCATGCAGAAATAACATTCAATTTAATACAAAGGGTCATGGCATTTTACCCCATTTGTCCTTAGTACTATCGTTGGTTTTAATTTCATCAAAATCGGTCTATCCGTTTTTTATATATAAATGTCATTAGTGGTGCAATGTAAAAATTCGATTTTTGCCACCCCACCGCCCACAGGCAAAAAATCATGGCATTTTACGCCCATTCGTCCGATCACGTTCTTACTTGGCACGTAGTTAGTACTCAGTTAGTACTATATTTGGTTTAAATTTCATCAAAATCGGTCCATCCGTTTTTCACATACAGATGTCATTAATGGTGCAATGTTAAAATTCGATTTTGCCACGCCCTTCCGCCCACACGCAAAAAATAAAAACTCTGACCGCACAGTGTTACTCCCTAGGCTATTCTGAATATTCCCTGAAAAGTTCATCAAGAACGGTCCAGCCGTTTTCGAGTCCATACGGAACATACATACATACCCACATACATACATCCATTTTTATACCCTCCAACTACAGTATGAGGGTATACTCACTTTGTCATTCCGTGTGTAACGCATCAAAATATCGGTGTAGGACCCCATAAAGTATATATATTTATGATCAGTGATCGATTCTAAGACATTCTAGCGATGTCCGTCCGTCCGTCCGTCTGTCCGTCTGTCCGTCTGTAGTTAACACGATGCAGTCCAAAATAAAAGAGCTAGACTCCCGACATTGGGCACGAATATGTCTAATGTTCCTAGGCAGGTTAAGTTCGTAAAGGAGCAAAATCGGTCCAGGGGGAAAAAAGTTCCCCCTTGAGGAACTAAACCAACCTCTGAAAAATGCCATATTTTTACATGATTTTCTTTGTTTTTGTTTAACAAATGCAACATTTTTATACTACAAGAAGTTCAAAATCCTGCATTTGGACCCACAGAATTAAAAAATGTCGTTTTTTCGGTCCGCCCCCCCCCCTTTTATGGGCGAGGAATATTTTTTTTTTTAAAAAAAATAAACTTGTATTTTTTTACAGCAAAAAGAATACGAATGAATTCTTAAATACATATTCGAGAAGAAATGCCCCCCCCCCCCCAATTACCACTACCGACCCCCTCCAAAAAAAAAAAATAAAACGCCCCTGCAATTTTTTTTTTATTTATTTGCATGTTGGAGGGTATAACAGATTCGGCATGGCCGAATTTAACACTCTCACTTGTTATATATACAGATATCGATTGTACAATATTTTTGCCCAGTAGGTTAACGATTACACTAGTTTACAGAGTTTTTTTTAATTTAAGTAAAATTATATTTTTAAAAAGATAAAAATTTGAAAAGTTACTAATATATCGAAAACTGTTCTACTTAAAAAGTTTGGAGTGGATTTTCATATAAAAAATAAATGCAAAATGTCTTTGGTCGCAATTTTTATACCATCCACTCTTGTGATAGAGAGTATATATAAGTTTGTCATTCCGTTTGTAACACATCGAAATATTGGTCTAGAACCCCATAAAGTATATATATTCACGATCCTTGATCGATTTTAAGTCGATCTAGCGATGTCCGTCCGGCCGTCCGTCCGTCTGCCTGTCTGTCCGTTGAAAACACGCTAACTTTTGAAAGACTTTACTGAGGAAGTTTGACATATATGTTGGCCATTTACCGGGTCAGGTTCGTATTGCAATCCAGCAAAATCGGTCCAGTGGTTCAAAAGTTATGAGCAAAAGAGTAAATTTCGGCAAGTGTATTTTGCGAATTAACGATATTAAAACCACTCTAACTTTCGGAAGACAATTCTGAGGGTGCTGAAGCTTAGCATATATATTTGCCGTTCCCCAAGTTTGTTTGGTTTTTAATTTCAGCAAAATCGGTTTAGTGGTTCAAAAGTTATAAGCAAAGCTCTTAATTTCGGATTGGTTTCACCTTAAACTGTTGAAAACTCGTTAAACAAGTTTTAAGAGCATGGTGAAATACCAGTTTTTTTGAAACTTGTTGTTGTTTGTTTTCCTGCCGTGGGGTGCAGTTTAGTTGTTAGACAAGTAAATATTTGTTATTGTTTTGTTATTGTTAGTGTAACTGTATGTAACGGTGTATCCCAGCAAAACTTAGATTACCAAATAAGGTATAAAATAAGGTATAGGATCTCTTATTTTATACATTGCAGCATTGATGATTTTAACAGGCGGTGAGACTCAAAGTAATGCATCCACATTATCACAAAGAATACCAGTAAGGTATAAAATAAGTCATAAATTTATAACGAAGAATACGAGTAAGGTGTAAAATATATGATATTTTATAGGTTACGAGAAATGAAATAATATAGCATACCAGAAGATAATATACATATAAGGTGTTACGAGTAGTGAAAAAGTAATTTTGTATTAAATTTACTCACGTGATTGTAAGTGAGTGTAAGTAGATAAAATATGCTCGTGAGTGTGTGTCGTTACAAATTTCCTGTCGTGAGCCCATCTCTAGTTTAAACTTATGAATTTTTTAATAAAATAATTATTTTTTATGTTATTGTAATGCATTATGCATCCAATTATAAATAATGCATTATTTCAAACTTTCAAATAATACATAATGTAACCAAATACAAGTCATCCATGATTTAATGTTTAGAAATAATAAATATGAAATACATTTTTTCCAATAATCATGCATTACGTAGCAAATTATTAGTAATGCATTATTTTTCACTTGAAAATAATACGTTGTGGAACAAATGTTTGGTAAGGCATCATAAAATAATGCTACAAATAAGTTATATGCATTACCTGGTAATGTGTTATATAATCACTACCCATTACCAAAGTTTTGCTGGGATAGTAAGTATTTTTGGGAAAAAATCATAAAGTATGTGTATGATTGAATGTTAGTTTGTTTTTGGTTTTTAAAGAAGAGGATGGTAAAATAAAAAGAGGGAAATATTTGAAAAACAAAAAAAAAACAACAAAAATATTTTACAAAGTAATTTTGTTACTCAAAGAAATTGTACACTAAAAAAATATTTACACCCAAAAAAATGTTACACTCACAAAAAAATGTACACATTATTTTTATTTTTTTTTTTTTTTTGAATGAAATATCACATTCAAAAAATGTTGACAGTCAAAAAAATTTTACACTCAAAAAAATTTGATTGATTAAAAAAAAGTTTGACTCAAAATAATATATATATTTCTAATAAAAAATTTGAAATGCAATTTTTTGAAATTTTTTTTTAGAAAATTACTATCAGATAACATTGTGGAGGGTATTCATAGATTCGACCAAGTCGAATTTAATTTTTCTACTTGTTTTTTTTTTTTTTAATTTGTAAACTAGTGTTATTACTATCTTTTTAGATTTTTTGAAAAAAAAAAAATTTCCAACATTTAAGTCAGGTTTACTTTTCTGTTCTGAAACTTTTACAGATGTGTTTTGCCTTATTTTCGAGAAAAAAAATGTTGAACATTGCACTATGCTTATATGAGGCATTCCACACCAAATGTCTAGCGAAAAAAAAACATGTATACCGTAAACTTCTGAATAGGTTGTATGGATAGCCCTATATGGAACTTAGAAAATTGCGTTTTTGGTTTTTCAATTTTTCAAAAACTGGGCTTAGGAGGCGTGGTCAAATATTGATTAAATATTTATCACATTAAAACGGAATGCACCACAATCTCAAAAATTTACATTCTTATATAGTTTTGTATGGGCTATCGACAAAATTTTTTTTTTTGGAAAATTTTCAGAACCCGTTCTGAAATTTTCCATTTTTTAAAAAAGTCAATTTATCAAAAACCCGGCCACTTTTTTTTAATTTAGATGTTTGTCCATCCACACAAAAAAATTCAGAAACACGTTCGTCGTTTTTTTTTTGAGACAATCGCATTTGAATTTTAAATTTCATAACAATTTTGTAATTTGCTTGTATTTTCTTGTTTCAACAGATCGTATGAGTAATTTTTATGCAATTGATAATACTCATTTGCAACGTTAAAAAAAGCAAATACAAGCAAATTTCAAAATTGTTATGAAATTTAAAATTTAAATGCGATTTTCTCGAAAAAAACGACGAACGTGTTTCTGAGTTTTTTTGTGTGCATGAACAAACATCTAAACTTAAAAAAAAAATTAAAAAAAAAAGTGGCCGGATTTTTGATAAATTGACTTTTTTAAAATATGGAAAATTTCAGAACTGGTTCTGAAAATTTTTTAAACAAAAATTTTAATCGATAGCCCATACAAAACTATATAAGATTGAAAATTTTTGAGATTGTGGTGCATTCCGTTTTAATGTGATAAATATTTAATCAATGGTTCCCAACCTTTGATTCTCGCCCCACTGGGGGGCAATTTGAATGCTTCAGAGGGGCAACGAGCAAATTTTTATGATTTTTTTGTTAAATAAACTAGAAAAAACATAATTTTTCTTAAATTATTTAGTTGATTGGTGAAAACTTTTTCTAAAAACTTTGTTTAAACGATGATTTTAACAAAAAGTTTGCTTAATCAGAAGTAAATTTAGAATTTTTAAACAAATTTGAAAAATTTACAAATTTTTCTTGAGTGTAGGGGGACATGGTAGATTTTTTAACTTAAAAGTGGGGCATGGCGTAAAAAAGGTTGGGAACCATTGTATTTAATCAAGGCAACTCGCCACAAATTTTACAATTTTTCCAATATTTGACCACGCCTCCGAAGCCCAGTTTTTGAAAATTTGAAAAACCAAAAACGCAATTTTCTTAGCTCCATATAGGGCTATCCAAACAACCTATTCAGAAATTTACGGGACACATGTTTTTCTGTAGCGGGACATTTGGTGTGGAATGCCTCATATTTTACGATTATGGGGAATATTACGTGTGCGTATGGGTAACAATAACTTTTAAGACGTTTTTAAAATAGAGATGGGATGTTGAGTGAGTTTTTTTTTTGACGATCACGCACGCTCACGAAGAAATAATTTTAATATCGCACGATTTTTTATCTTCCTTACTTACTTTTTTCGAAAAATTTAGTTAAAATTTAAATAAAATTGTCGATTTATCGATCAATAGCTTCTAAGGAGATAATCAGATTGAAAAGTTTGATAGATCATTTAATTACCTTTAATTTAAAATCAAAAACAATGAAATCGATCAATTTGCTCCGGAGATATTTTAAACTAACAAGGGAAGTATCTCAACCCTTATGAACCGATTTGCCTTAAACTTCAAATATATATCAAAGAAACAATTCTATGGTTGGGGATTCTCGGCTTATCGGCCATATCGGGGATTTAGGGGTTCAAAACATGGGTCAAAAAATGGCGAAAAATCGTTTTTTGGATTTTTCAGCCATTTCTTTTTAAGAAACTATATGATGTTTTCATATGAGAAGAAAGGTTTTTTTAATGCCTGAAAAAAATCGGCTTCTTTAAATATTTTTTTTAAGGAAAATGTGTAAATTTTGGGGGGTACTTATGTGAAGACATAGACCTACGTTATCCATATGGATAAGAAATAATCTTTATTAAATTTAAGTCGACCAGTATTTTGCCCTAGACGATATTCCCGTTAGTTCGGAAGTTATCAAAACCTTCCCGACGGTCCACATGGTTTCATAAGGGGACAACAAAATTTTTAAACACCGATATGGACGATAAGCCGAGACACCCCAACCTTAAAATCGTCTCTTTAATATATATTTTAAGTTTCAGGCAAATCGGTTCATAAGGGTTGAGATACTTCCCTTGTAAGTAAAATCGCTTTTTTAAAAAGATGAAAATTTGAAAAGTTGGCAATATCTCGAAAACTGTTCTACTTTAAAAATTTTGGAGTGGAATTTCAAAATGTCGTGAATCGCAATTTTTTTTTTAATTTGTAAACTTATGTAATTAAAACTGTGATATTCTCATGAAATAATTTTCAAGAAATTTTTTTTTTTCTGTTTTAAATTTATATTGGTAATTTTTGCAAGACTTAATAGACACGATTTTCGAAATTTGTCAGATTCCATTGTAAAAACTATTTAGCAAATAAAAAAACCCTATACTACAAGAAGCAAAAGGATTTTATTGACAAATCGTTAATAATTTTCTTGAAAATTATTCTATGAGAATATCCTTCTTTTAATAAGTAAAGGAAATATTGACCTCGAACTTATTCTACTCAAAATACAATATTTTAATGGTCGATTTTTTTTATTTTTTTTTATTTTTTAATAAAAATGAATCAGAATCAAAAGAAATAAAAAAAATTTTATTTCGCATGTTTAAGTATCACCTATCATTCGTACAAAACAATATTATTGTGCCAAAATAAAAAAAAAAAAATACAAAATTTTACTTTGCTCATATATTTATGAATTTCAGGCTACAAATTAACTACTACAACTTATTTTGTGGTAAAAATATTCACATATAATTTAATTTTCTGAACATTTAACAATTTTCCAACAATTTAGCTTTCGTATTAAATATTTCACACTTAAATATTTTAACTAAGTAGATGCACTTTTTTTTTGTTGTTTTCGAAAAAATATACTAAAAACCCTCATTAACTTTTACTAATGAACCTCTAAGACTTTTTTAGTTTTTGTTGCAACATGTTTTATTATAAATTACTAAAGCAATAATGAAAACATCAGAAAAACACAAACGAAAAAAAAAATTTAAATGTTACCCTTGAAAAGAACATATAATTCCCAGGTTGTTACTTGCAATTAGTGTTGCATTAACAGTATGACATTACAAGAGTGACGTCTATCGTTCATTATAAAGTCACACCTACATACAGACTTTTACTAACAGGTAATACGTACACAAACATATACACAAACGTACAACTTACAGAAAAAAAAAATAAATAAAAACGATGAGTGTAATAAAGTATTTTTGTAGCAACCCTTACACACATGCATACATCGTAAGCAATTGCATGCAACACATGAAATGGGAAGTGAATTGTAGAAGAAAATACAGACGAAATGGAATGTTATTTTAGTGCAATTATTTTTAGTGTCAGGTGAGAATGAATGTTCAGGTGTACGTGTTACCAACAAAAAAAAAAAAAAAAAACACAGGAAGGTAAAGTAATGACAATGTTTTACAGTTGAAAAAAAAAATAAATAAAACATACCAATGAAAAGTTCTAGAGAGTAAGAAAATGTTTAAGAATGAAAAATAAAAGTGTTAAAATGAAATATAACAGTAACATACGACCTGACTATAAATGCACTTACCTATATGGGGACGCAAAACAAATATGGTGTACTATGGGCCATGTTGTAGTAAAAAAACAAACAGCTGCAACTTATATTAAGTTCGTAATTAGTCACGTTGAAATTATAGACCAGAAACGAGAACTGCGGTAAGTCCTTCAACGAAATATCAAAAAAGTTTGAGCCTACCTAGGAAAATCAAAGTCGCAGTTTGAGTTTTCTTGGTATTTGCTTAATTTTCTTGAATTGAATTTTTCAGATTTCTATTAAAATTTTTGAATTTTCCTGACTTTACAGCTTTTTTAATTTTTAAAAATGTTGTTGCATTTTTATACCTTTTCACCATTTGTAACTCTTCGATATATCGGTGAAAATCTTTGTGGGATTCTAGGCAAAAGAAATAGACTATTTATCAGCATTCGATTCTAAGACATTCTAGCAATGTCCGTCTGTCCGTCATTTGGTTGAAATAGAGACCAGGGCCAAACTGTTACACAAGCATGACTGTTGCTACTTTGTTTTTTTGTTTCGAGAAGTTTGGTATTGCATTTGAGCAATTAGAGGTACAATAGTTATAAACGACAATGTAAGGACCTCTTGAAAATTCAGCAAAAGAAAACATGTGTTTCATGAATTTCTGAATATCCTTTATGAACCTAAGAAAATTGCGTTTTTGGTTTTTAATTTTTTCAAAACCTGGTATTAGGAGGAGTGGCTAAATATTGAAAAAAATGTTCAAACTTGTGACGAGTTGCCTTGGTTAAATAGTTATCAAGTTAAAAAGGAGTACACCGCAATCTCAAAATTTACATTTTTTATAGATTTTTATGGGCTATTGATTATTTATTTTTTTATACCCACCACTTTAATGATAGAGGGTATATATAAGTTTGTCATTCCGTGTGTAACACCTCGAATTATTGGTCTAGGACCCCATAAAGTATACACCTAGAAAAGTAACTATTTATGGTTATTCAAAAAGTTTTCAGTTAAAGTTTTTTTTTTTAAATGTTTTATCATTTGGTTTTCAACGAAACTAAAATATTGACTGATTTATACAGATGTAAAAAAAAGAAACTACAAAGTTTATGGAAAAATATTTTTTATCAGTTAAATTATTTGTGACTTATTATACCGTATAATTTTACAGAAGTACGGTTTTTGTAGTTTGTTATTTAAAAAAAATATTTTTACTCCACAAAATAAAAAATTACTGCGAATTTTGTACTCTTGCCAAAAATATTAAATCATGATAATGTTTTGCGGAAGATTTTGGGTGTACTTGCCAAAGCAACGTTTTTTTAGGAAAAATAATGTTATATTATTTTGCTATTCAAAGCAAAATGAATTGAAATATCAGTCGAGGATCCCATTAAAAAACCAAAAGAGCTGTACATTTCGTAAGTGAGTGCAAAAATAAGTGCAAAAAAGTGTTTTTACATTTTGGAGAGCAAAAAAGATTCGGCACCAAAGAACATAACACTCTCACTTGTTTTATGTACATTTGATAAACAAATGGAAAATTTTTATGACTTGGTGAAAAAGTAGTTTTGGTAAAAAAAAAATATTTTTTTTTTAAATAGACTTCTATTTGTTGAAATAGACTTCTATTTGTTGACAATAAACCGCTTTAACTGAATATCGGGCGAAATTTTTACATGGGGCCTAAGTCCAAAACTGGTCCGATGATAATCAGATTTTATAAAGTACGCGTTTAACATACACTAACAAAATTTTAATTAAATATTTTCTATTTTCATGAAATTTGAGAGATTTATGTGAAAATCGGGAAGGGGATTTGTATGGGGGCTACAAGAAGAACTGGTCCGATTTCTTTAAAATTCGGAATGGAGATTTGTGGAGACAAAACAAGTTTACTTGCCTAACTTCGAAAAGATACCTATTATAATACGGTTATTAGAGCCATTTGACCCAAAACTAAAGAGGACCTTTGTATGGGGGCTAGGTCTAAATGTGGACTGATTTTTTTCAATTTCAATAGGCTTCGTCTTTGGCCCAAGAGAGGCTTAAGTTTTGAATTGCAAGTCAATTGATTAAAAATTGCGACCTGTATCGTGTTTACACCGTTTACATTGACAGACAGACAGACAGACGGACGGACAGACATCGCTAAAGCGGCTCAAAAAGTGATTTTGAGTCGATCGGTATACTTAAATGTGGGTCTAGGACCAATATTTCGTGTAGCTACAAACATCATTTCATTTATTCAGTCAATGGAAATATACATTCCTTACTGACTATGATTACAAATAGTTAAAAAAGTACATTTTTACCTAAAATATTTACAAAATTATTTTAATACTTTGAACAAAAAGTTTTTAAAGCAAAACTTTGATGTGCAAAATTCAATTTGTTGGTTAGATTCTCTTTGCTGATTTATATTTATGGTATTAAGACAAGTAAATGCACGAGTCAAAGTGCTATTTAGAGCATAATTAGTACGGTGACAAGGAACATTAAATATTTCAACATAACATCAGCACAAACTCATTATACCCTGTACCACAGTATGGTGTAGGGTATAAAAATCTAATGAAACCATAATTTTAGGTGAAAAAAGATTTTGATGAAAAAATGTTTTTGATGAAAAGAAAAATTTTTTGATGTAAAATAAATTGATGAAAAAAAATATGAAAAAAGAATTTTGGTGAGAAAAAAATTAATAATAAAGAATTTGATAAAAAATTTAATGAAAAAAAATTGATGAAAAAAAATTAATGAAAAAAAAATTGATGAAAAAAAAAATTGATGAAAAAAAAATTTTTGGAAAAAAAAAAGTTAATGAAAAAAAAAAATTTGATAAAAAAAAAAATTTGATGAAAAACAAAATTTATGAAAAAAAAATTGATGAAGAAAAAAATTTGATAAAATAAAAAATTGATAAAAAAAAATGACGAAAAAAAAAGTTTGATGAAAAAAAAAATTGATGAAAAAAAAAAATTTATGCAGAAAAAAAAATTGTTAAAAAATAATATTAAAAAAAAAAAAAGTTTGATAAAAAAAAAATTTATGAAAAAAACAAAAATTTGATGAAAAAAAAAGTTTGATGAAAAAAAAAATTGATGACAAAAAAAAAAAAAAAAAATGATGGAAAAAAAATTTGATGGAAAAAAAAATTTGATGAAATAAAAAGATTTGATGAAATAAAAAAAATTGATCATTATTCACCGGCTGGTGAAAAACGGTTTTATTCACCACGAGGTGAATTATTATCCAAGTTACAAACCCAAGTTATTAAAATTTTTGGTTTTAAGAAAATTAAAATAATTATTCTTGTTTTCTTTTTCGTTAATTGTTAGCTTATATAGTCAAACTGAGGTGGCGTCCTGCAACTTTTTTAAAATTAGACACCAGCCTAAAAAATTGTTAAAATTGTGAAAAAATAATATAACTGAAATATCATTTGTTTTACCGGAATGTCTAGTCATTTATTAACGTTTAAAAAATAGCTGAAAAAGTATGTTGCTTAAATGAAATATAAGTAGTCCGTTTTTCAAAAGGAAAAACAATTGTTTTAAATGTTTTTTCAGTTAAATTTACTTACAAAATTTTTTGTGCGTATATATTTGTGATCCTCGATCGATTTTAAGACGATCTAGCGATGTCCGTCCGTCCATCTGTCCGTCCGTCCATCTCAATGTCCGTTCGTCTGTCCGTTCGTCCGTTGAAAACACGCTAACTTTTAAAAACTTTACGGAGGCTCCTCTTTCAAAGACTTTACGGAGGCTCCTCTTTCGGCAAGGGATATTCGTGTATTTACTAGATAAAAAACAAGCTAACCTTTAATGGTTCTGAGGGTGCTGAAGCTTGGCATATATATTTATCGTTCCCCAGGCCTCGTTCGTGTTGAATTTCAGCCAAATCGGTCTAGTGGTTTAAAAGTTATTAGCAAAACCGTGAATTTCAGATTGGTTTCACCTTAAACTGACGTGTTGAAAAAGACGAGCTTTAAAAAAACAATCTTTAAAAACATTGATAAGCCTCAAATTACTTCACAAATTATTTTTGTCACTCAGAAATATTTTTCTACTAAAAAAAATCAATAATAAATAGATAGATTGCATTAATAAAGTAAAAAAAAAAAAAAATACACTCAAAAAAAATTACATTCACAAAAATTTTACACTCAAAAATTTTTTTTTTTTTAATTTACTATACTTGAAAAAGGGCATTGTGGAGGGTATTCATAGATTCGACCAAGTCGAATTTAACTTTTCTGCTTCTTTCGTTTACAAACGTTACCAGTGTCTTTATTGATGGTGTTTGTTAAAAAAAATTGCCGATATTGTTAGATTGACAAATTTCTTTGAATTTATTGATATAAATTGTTGAAAATATGACTTTTATTTGACAAAGTCGTTTATTGACATACATTTTTGAAAAAAAGTGGCTGTGGGTTTTATTTACAAGTTTTTGAACATTATTAATAAACGTGTTATTTGAATTTTTAATAAATATGTTTTTTGTCTTATTGACTAATTTATTGAAATTTGACTTTTATTTTGAAATAAATTTATTTGACTTGGTTTGTTGAAAACAAAATCGATGTGTTGTTATATATGGGGCAAAACGCGTCAACGGTCCACACCTAAAAACAAATGTTGTCCGATTCAAGTATCATTTTGGCAAAATATTAGGTTAATGATAGGTAGTATAAATTACAAATATAAAATTTTTTGATGAAATATTGGCAGAGTTACAGGGTTGGGAAGTTTTGATGTTTTTGGAAAGAATATATTTTGGTGAATTTTAATTAACACTTTGATGAAACAAAAATTATAATTTAAAAAACTAATTTTAAAGTATTTTTGATGGCCTTTAAAATGGCATTTGTGGTTTTTTTGAAAAAAATAAATTTGACCTTAAAATTCAAGGTCAAAATATTAAATTGTAATTATCTTATAAGGGTCGCACTTTTAAATTTTTTTCACTTAGCCCATTAGAAAGCTTGACATTTTTTTTAATTTCGGTTTTTTTAAAAAAAATGGTATGTATGATACTTTATGAGAAATCAATTTTTTAGGAGTATATAACACTCAAATTGAACTGAAATGGCTTTAATCTGCATATAATAACAACAACAAAAATCAATGCTTAGATAAAGTGTGCGTTGTAAACACACACAACAAACGTTGCACGCATAAAAAATAAAGAAATCAGTACAGTTTGGGTGTTATGTACTCGTATAAAAATTGATTTCTCATAAAGTATCATACATACCATTTTTTTTAAAAAAACCGAAATTAAAAAAAATTTCAACCTTTCTAGTGGGCTTAGTGAAAAAAATCTAAAAGTGCGACCCTTATAAGATAATTAGAATTTAATATTTTGACCTTGAATTTTAAGGTCAAATTTATTTTTTTCAAAAAAAACACAAGTGCCATTTTAAAGGCCGTCAAAAATACTTTAAAAGTCGTTTTTAAAATTATAATTTTTGGTTCATCAAAATGTTAATTAAAATTCACCAAAATATGTTCTTTTCAAAAACATCAAAACTTTCCAACACTGTAACTCTGCCAATATTTCATCAAAAAAATTTATATTTGTAATTTAGAATGCCTATCATTAACCTACTATTTTACCAAAATTATACTTAAATTGGACAAAATTTGTTTTTTGGTGTGGACCTTTGACGCGTTTTGCCCCATATGTAGACTAAATGGCGGCTGCTTTTTCTAAATGTTGGGTTGATTTCAGATTAAGACATTTACAATTGCTGTTTGCTGACTTTGATTTTATGATTTTGCTTGAAGTAAGGTTTATTTTTATCTTTCCCAGAACTTGAGAATTTCCGATTAAACGAATAAATTACAAATCGGTATATCGCCCTTTTTCGATGCTGGCGCTTCAAAACTGACAGTTTGTTTAGATTGTCAATTTTGAAACGCCAAAAAATAAAAAAAAGTAAAAGTTTTTGTTACACAACTTATAACTTGTATTCCATAGTGCACTTTAACACACTGTAACAATAATACTAAAATAACAAAAGTAAGAGAAAAATGGAGATTATAAAATATATTGCAACAACTCCTTGCACTTGCAATCAGTGTACCTGCATAAAGTTAGAAAAGCAATTATAATGTGAATATGTATAACTTTCATACAGGTTAACAAGAAATAAGACTCATTTAATGAAAACTCTAAAGACGAAAACAAAAAAAAAAACTGGAAAAATCTATGAAAGAATGAAGAGGAAATTAATGGTACAATAACAACATCAACAATAAAGGTATTACAAATGTAGTAGGGAAGGGGGTAGGCGTACTTACATATGCAGACTAGGGTTAGTACTTTTTGCATTTTTTGCAAATATGCAACCTCCATCTTCGGAATCGTGTAGGGCATGGAAAATAACTAAAAACTGTTATTTTAGTTTTTCGCGATCGTGAAAAAACTTCACGCACCAAATGCATTAAAGTTTTGTCTATACAATTTTTTTTTTTAAGTTTTACTTTGCTCTAAATAACCAAGTTGTTGTGGTTCACTTATAGAATCGTGCTTACAAAACCGTTACCCCCAATTTTGGAGATGAAAGTTTGACCAATTCGCGCTATTATTGCTTTTTTCTGCCAAAAAAACTTAAATTAAGTAAAATATTTTAATCCCAAAAAAAATCACTTATATCGCGAATTATCGAAACTTACGGAACAAAATGGTGTAAAACACATTTTTATGTAGGATTGTAATAAAAAACAACAAAATCTTAGTTAGTTATCACTTTTTTTATTTAAAAAAAAAAATGTTTACATAAAACTTCAATGCGTTTGGTGCGTGAACTTTTTTCACGATCGGGAAAAATCATAAGCATATTTATTAGTATTTTTCCATGCCCTACACGATTCCGTGAATGGAGGATGTCGCAAAAAAAAGTCATAACCCTAATGCAGACATACTATAAACTTACACTCCAAAGTTAGAAGAATTATGGATTTAGACATCAACATACAAACTACTCTAAAACACTCAGTCATTTATAAATTTGTTGACACCATTTCCAATTGTTATTTCGGAAATATTATTAAAAGTTTGAAGATCAAAATAGAAGAATTTAGGCAATACCAAAAAAAAAAACATGGTTTTTTGTTGAATTGATTTTAATCAGACGCACATTAAGTGTAACATTCAAAAAGAGCTGATGATTGAACAGTAAGAAATTCCGAAACTGAAGACATCACCGCTTAGTCTGCTTTTCTACTTAAGCTTTTTCAGATTTCTCAGTGTAAAACTAAAAGTCCTTGTTTTTAGATGATTAATTTGAACTCTTACCGAACTTCCTCTATTTTAATAGATTTTGGAAAGGTTGTAATAAATACAAACAATTTCCTAATAAACGTATAGTGGAAAAACCTTGATACATCATACTAGAAAAACTCTCAACTCTCTAGTCGTTTATAAGGAAAAAAGCACTTTACATAGACGAAACACTTAATCTTTGCAATTTAGTTAACAACCTTGTTCATTGATGGTATTTTAAGTTTTGTTGGGAAAAGCATACATGCGAACGAATAAACTTCTATGATGCAGATACCACTCTTACTTTAACAACTCACAACACATTCAAATTCTATTGTGAAGTTATTAATGACAAACAACAACAGAATCAGTATTAGGAGTTACCCTACAATAGAATATCGTCGATTCAATTCTGATCTGAAATATGTATCTGAAATATGTAAATATTTGAGCATATGTAAACGATACACGAGAAATATTACCGACATATGCAACAGATCGATAAATTTTTGTAAGGAGGGTATAGTGTAAATTTAAGTTTGCCATTTGTTTGTAACTCATCAAAATATCGGTCTAGGATCTCATAAAGTATAAATTATATTGATCAGTGATTGATTCTAAGATATTCTAGCAATGTCCGTCTGTCTGTTGAAATGGCGATCATGGCGAAAGTATCACAGACTGAGACTTAACATATTTACTTGTTGTTTTCCTAAGCAGTTCGGTATTGCATTTGAGCGATATCGGTTAAGCGTTTGAAATGTAACTAACGAAAATGTAAAAAAAATCAAAAATATTAATACATACCACATAACTAGAGTTTTTCACGGGAATTCCCTGGACGGCTTTTTCATGCCTTATATGAACAAAATGTTTCATACATTGTACGAAAAGTTTCGTACTTTTTGCTTACGAAATTATTTCGTAAAAAGTATAAGATTTTACGAAGAGGTTTACTACATTCTTCGAAATATTATTTTCTTTTTACGAAACAATTTTTTATATTAAACAAAATAATTTCGTAAATTACAAAAATAAATTCGTACATATTAGATATAAAAAAATAGAAAAAAATCGTGTCTTATATAAACAAAATGTTTCGTACATTGCCCGAATAGTTGCGTACTTTTTGTTTACGAAATTATTTCCTAAAAATTATAAGTTTTTAAGAAAAAGTTTACTACATTCAGCGTTGCCAATTTTTGTTGTAATTTGTCCCTACAAAAATCGCTAAATCGACTTTAGCTTATCATAACTTTCTTAATAAACGGCGGATATCTTTTATTTTGGTCAAATTGGGTTCGCGAACATTTTTTCTATAAGACTGATTTATAATAAAAATTCCATCATGTCATTGCTCATTATAACATAACTTTAAAGATGTTGATTACTTAAAAAAAAGATGCACCATTTTCTATTCAACATTTTGCTACATAATTCTTCTGTACGTGGATCTTGACTTTGTTTAATTGGTCAGACTTACAGAAAACATGTTCACGAATCCAATTTGATCAAAACAAAAGATATCCGCCATTTATTAAGAAAGTTATGATAAGTTAAAGTCGATTTAGCTATTTTTGTAGGGATAAATTACAACAAAAACTGGCAACACTGACTACATTCTACGTTATATTTATTTGTTTTTACAAAACAATTTTCCAAATTAGACAAATTAAATTTGTAAATTCCAAAAATTTACAGCGAAATCGGTTAAGTGGTTCAAAAGTTATGACCAAAGACTGAATTTCGGCAAGGGTTTTTCGTGAATTTATGAGATAAAAACACGCTAACTTTCGAAACACAACTCTAAGGATGCTGAAGCTGAAGTCACAAAAATATTTACAACGTATTTTTGTCACTCAAAAATATTTTTAAACTAAAAGAAAAAACAAATACACTCGAAAAAAATTTTATACTAAAAAAAATTTTACACTAAAAAAAAAAAAATTAGTAAATTATTTTTTTTAACATGATAATGTTTTAAGGCTGGTGTCTAATTTTAAAAAAGTTGCAGGACGCCACCTTAGTTTGACTTTATAACATCGCTGCTCCGTCGTGATTTGGTATGTGACATTTTTGGATTTTTTTTTTATTGCATAATATGAAACCTCTATAGGGCATCCGTCTGCCCACTAAACCGTTTAGCGATATCTTGAATGGTTTGGAAGTTAGCAAAAGTAGCTATGTGAAATCCATATGAAAATGTTCCAAAAAAAAGTGGTATGTGTAGTTAACCAGTTTTTGTTAAGAAAACTTTTGCAAATATAAGCATTTTTGCTTAAAATGTTTAACATAACGGTTTAAGGCATGCTTACATACTATACTAAAAAATGAAGTATGAGATCACATTTTAAAGGGATGCTGCCATTATAAAAAAACGTTTTATCGCGATTTTCAAAAAAAGTTATATGTATCTAAAAAGTTTTTTTGCAGAAATTAATTACATACACAGAAAAAAATAAAAAAAAAATTTGAGTAAATTTTTAATACTATTGAGTAAAAAATTACTCAATTTTCCACCAGTAAACGATTTAATAGTATTGAGTAAACTTTTAATAAAAAATTATTAAATGCTGAATAAAAAATTTGAGTAAATTATTAATTCACACAATTAAATCTTTACTCAAAATTTTTTAATATTTTTAAGTATCTTTTTAATTGTGTCAAGTAAAAATTTACTCAAAATGCATCAAATTATTTTTTTAAAAAGTTAAAAAAGTTTCTAATTTTTTTTTCCCAAAAAAATGCTTTTACAAACTTTACCAAATATACTTATGTCTTCAAGACAAAGTAAAATTTTATAAAGATGATTTCAAACTTTCATATACATATACAAAAAACAATAAACTAAATGAGAATTCAAAACACCAAGAGAAAAAAAAAATAAAAAAAAAATATTAAATTTGTATTAAATTATTTACTCAAATTTTATTTTTAATTTTTGAGTAAATTTTTAATTGCGTCAATTAAAAAATTACTCAATTTTTTTTTTAAAAATTAAACAAGTGATTACTCAAATTTGTTTCCTCCATATTTTTTTCTTTGTACATTAGTCTTTTCATACACATGAAATCAATTCGGAAAATTAATTATAGGGTTGCAAAAAAAACGCAAAATCATTAAAATATGAGAAAAATCGCGATTTTCAACATTTTAACGCAAACATTTTTATCCAAATTTGTATTATTATATCGTTATGAGTCTAATTCCCATTTCCCACACCAAACAAATTTGCATTTGTAAAAGAAGAATTTTTTTAATAAAAAAAACTGCAACAAAATGTGCATAACTTTAACGATGATTTCCATGAAAACTGTTCCATTGATTCAAAAACGGACTTCACCATTGAAATAAGCATGCCCCAATTATATAGAAATGATGGTCAGATCTCATGGCACAAATTTCAGGAACATTTTTTTGAGTAAAATTTGTTCGCTAAAAAACAACAAAATTCATTGAAGCAACAGCACTTGGATGCAGATTTGTACTAAATATGGTATTTAAAAGTGTATTTACTATCACTTTAATGAATATGACAATTTTTTGCACTATTATTAAATTTTATAACTTAAGTTCTTTGAACAAAAACGGTCATGTGTATGAAAATGTCCAAAAATAAAAAAATTAATACCAAAAATGTTCCAACAAAATGTGTTATGTGTAGGTTTTTATGTAATTCGTTAATGTCTTCGTTTTAGCTAAAAAATCATTCTTTTTTTTTTGTGGTACACCAGGGATGTTAAAGTTGGTACAATTGTACTTTTTTTGGTACATTTTAACCTTCAAAAGTACCGTGGTACTACTGCGACTCATTTGGTACAATTTTAAAATTTCCAATTTCTTTCTTTTATAACTCATCGAAATAATGGTAAAAGACGCCAGCTTTTTTTCTTTAAGCTAAGTACTCTGTTCGGTTTCACGGGAAAAAATCTGTCAAACTCCAAATAAAAAAAAAAAAAAATTGGCAACGCGAGGAATTAAGGGGAAATTGTTAAAAAAGTTTTCACTCATTTTTATTATACAAGACAATTTAAATTGCCGTGAAAAAGTGACATTTCAGTTTCGTTATGGTCGTTTCTTTCTTATCATTGTCAAAAGTTCTTGATTTTTAAATGTTTTATTGCAATTTGAGGCGTTTAAAGTTTAAGTGAAATTTTCACCGTAAGAAACAGAGTACTTAGCTTTACTCAAAAAAATGCTCACAGGGTACTAATGCCAGACTGATTTACACCATAAATGTGACCTTTTTTTAGTTTTTACCAACAGTTTAAAGTAGTTTTCAAATGAAATTTTTCTAAAATTTTTTAAAAATAATTTCTTCTTTTATTTTTAGAAGAATACAATTTTCGTGTTTACACACTCACAAGGGAAGTTTCTCAACCCTTATGAACCGATTTGCCTAAATCTTAAAATATATATAAATGAGACGATTTTTAGATGGGGTGTTTCAGCTTATCGGCCATATCAGTGTTTAAAAATTTGGTTGTCCCCTTATGAAACAACGTGGACCTTCGGGAAAATTTCGATAACTCCCAAACTAAAAGTAATATTGTCTAGAGCAATCATACGTGTAGACTTAAATTTAATAGAGATTTTTTCGTATTCATATAGATATCGTAGGTCTATGTCTTATCGCCGAATTTTTTCAAGGTTATGCCACCGTTGGATAGGCATTAAAACCCTTTCTTTTCATATGAAAACATCATATAGTTTCTTAAAAAGAAATGGCCGAAAAATCCAAAAAATATTTTTTCGTAATTTTTTTATCCATTTTTTGAACTCCTAAATCCCCGATATGGCCGATAAGCCAAGACCCCACAACCTGAGAACGTTCTCTTTTATATATTTTTTAAGATTTATGCAAATCGATTCATAAGGGTTTAAATACTTCCCTTGTCAGATACATTTTAATAACTTGGATTTGTAACTTTGATCATAACTCACCTCGTGGTAAATAAAACCATTTTTCACCAGCTGGTGAATAAAAAGTAACATAATTATTTTTCACCAAAATTTTTTTTTTTTTTTTTATCAATTTTTTTTTCATTAGTTTTTTTTTCAACAATTTTTTTTCCATCAAATTTTTTTTCCATTAAATTTTTTTTTCATCAATTTTTTTTTTATCATTTTTTTTTTTGATTTTTTCATAAATTTTTTTTTTTTTTTGTTCATAAATTTTTTTTTCATTATTTTTTTTTTAATCAATTTTTTTTTTTTTCATCAATTCCACCGCTCTACAAATCTGAGGTTTGACGCTGCGTTTTGGATGAAACCAAAAAAAGTTGATAGGGTTTGGTGCCCAGATTCCAAAACGGTCACTCAAATTTTTCTGTCACGTCACAATTTTGAGAAAATAGCGGTTAAAGTGTCAAAAAATGCTCATTTTGATCATTTTTGAACGCCTATAAAAGAAGATCCTGACAAGCGAATGACTTGGTATCTAGCTCATTCGAAAGTGTGTAGTTTTCAATTTTAGACTAGATCAAATCTTCTTGGAATTTAATTTTTTAAAATGGTAAAAAAATCATTAGCCACAAGTGCTGTAAATCTAAAATATACGAATGAATTTGTGTGGAAATTTCTTAAAAAACACTGTGTAAATACACTAAATATTGAAAAAATGGAAGGTTTTTTACTCACAATTTTTTTACCATTTTAGAAAATTAAATTTTTAGAACACTTTATCTTATGATTAAGAGAAAATTACACGCTTTCAAATGAGCTTGATACCAAGTAATTTGCATGTCAGGATATTATTTTATAAGCTTTTAAAAAGGGTCAAAAGTGACCTTTTTCGGCACTTTTTTCATCAAAATTTTTGTTCACCAAAAATTTTGGGTTCATTAAATTTTTTTTAACATAATTTTGTTATTCGTGAAAAAAAAATCACTTTTTTTAAAAAAAATTATTTTTCACCAAGTTTAAGCTTTCCGCATACAAATTTTCCATTTGTTTATCAAATGTACATAAAACAAGTGAGAGTGGTATATTCTTTGGAGCCGAACCTTTTATACTCTCCAAAATGTAAAACCACTTTTTTGCACTTATTTTTGCACTCACTTACGAAATGTACAGCTCTTTTGGTTTTTTAACGGGGTCCTCGAGTGATATTTTAATTCGTTTTGCATGGAATAGCAAAGTAATAAAACATTATTTTTTCTAAAAAAACCTTTGCTTTGGCAAGTACACCCAAATCTTCCGCAAAGCATTATCATGATTTAATGTTTTGGGCAAGAGTACAAAATTCGAAGGCATTTTTTCTTTCTTCGTGTGATATTTATCAAAGGAGTAGCATGCTTCACAGTTAGATTTTACTTTTTAAAATATACCGATGTACGTTGTGTTAACGACAATACATCACTTATAATTATAGTTTTTTGGAGAGACAAAGGTTAAGATGGCTTAAATTCTTAAAACTCTTCTAAATCACCAAACATTTATTATAGTGGCTGGAAAACAAATAAAGTACACTCAAAAAAACCCTTGTCAAATTACTAGAAAAAATCCCGTAATCCCATTTTACATATATTTTACAGTTTTCCTATTTTTTTAACAAACAATTTTTGATTAAAATTTTAATTTTTTTGTAGTTTTACAATTTTTCCATAATTGTCGAAATTTCCAAGATAATTTTACAAAAAAAAATCTAGTTAAATCACGAGAATTTATTGTAAGTATTATCGCATACAAACAGTTGCAAATTTACAACTTTATTGGTAAAAAGCTTGTGAAATTACAAAAAGGTCGAAATTTGTACTAGAAATTCTTATAAAATAGGAGGTAGCACAAAATCAAGTAAATTCACGAGAAGCACTTGTAAATTTTATCGCGTCAAAATAGTTGTAAATTTACAATTCTATTAGTAAAAAGCTTGCAAATCGTTTGTAATTTAACAAGCTTTTTCCAATAAAATCTTTTGAAAATCTTTAGATTTTTAGAATTTCATATCCTGGATTTCAAACTAAATTTTGCTCAAATATCTTTAATATCTGCCCTTTAACATCTCATTCCAATGATTATTTCAACATAAATTTTCATCCTCGTAAATATACATTTACACACACTTGCACTCATATTATACTTTCAAACTAAACATTTGTCATTATACATTAATAGCTAAACATTTATCATGTTAAACGTAAATAAATGTTGATGACCGTAACAGAAAAACATACATATATACGGGCTTATACACATACAATTACACACGTGGACATATAAACCTTTTCACCGCAAATAGGTATAATTATGAACATAACATGCACAAACACACTCACGCATGGGATACAAATTCACACAATCATACTTAAATGTTTACGAAATATAATTAATGTATATTAATGGGGTTCACCAATATTTGGAAAAATATAGCGCACAATTTAACTTTCCTTAAGAAATATCCAAAATTTTAGCGCCATTGGAAGGCGAACTCCAAACAAATCTTAAATATTTTCCAACGTAAAAAGCACTCACAAGAGAAGTCACCCGCGCATCTTTATGGAATTAGTTTTATTTTGTAGATCAGAAAAAATAAGGGGACACGTATTTCTTTTTAGCAGCCCAAATTCATATTTAGTGGATAAAAAGGAGGGGGGAAGACAAGGCCATTTTTCAGTTTTTTTCGTTTATCTCCTATATTTTGCAAAGAAACCTAGTCATGTTGCATACCAAATGAAAGGTCTTTGGAAAACCTATCTACGTGTTCTAAGAACGTGTCCAATTATGCAAAACTTTTCGTCATATTAAGTAAAATATCAAAATTTAAGGACATTTTTGTTAATAAGTCGAAAAATATTAACTTCTTTGGCCCGTTGTTAACACCACGAGATAGGTATTTTAAATACCTTTTATCTGCTACCACACATGCCTATATTTATTTTGTTAAAATAGGCGTAAATCGAAAAAAAACTGAAAAAGGTCAATTTCCCCCCATACAAATCGACCCCCCCTAAAAATGAGTTTGGGCCGCTAAAAAAAATACGTGTCGCATTAATTTTCGTTCTTAACAACATATCCAAATTTCATGAAGATCGGAGGGTGACACCAGGGAGACTTCCCTTGTCAGTGAAAAGCACTCAGAGAAAAGCACTCAGAGAAGAGATATGATTGTGACAACCATAATTAAAGACCATCGTTTTTTTTATATATGTTCCCGTCGTTCCTATAAGGAGCATAGGGCCTCAACAAAATCTTTCCATTTAGATCTGTCCATTGCAATATTTTTAACTTCATTCCAGCTAGTTTGCATGTTTGTATCTCCGATTTCAATTTGTCGTCGAAGAATTTTTCTAAGGCATTTGTTTATAAAAACCTGCAGGGCATGCATATCACGAGAGGCTGCATTCCATGTCTCGCAGCCGTATACTAAAACAAATCTGACGTTGGAGTTAAAGATATTTACTTTCACACGGCTAGAGAGAGTTGAAGAGTTCCATATCTTATTAAGTTGGCCATAAGCTTGGGTTGCCTTTTTTATTCGATTGGCAATATCTGCACTCGAGCCGCCGGATGTTGTGATGATAGCTCCTAGGTAGCAAAATGAGTTAACCTCCTCAAGGGTCACATTATCGATTATAAAGGCGTTTGTGTTTTCTGTGTTTATTCGCATCACTTTAGTTTTGCTAATATTAATTTTAAGACCAGCGTTCTTCGCAATTTCTGTAAGACCATCGTAATATGATTAAAATTTTATCATAATATATTTATTAGAGTTAATTTTGAAAATTTGATTTGCGGATATCATATTTTTTTTGAAGGATTTAGGGGAACTAAAAAGAATGGCGGTATTTTTTTGGAAAAAAATTAGCTCCTTGGGGTGGTTCAACGCATCTGAAAACGCGAATTTTGATCTGATTTTTCAGCAGAGCTAAAACGGCTGAATACATCGCAAATCTGATTTCATCAGTCGATTCTACAGCAAAAAATAATACAATGGTCATTTTTCGAACTCTTAAAAAAGTTCCAAAAACCCACCACAGAGGGCGGAAATATAAGGTTTTTCCATTTTCTTTTTAAATTAATTTTTTAAATATGCACAATTAAAGGACATTTTCAGCTTGACAAAATGGTACTAAATTTTCCGTTCTATCACAACCCGTTAAAAAGTTATCAATTTTCAAAAATGGCCAAAAACACGTTTTTTGAGAACTTTGACCTCAATTTTCTCGAAAACATAACGTGATAGAAAAATTTGAAATCTAGATTCAGAATCAGCATTGAAATGTTAATCGAGAACGAGTTTTATGATCCCAGAATATCATCCTAAAACATCACAAAAAAATGCTCTTAATAATGCAAAAAAAATGCGTTTTTTGTGAACTTTGACCTCAATTATCTCAAAAACCTGACGTTACGGAACATTTTGGAAACCAGATTTGGAATCAGCATTGAGATGAAAATCGAAAACGAGTGTCCAGACTGCGGACCCATCCAAAAAATGTTCAAATTTCGGTCAGAGTTTTATAATTTTGCCATAAGAAAAAAAAACTTTGAAGCCTTATAACTTTTTAATGGGTTGTGATAGAAAGGTGCTCTTGGTATCAAATTTCTTAGCAAAAACTGCCTCTTCATCGTGCATGATTAAAAAAATAATTTAATTTTTTTTTTAAAAAAATCGATTTTTACGCCCCCTGTTGTGGGTTATTGGAACTTTTTTTAAGAGTTCAAAAACTTGCTATTATTTTAATTTTTGGTGTAGAATCGACTGGTGCAATCAGATTTGCAATATATTCAGCCGTTTTTTCTCTGCAAAAAAATCAGCTCAAAATCCGCGTTTTCAGATGCTTTGAACCACCCCAAGGAGTGAAAATTTTTCCAAAAAAATACCGGCATTCTTTTTAGCTCCCCTAAATCCTTTAAAAAAATGATGATATCCGATAAACAGATGAAGTGACATAGTCACGAAACGAACTCTAATATTTATAGCAATCATAAAATTTTTGTTTCACTCATATTATGATCCAAAGTTAAAATTTTTCAAATATTTATGATCATAACATGATTGCTGCAAAAATGTTATAATTGCTACAAGCAAGTTATGATAAATTTTCAATCATAATATGACGCTCTTAAATTATGGTTGACTCAATCATATTTCTTTTCTGAGTGCGGTAGCTAATCAAGAGCTCACATACCGTCCATTAACTGTATGTGAGTTTGAACCACCTTAATGAACACCAATTAAGTTTTTGTTATACGGCTTAATTTATATAAAATTTTAGAAGATTTCCACAAAAGGGCGTTTAGTTGTTTTATACATATGCGCTAATAAAGCCGTTTGGAGTAAATTAATTGAAAAGGAATCATTTCCATACCGTCGAGAGTCATGAGAAAATACTCACAATCAGTTTTAATTTAGTATAGTACACAGAAGAAATCAAACCGCTACACCTTCACAAAAATTAGAATTTTTATACTAGTAATTAATTGGATTAGTAATCGAATTTTAATAATGCAAAGGTAATTCAATTTGAAAATTATTTTTATTTTAAGATGATCAGGATTTTATGCTGGTTTATAGTTTTTAAAGTGATGCAGGACCTCACCGCAATTTCAACAGTGGTTTGTATGGGGGCTACAGGAAGAACTGGTCGGATTCCTTCGAAATTCGGAATGGTGATTTGTGGATACAAATACCGTTTACCTGCCAAATTTTGAAAGAAAATCTATTAAAATACGGTTGTCAGGGACATTTGACCAAATTTGAAGGGGACGTTTGTATGGGGGCTAGGTCAACACATGAACCGATTTTTTTCAATTTCAAAAGCGTCCGTCCTTATGTCAAAAGAAGCTTAAGTTTCAAATTTCAGATAAATCGGTTAAAACCTGTATCGTGCGCACAACGTTTACATGGACGGACGAACGGACGGACAAACGGACGGACGGACATCGCTAAATCGACTCAAAAAGGATTCTGAGTCAATCGGTATACTCAAAAGTGGGTCTAAAACCAATATTTCGGGTAGTTACAAACATCAGCACAAACTCATTATACCCTGTACCACAGAATGGTGTAGGGTATACAAATTGATGAAAAAACCAAATTTGATAAAAACACAAAAAAATTGATAAAAAAAAAATTTTTGATAAAAAAAAAAAATGATGAAAAAATTAATGAAAAAAAAAAAAATTGATAAAAAAAAATTTGATGAAAAAAAAAAAGATAAAAAACAAGTAAGAAAGTCATAGTCGGTCAAGACCGACCATATGATACCCTACACCAGTATTTTCCGAAAATGGGTTCCAAGTCCAAACATGGACCGATTGGATGTGTTTTTTGTTATATATTTTTTAGTGTAGAAAACACACACAGATAAAATTTTAGTGGAATTGATTTTGTTTTGTCAATAGACCGATTTAACTGACAAGGGAAGTATCTCAACCCTTATGAACCGATTTGCCTGAAACTTAAAATATATATAAATGAGACTATTTTAAGGTTGGGGTGTCTCGGCTTATCGGCCATATCGGGGATTTAGGGGTTCAAAAAATGGGTCAAAAATTGGCGAAAAAATTGTTTTTTGGATTTTTCGGCCATTTCTTGCTAAGAAACTACGTGATGTTTCCATATGAGAAGAAAGGTTTTTTAAATGCCTATCCAACGGTGCCATAACCTTGTCAAAATTCGGCTTCGTTAAATATTTTTCTCATGAAAATGTGTAATTTTTGGGGGGTATATATATGAAGACATAGACCTACGATATCCATGTTAATATAAAATATTCTTTATCAAATTTAAGTCGACACGTATTTTTGCTCTAGACGATATTCCTGTTAGTTCGGGAGTTATCGAAATTTTCCCGAAGGTCCTCATTGTTTCATAAGGGGACAACGAAATTTTTAAACACTGATATGGCCGATAAGCCGAGACACCCCAACCTTAAAATCGTCTCATTTATATATATTTTAAGTTTTAGGCAAATCGGTTTATAAGGGTTGAGATACTTCCCTTGTGAGTATCGGTCGAAATTTTTATACGGGGGACTAAGTCCAAAAATGGTTCAATTATATTCCGATTTGATTAGGTTACACGTTTAACACCTAAAAATTAATTTTTTATCAAATATTTCCATTTTTATGAATTTTGAGGAAATTATGTGAATATCGAGAGGGTAGTTTGTATGAGCACTACCAGAACGACTAACCCGATTCCTTTGAAATTTGGAATGATAATTCGTGCATACAAAACTTGATTTCCTGCTAAATTTCAAATCGATACAAAAAGTAATTCTGAGTCGATCGGTATGCTTGAAGGTACGTCTAGGACCAATATTTCGGGTAGTTACAAACATCAGCACAAACTCATTTTACCCTGTACCACAGTGTTGTGTAGTATATAAAAATGATGAAAAAAACGTTGGATGAAAACAAAAAAAAATTTATGAAAAAAAAATTGATGAAAAAAAAAATTTATGAAAACAAAAAATTGATGGATAAAAAAATTTGATGGAAAAAAACTGCTGAAAAAAAAAATTGATGGAAAAAAAATTGATTAAAAAAAAATTTTTTTGATGAAGAAAAAATAAAATTTGACGAAAAAAAAAATTTGATGAAAAAAAAAAATTTTTTTGTTGAAAAATAATTATGTTACTTTTTATTCACCAGCTGGTGAAAAACGGTTTTATTCACCACGAGGTGAATTATTATCCAAGTTACAATCCCAAGTTATTTAAAATTTGTGTTTTAAGAAAATGAAACTAGTAATTCTTGTTTTCCTTTTCGTTAATTGTTAGCTTATATAGTCAAACTAAGGTGGCGTCCTGCAAGTTTTTTAAAATTAGACACCAGTCTAAAAACGTTATCATGTTAAACAAGTAAAAAAGTTAAATTCGACTTGGCCGAATCTATGAATACCCTCCACAATGCCCTTTTTAAGTGATAGTAAATTTTCTAACGTGAAAAAAATAACATTTTTGGTTAGAAATATTTTATTTTTTGTAAAAAAACTTTTTTTTATTAATTTTGAAAAAAAAAAAAAAAAAAATTAAATTTTTTTTTGAGTGTAAAATTTTTTTTTGAGTGTACAATTTTTTTTGAGTGTATTTTTTTGTTTTAGTGTAAAAATATTTTTGAGTGACAAAAATACGTTGTAAAATATTTTTTTGACTTACAAATGTTTTTAAAACATGTTTAACGGGTTTTCAACACGTGAATTTAAGGTGAAACTACTCTGATATTTACGGTTTTGCTAATAACTTTTGAACCACTAGACCGATTTGGCTGAAATTTAAAACGAAGCGTGCCAGAGGAACGCAAAATATATATGCCACACTCTAGTACCCTCAGAGTTGCCGTTCGAAAGTTACCGTGTGTTTTATCTTGTAAATTCCATAAAAACCCTTGCCGATATTCACTCATTTGCTTATAACTTTTGAACCACTGCACAGTGGCCGAAATGGCCAATCTAGCGGCGCTTAATTCGGAAATGTAAAATAATAAAGACTAATGCTTATTTGCGATTATTAAATTTATAAAGAATTAATTTTTAAACAATATTTATTTATTTTTATGTATTTTGGGAAATTTATGTGAATATTGGGAGGGTGGTTTGTATGAGGCCTAGAAATTCAAATGGTCCGATTCCGTTAAAATTTAGAGCGATTGTTTATGAATATTCAAAACATTTATCGGTCGAATTTCAAGAGGATATCTTGAATACTATTGTTAGGGGTATTTAAGTAAAACTTGAAGGGGACATTTACATGGGGGCTATGGATTAACATGGATTGATTTTGTCAAAATTTAATAGGTTTTGTTCTTGCGATAAAAGAAACTTAAATTTCAAATTTCAGCCAAATCGATTGAAAATTGTGGTCTGTATCGCGTTTATACTGTTTATTTGGACAGGCAGATGGACCCTAAAAACCGAACAACTTGCGCGAACTAGCACGCCATACTGAAACGTCACAACAAAAATAACCCAAAATAATAAACAAAACAGGAATTGGACCGAATACGATCGAATTTCAAAAGTTGCAGTCCATGAAACTATAGTTTATATCACAAATGTAAACTTCTATAATGAACTAATAATAAACTAGATACACACAGGCCACAAACATTTATTTTTTAGTTAAAACATACCTTTTACTTTCAATTAAAACTTTTTGGCTCAAAATGTATAAACAATTGCCTTAAAAGTGTCAAAAAAACTCACTGAGTAATTAGGCCCCAAATTTCTTTAATACAGCTGTGCGAATATTAAGAGAAAAACAAAAGTGAAAACGTTAATTTTCTCTGTAAAGTATAGGTAATCAATACAGTGCAAAACATTTATCAGTTTTAATTTTTTAATTTTGACTTAAACGCCGCTAGATCAGTGATTTCGGCCACAGTGCACTGGACCGATTTCGCTGGATTGCAATACCAACCTGACCAGGTAAATGCCCAACATATATGCCAAATTTCAGGAGTTTCCGTAAAGTCGTTTAAAAGTTAGCGTGTTTTCAACAGACAGACAGACGGATAGACGGACGGACATTGCTAGATCGTCTTAAAATCGATCGAGGATCATGAATATATACCCTTTATGGGGTCCTAGACCAATATTTCGAGGTGTTACAATCGGAATGACAAACTTATATATACCTTCTATCACTAGAGTGAGGGTATAAAAATAGTCCCAACAAAGCATTTTATTTTTTGTGTATAAAGAAGTACGAAATTATAATTCGATCAAATGCTTTAAAAGCCTTTGTTTCTTTTAATCTAAAACAAAATATGCCAATGTTAATTTTTAAAAACTTAACGTAAATCGTACAAATCGACCCTTAAAAATTAGTTTCTTCTGCTACTAAAAATACGTGTCGAATTAATTTTTGTTCTGAAAAAATTATCCAAATTTCATAAAGACCGAAGGGTGTCACCATGGGAGACATCCCATGTCAGACGTTTTTGATATGTCCTAATTTGTATATGGTGTACTCAGTATGGCGGTGTACTCACTTTGTCATTTCGTGTGTAACAAATCGGCTCACTGATCATTTAGTATTGATCAGTGATCGATAATAGGTGATTCTGAGTCGATCGATATACTTGAAGGTGGGGGTAGGACCAATATTACGGGTAGTTACAAACATCAGCACAAACTCATTTTATCCTGTACCGAGGAGTAGTGTAGGGTATAAAAATGTTGGAGAAAATAAATATTAATAAAAAAATTATTGATGAAAATAAATTTTGATGAAAAAAAATATTGATGAAAGGAAATTTTGATGGAAAAAAAATATTGATTAAAAAAAAATTATTGATTAAAAACAATATTGACGAAAAATTAATAATATTGAAAAAAAAAAATAATATTTAAAAAAAATATTGATGGAAAAAAATATTGATGAATAAAAAAATTGATGACAACAAATATTGATAAAAAAAATATTGATTAAAAAAAAATATTGATAAAAAAAATTGGTGGAAAATATTTATGTTACGTTTAATTTACCAGCTGATATATTTTTTTAGATTCACCACGAGGTGAATTATTATTATGTTTAAAGGAACTAAAAATCACTTTTTAATTTTTTTTTTAAATGGAAAAAGCTTGTAACTTGGTTTCATAACTTGGATAGTAATTCACATGCTGTTGAATTTTTATGCAATGATATATTTTTTGTCACTAAGAAAAAGGTTTTGACTTAAAAAAAATTTTTCCACAAAAAAAAAATACTCTTAAATTTGTTTTTTTTTACAAAAATTATTTTTTATTGAAATAAAAATTTTTTTTAGTAAAATTTTTTAAAATTTTTTTCGTTACAAAAACTACTATCACTTAAAAAAGGCATGGTGGGGTGTATTCATGGATTCTGCCAAGTCCAATTTTACTTTGGTACTTGTTTTTATTTCCTGTATATTTATATGAATGAATGAATATCTTTTAACTTTCGCGCCACTCTTACTTCCGTTTTTAACTCTTAATGAACGCCATAGGAAGCACTTAAAGCATCACTAAATATGAAAATAAAAGAAAATATTAAAAAAAAAAAATAATGAAACAAAATCAAGGGTGAATGAAGTTAAGGAAAAAGTATAATATGTATAACAGAACTGCATATTTTACAAAAAATAAAAAGAAATTAAACCAAAATGTCGTCACTGTCGCATATTTCTGATTTTTTTTATTTTTTTAACTCATAAATGTACAGTTGCATATACTCATTAGGGTAATGCCCATTTTGAAATTTGTAAAATAACTTAAGATTTTTCCATTAAAAAAAAAAAGATTTTTTGTTTGTAAAAAAATTAACAAAATGTGAGTGTTATTTGTAGGAAAGTGTTATCAATAACTAATGGTTTTATCGAAAACCTCGACAAAGCTATGAGGCCCTGTAAAAAAATTTCTCCAAATCTGTACGATTTTTACTTGTCTCTCTCTTTTAATTTTATCGAATTTGGTTAGGGGATGAATTTTGAGTCAAAATTTTTGACCGATTAAAAAAGTGCCAACCTAATTCACACATAGTTAGTACAAAAAAGAAAGAAAAAAATGTTTTTTTTTCATTTCTTAATTTAATTACAGGAAGACGTCAACACCACAGGGAATTTACAGTTTTAAAAGTCACAAAGCACCAATAGAAACAACGAGTTTTTACAAGATTTTGCACGTGTGCATTATAGTAGTTCTTATGTTTGTATGTGTGGGTTTACCTAACTATGTCTGTGTTGGGATTTTATGTTTTATGAACTTTTTTTTGCTTTATTTTAATGTATTAATCTCTTGATGTTTTTGTTTTTTTTTGTTCCTATGCGTTGTCGGGGAAAAAAATCATAAGTACTAAAATGACAACTTAAGTTCAGGTTGGTGTTTTTATGTAAAGATTTACATTAAGTTTCATTATTGAGTTGAGTAAGCTAGTTTTGGTTTTTCCACCCTCCAAACCGAATTCGAAAGAAAAAAAGGAAAAAGAAAAACAAAAGGAAAAAAAGGATGGAAAAGAAACAAGAGGCAAGGAGAGAGAAAAAAAAGTGAAAAGGAAAATAAAATAATCGGATAATTTTTTCTATAAAAAACGTCTAAGAATCTTAAAATTTTTCTAAAGGAAAAATGTCTCGTACTCTTAGAAAAAATTTTTTGAAAAAGTAAAAAAAAAAAATCCATACGAATAATTTGCGATTTTGTCTATAGGCAAAACCTTAGAATTTTTCTATACAAAACATCTGAGAATGTTTCTTTAGGAGAATTTTTTTTATAGAAATTCTTTGTAATAAATGTCTAAGAATCTTAAAATTTTTGTAAAGAAAAAATGTCTCGGAATGTTAAAATTTTTCTATATAAAAAAAGTCTCAGAATATTAAAATTTTTCTTTAAAAAAAAATTGGGAATTTTCTAGACAAAAAAATTTGGAAATTTTCTGGACAAAAAATTTGGAAATTTTTGTATACGAAAAATTTGAGATTTTTTTTTTTTTTTTTTCTTAGAATTTTTTAGAAAAAATCTGAGAATTTTCCTATTGGAATAATCCGAAAATTTTTATAGAAAAATCTAAAATTTTTTATATGATAAATCTGAGAATTTACTATATGATAAATAGAGAATTTACTGAGAATTTACTAAAGGAAAAATCTGAGAATTTTTTTTAGAAAATATCTAATAATTCATCTTTGGAAAAAATCTGAGAGGATATCCAAGAATCTCAAATTTTTTTTATAGGAAAAATGATTTTGAATCTTTTAATTTTTTAAAGGAAAAAAGTCTCGAAATCTTTAAATTTTTCTATAGGAAAAATAAGAAAATTTTCTTCAGGGAAAATTTGAGAATTTTTCTATAAAAAAATTTATTAGAATCTGAGACTTTTTCTATAAAAAAAAATACACAGAATATGCGAATTCATTTATAGGAAAAATATTATGGAATCTCTGATTTTTTTTTTATTTAAAAAATGTCTCAGAATGCAAGACGTTTTTTTTAAGAAAAACGTCTCAAATTCTGAGATAATGTCTCAGAATCTTTGATTTCATGTCTCAGAATCTAAGACTTTTTAAGCAAAAGCTGGACCTTTTCTGTAGTAAAAATTTCTTAGAATCCTCGAAAAAAAATTTCAGTTTCTCAGCTTTTATTTAGAAAAAAGGTTTTAGAGTCTGAGAATTTTTTTATTAAAAAAAAATGCCTTAGACTACTAAGACCTTAGGGAAAAGTATCCCAGAATCTGAGAAATTTTTTCTATTTGACAAATGATTTTTTCAGAAGGAAAATGTCTGATTCTCAGAATCTGAGACTTTTTCTATAGGAAAAATGAATCAGAATCTTAGACTTTTTTGTAGAAAAGATTTCTAAGATTCTCAGAAAATTTTGATTTGAAATATGTCTTAGAAAATGTTTGAGAATTTTACACTTTTTCTAAGGGATAGTGTCTCAGAAAACAACTCTTTTTCTATAGAAAAATGTCTCAGAATCTAGGAAATTGCCGCGAAAATTTTTAATAAGCATTAAAGTCCTTAATTTTTCTAATCTCAGACACTTTCTAAAGAATAGTGTTTCAAAACCTGAAAATTTTGGTGTTGAAAGAACTTTTTGGTATCTCAGAGAACAAATGAATTTAAATAAAAGTTCGAAACCTAAGCAATTTTTTTTTTTATTAGAAAAATTCACCAAATCTGAGAAAAAAATCTGTACGAATAGTTTTTCAAAAAATAGAAGTTTTTTGGTGGGAAAATTGCAAACGTATCTGTGAAAGTGTATCAGAATCTAAAAAATTGCAAAATTTTATAAATTCTAAAAGCTTTTCTGTAGAAAAATGCCTTAGAACATTAAAATTTTTCTATTGGGATAATGTGTCAGAATCATAAAATTCCTCTTTAAGCAAATGACTAAAAAAAAATTCTAAATCAGCAAACTTTTTTGAATAAACATGTCTGAAATCTGACATATTTTCTATAGGAAAAATATTTCAGAATCTGGGTCTTTTGCAATAAAAACAAGTAGAAAAGTTAAATTCGACTTTGCCGAATCTATGAATACCCTCCACAATGCATTTTTTAAAGGATCCCAGGCAGAAACTGCCAACCGTTCCAAAGAAAAAGTCTCGGCAAAGCACTTTATTTTTTGTGTAGAAGGTAGTATGAATTCGAAAAAGTGCTTTCCAAGCGCTTTGCCAATGTTTTCTATTTAAATCCGTTCAAAGTATACATTTTTTATTAAAATTTATTAATTTTCATAACAATTGGAATATTTTTTATTTCCCTGCAGGATAAGTGGCCGGTTCTTCATAGTTCTCGTGATATGTCACTTATACACAATGACCTACATATTACAAACTTGACACCTTTTATATAAAAACACCTGTTTCTTTCGTGAGGAAGTGCACTCAAAAAAAAAAGTGAACTAAAATCTGGGAAAATTAACTAAATTTTGAGAAAAAGAGGGAATGATTTGGCTCCAAAGATTTTTTTTCTTGGTTTTAGTTCATAATTTTCCCAAAAATAAGGAAAACAAAGTTATTTAATTTTAAGCCAATTTTAACTAGAAAATGGGAAAAAATATACTTCACATTTTAGAAATAGATTGGGTCTAGACCCTGGACCCATGGGTTTGGACCCCATTTTACTCGAGACCCCGTTGGGTTCTTTAAGGGTCCCCATAAATTTTGAACCAAAACTTGTGTCCGTTTCGCTCTAACTTGCTTAGTTTTTCAGATACGGTAATAAGGGGCCTGATAGGGTCTTGAGAATCTTAAAAACCGAATAACTCAAAAACTATTAATCGGAGGGCTTTCGGGTATTTTGCGGAAGTGTTCTACGAGTCAAGAGCTACAAAAATGCCGTTGGACCTTTTCTCGTGTTGCCAGTATTTACCGAGATATGTGCATATATAAAATCTCGGGAATTTCAAATTTTAGATCTAAAATTGGGGTCTTGAGACCCCGACAGACATGCAGAGCTAGGCTATTCCATATTTTTCTTTGTAGTCTTTCTTTTGAAAATTTCATCCGTTTTGCTCTATCTCGCCATTTTGAATTTTTAACTAAATTCTAAGAAGTTATTAACTAAATTCTCAGAAGTCATTAACTAAATTCTAAGAAGTACACTTCCTCAATTCAAAGAAGAGAAATACGATGATGTTTTTTTTAGTAAATTTTAACTAAACTTGAACAAAATTGGTTTTTAAGAAATATTTCTTAAAAATAAAGATACGATTCTTAGATTTTTGGAAAATTTCTTTGGCAGTAAGAATTTTTTTCCTAATATTAAAAAAATCCATTTAAAGAAAACTATGAACTAATTATAAGTAAATGAACTAAAATTTTTTCCTCATAGTTAAGAAAATTTCTCATTTTTAAGTTAAATTTAACTAAATTTTAGGAAAATTCATGATAAATTTTCAAAGACATTTTTTCCTTAATTTTAGTTATGTCTTTTTTTTCAGTGTGTCTTAAACTTCGGATACATCACCCTTAAACTCCGGATACATACCCGTTTCGGTTCAATACACCACTTTTTTCGGGAATTTTAAAATTTTTTTCCTAAAAGCATTTTAACTAATTTTTTATTCCAAAACGCAAAGAAAACTGCAAACAATTTTTTCCGGGACTTAAAAAATTATTCAAAGTTTGTTCAAAATTTTTTTATCCTAATAAATGAGTCAATAAATTTTTTTATCCTAAAAAATACGAACGGGAGAGCGCTGGCAAAGTACCTTTTATGGTCGCTTGTGTGCTGGGAAAGCATCACAGTTTAGTACTCTCCCAGCGTCCAAAATGATAACCACAGTAAACGGTATGCCGTTGCTATTTTAAAGCGCTTTGAAAGCGCTTTAAAAACAAAAAATATGGTACTATTATAGCCCTTTTAGAACAAAAAAATTGACGTATCTAAATTGTATACATAAGTCCATAAGACACAATTTTTTTTGGTGTTTATTTGAATAAAGAAATTTATTAAATTAGGATAAAAAATTTATTGACTCATTTATTAGGATAAAAAAATTTGGAACAAACTTTGAACAATTTTCTAAGTCCCGGAAAAAATTTGTTTGCAGTTTTCTTTGCGTTTTGGAATAAAAAATTTATTAAAAATGCTTTTAGGAAAAAAATTTGGAAAAGTCCCGAAAAAAAAGTGGTGCATTGAACCGAAACGGGTATTTATCCGGAGTTTAAGGGTGATGTTTCCACAGTTTAAGACACTTCCTCACGAAAGAAACAGGTGTTTTTATATAAAAGGTGTCAAGTTTGTAATATGTAGGTCCAGAGACTATATGTAGGTCATTGTGTATAAGTGACATATCATGAGAAATATCAAGGACTTATCCTGCAAGGAAATAAAAAAAATTCCAATTGTTATGAAAATTAGTAAATTTTAATAAAAACTTTATACTTTGAACGGATTTAAATAGAAAAACATTGGCAAAGCGCTGGGAAAGCACTTTTCGAATCCATACTACCGTCTACACAAAAAATAAAGTGCTTTGCCGAGACTTTTTCTTTGGAACGGTTTGGCAGTTTCTGCCTGGGTACATGCCAAGCTTCAGCAGTCTCATTATTGTCTTTCGAAAGTTATCGTGTTTTTTATCTCGTAAATTCGCGAAACACCCTTGCCGAAATTTACTCTTTTGCTCATAACTTTTGAACCACTGGACCGATTTGGCTGGATTGCAGTACCAACCTGACCATGTAAATTACCAACATATATGCCAAACTTCAGCAGCCTCTGTAAAGTCTTTCAAAAGTTAGCGTGTTTTCTACGGACAGGCAGACAGACAGACGGACGGACGGACATCGCTAGATCGACTTAAAATCGATCGAGGATCATAAATATATACACTTTATGGGGTCCTAGACCAATATTTCGAGGTGTAACAAACGGAATGACAAACTTATATATACCCTCTATCACTAGAGTGGAGGGTATAACAAAAGGACCTGAGAATTTCCTAAGAACACAGTTTCAAATTTTAAACCTTTTCTTAAGTTTTTAAACTTTTTCTTTAGGAATTAGTTTTTAAAATTTGTAAAAATCAAAATAAAGAGAAACAATAATAAAAAACACATCACATACGGTTTTACATTTAAAATTGCACTGTGGTCTTTCGGTTAAATCCGAATAAAATCCGGACCTGCAGAAATTTTTTGTAGAGAATTCAGTTATGGTGTTTTCTTTTCTGGCAAAAAATGTACCTTTTTTTTGCATTTCGCCCCGAAAATTATGTTTTTGTGTTCTTTTCTAAAAAAATGTCAACCCTTATAAAGAATATCGTGTTCTTTTCTAAAAATGTCTGCCATATAAAGTGCAAAAAAATTGCACTTTTTACCCCGTAAAAAATCACGGGGTTGAAATTGCCTTATACAACAGCTGACTTTTTCTGTGTTGCTTTCCCAAAACAGCTGTTAAATAAATACAGGGCAGAGTATTGAGGTATGTTGTGTTCTATTCCAGTCAAATAAAATGCAATTTTTTGAAGGTGTGAGTTAAACATTTTAAAAATGTATACCCTAAAATGGCAAACATTTTTTTTCAGAAAAGAAAACACCATTAGTAAAAAGAAAATAGAAAATTTTTAATTATTTTATTCTTACACATTGTATTTTACTTATGTCAAGTAACAACGTCGAGAAATTCTATTCTCTACAGAAGTTTTTAACTTGATATAAAATAAAATGTGTAAGAAAAAACAAAACATAAACAAAAATTTTTTGTTTTCTTTTTACTAACTGATTTTTATATTACACCTGGTTACAGTACAGTATGTTGAGAATGCCCAGGCCTTAAGGCGTATGAATAATTTTGTAATTGCCTTTAAATAACAATCATACGCAACGGTGCACAGTGAATTATTTTATTTATTATTTTATTTATGAACCGATTGCAGGGAAATTCATACTAGTTATAGCTAACGTAATTTCGAGCTTATGTCTTGACGCTGGGCCCCACATGTCCAATAAAGACACCAACAGGGGCCCTAAAGTAGGACATGTTCAATATCCATAAACTTAAAATGCTTTAAAATTATCAATTTTAAATGCGTGTAAAAAATAATCTAGCGCTGAACTAAAAAATGCCTGCGATTTTTGTACTCTTGCCCAAAACATTAAATCATGATAATATTTTGCGGAAGATTTGGGTGTACTTACTTGTCAAAGCAAACTTTTTTTTAAAAAAAAAAAATTCTTGCAAATCGAATTGAAATATTAGTCGAGGACCCCATTATTAAACCAAAAGAGCTGTACATTTGGTAAATGAGTGCAAAAGCAAGTGTTTTTAAATTCTGGAGAGTATAAATGATTTGGTACCGAGGAATATAACACCCTCACTTGTTCAGGGGCGGATCCAGCTGTTGAGTTTGGGGGGAGAAGTTTTTTTAACTCAAGCCTCATTTCTTAGAACCACCCAAAACCTTATAAATGGTTATGTAATACATTACTAAGTAATGTATAGCCTAGAAAAATGCAAAAATATCCATGACTTTTTCCCTACCGCTTACCATATGCATTACTTTTTAGTATTTTTCATGAAACTTTTTGGCTATGCACTACATGGTAACGCATTACATTACATTACCATTTTAAAGTTTTTCTGTTTTTCTGTTCACTTCTGTAGATCAGGTTACAGATATGTTTCATACTAAAATCTAAGACACAACTGTTTTAAACTCGTTCCAGAACTCTTACACTATTTTACAGAGATTTTGATCTACGACATTTTACATTAATTTTTCATATAACTTCTAGCGCTGAACCCGAAAATGCAGTACCAACTTTCAAAAGTACAACAGCTTTCTAGTTATTGCTAACTTTACAAATTTTAAGTTTTTGATGTAAACAAAAAAAATTTTAATAAAAAAAAAAAAAAATTGAGTTAAAACAAAAATTGAAAAAATAAATTTTGATGAAAAAAAAAAAATTTATGAAAAAAAATTTTTTTTTGATGAAAAAAAATTGATAATAAAAAATTTTATGTAATAAAAAATTTGATAACAAAAAATTTGATGAAAAAAAATTATAAAAAAAAAATTTGATGAAAAAAAAAAAATTGATAAAAAAAAAAAAAAAATATGGAAAAAAAAATTTATGGAAAATAAAATTTGATGAAAAAAAAAAGTTGAGGAATAAAAAATTGATGGAAAAAAATTTTATGGAAAAAAAAATTGGATGAAAAAAAAAAAAATTGATGAAAAAAAATTTGATGAAAAAAAAAAAAATTGATGAAAAAAAAAATTTGATGAAAAAAAAAATTTATGAAAAAAAAATTGATGAAAAAACAATTGATGAAAAAATCAAAAAATTGATGAACAAATTTTGATAAAAAAAAAATTAAATTGATGAAAAAAAAAATTTACGAAAAGAAAATTTAATGAAAAAAAAAAAATTTGATAAAAAAATTACGAAAAAAAATTTGAGGAAAAAAAGAATTGATGAAAAAAAATGGATGAAAAAAAATGGATGAAAAAAAATGGATGAAAAAAAAAATTGATGGAAAAACATCCATTTGTTTTTCCATCAATTTCTTTTTTCAAAAGAAAAATTGATGAAAAAAAATTTGATGATAAAAAAATTTGATGAATTTTTTTTGTTGAAAAATAATTATGTTACTTTTTATTCATCAGCTGGTGAAAAACGGGTTTATTCACAACGAGGTGAATAATTATCCAAGTTACAAACCAAGTTACTAAAATTTTTGGTTAGACACCAGCCTAAAAACATTATCATGATAAAAATGCTTTGAGGTTTTGTTATGTAAAATGAAAACTTTCATTTGTTTTTGGTTTCATCCCATTTTATCGTGAGCGTGATTAAAATTGTTAATACGTGAATGAGCGTAAGCTTAAAATAATATTCGTGCGTGATAGTGCGTGACTAAAATTGTTAATACGTAAGCTTGCGTGATCGTGATTAAAAGTCACTCACGATCCTATCTCTAATAAAACGTTTAAGTGTTTTGTTATATTTTTTTTGTTCATTGGTTTCATTAATAACTTAAACCCATATGAATATAACCTATAAAATCCTTTTTCCATTGTTCGTTTAAATTAAATACACTTATATGAATATCCCTCCCACAGTATATTAATTTAATTAATTGTATGCCAAATTATAAAAGACTTATAAATGACACATGTGTTTGTGTGTGTTAACGTTTTTGTTACTTTGAATATAAAGGATCCTCTTCTATACAAACACAAAAAGTGTGTGTGTTACAAAAAGGATTTCTTTCATGATTTTCCTTTTCACTTGTTGTTTCCATATCAATTTGGCTTATCACATTAATGTTACAACAATACAACAACAAAAAAGGCATATAAAAAAAGAAGTCCCAAAAATGGATAAAGAAGCAATATACAAATTAAAGAGGTCCTAAAATCAAACCACCATTACACAAAAAAAAAAACTAACAAGAATCATGGTATAATGAAATTTAACTGAAATCAAAAATAAAATACCAGACAAAAAGACAAGCAAAAAAAAACCAAACTGAACCTAAATACACTCTGATTAACATTTATACGGGTTACTTGTAATGGTTTAATGTATGCTAACAAATTAGTTTGAAAACCAAACAAATACATGTCTGACTGACAGTCTTTTGAGTAAATGGGATGCCATGGAAAAAAGTCATGTTTTATGAACATATGTAAAACATAAGTAAAAGTAGGATAAATGAAAGGAAATAAGTGAGAGTGGAAAAGTCATCTGTGTCGAATTTTTTATACGCTCCAGTAAATAAAATCTTAGAAAAAAAAATGCCAGAGCAGTTTTTGGCTGTAAAAGTTGATGAATGGATTTACCAAGGGCGAGTTTTTGAGTTGTCGAATTCATTTTTTTAAGGTTTTAACTGTGTTAAAACTACAAATTCTGTTTTTGAGATGTGGTTTATTTTAAGTCTAATGTTGGAGGGTAAAAATAAGGTACAAAAAAGTCAAAAACACATCCGATTTTTAAATATACTGGTTAGTGTTGCCATGTTGTGGTATTTTATTGGAGATAATGTGCGATGACGGCAACTATTCTAATTGGAAATGCGATATTTGGTATGGAAATACCGCGTTAATCGACATTTGCTAAACTTGAACTCAAAAACAAAATGCTTGGTTAAACTTGGTTTTAATTTAATAAAGTTTAATAAAACTACCGTTTAAACTAAATTTAAAGCTGTGTTTATATCATACCACTGAGTATTAAGACCTGTCAAAAAATCGTGTGTAATATGATTTTGTTGAGAGTCCAATAAGACTTTTGATTTTATGAAATATTTCAAAAATTGGCTGTGTGTTATTAGATTTGCATATAAACAGCTGTTTTTAAAACAGCTGTTTGATTTTTTGGCAGTATTAAGACTTTGGTAAGATGTAACTTTCTTAAAATCCAAAGACTCGGTGGGATGATCTAAACACACCTTAAGCGATATGTCAAAAACTACTGTTTAAATTAAGTTTAAGCGATATGTCACACTACACTCAAAATAATACATTAGTAGATTTACTATTTTTTTTAGCTAATGCTGCTAACTTTTAGCAAATTTTTAGTTGATATTAGCATGTTAGCAAAAATATCTTGTAAACTTCATTTAGCGCATTAGCAATTTTAAACAAAATTTGAACTAATTTTTTTGCTAAATTTAAAATTGAGTTGACCAAATTTTTACAAGCTTTTTTGCTAAAATTAGCAAAAACAAATGGTAATTTTTTTTTTATTTTCAGAAAACTTAAAATGGCGCTATCTCGGAAACTAAGACAGATAGAGCAAAACGGAGGCCATATTTGGTTCCCGAGTATCGCAGGTCCTCTTCACATGTGTGGACCATAATGGGTCCTAACTTTGGATCCAAAAAAGTTAGCATTCCCAAAAATTTTAAAATGCTCATATCTCGGTAAATATTGCCGACACAACAAAAAAACCAAAAGAATTTTTGTAGCTCTCAACACGTAGAACAAGACCGCAAAATAATCAAAAGCTCTTCGAGTAATATTTTTGAAGTTATCGAGTTTTGTAATTCTCAAAACCCCGATGGTCCCCTAAAATCTCGTATCTCAAAAACTAAGCAAGGTAGAGCGAAACGGACACAAATTTTGGATCAAAAACTATGACGATTTGTAAGGAACCCAACTAGGTCTAGGCCCATCGGGGTCTGGACCTATCGGTTCCGAACCCAATGGGGTCCTCAAATGTGTATGAATTAAGTTGAAATAAAAATAATTTCAGTTAACTAATTTTTAGCAAAACGTTTTAGCTAACTTTACCAAAAAAATTTTGGGTTCAAAATCAGCAAGTTTTCTTGTAGGTTTACAAGCTTTTTTTGCTAACTTTACAGTTTTTTTTTTTTTGAGTGTACCGTTAAAAAAAACAGTAGTTTTTTTAAACTTAACTAAATTTAAAACAAGTTTAACCAAATACTCTGTGTCGATTAACGCCGTATTGGTAACAAATATCGCATTTTCAATTAGAAAAGTTGTCATCATTGCACATTTTTTCCAATAAAGTTAAATTTGTCAACTCAAAAACACGCTTTTAGGATGAGTTTTTGACATATCGCAATAACTTAACTTAAACGGTAGTTTTATTAAACTCTTTTAAAACCACGTTAAATTAAGCATTCTGTTTTTCAGTTCAAGTTTAGCAAATGTCGATTATCGCGGTGTTGTCATACCAAACATCACATTTCCAATTAGATTAGTTGTCATTATCACACATTTATTTCCAATGACACACCACAACATGGCAACACTCATCGGCGTATACATAGGGGGGGCCCAACAACATCAACAAAAAAATATTTTTTTTAAATGTATTGGAAAACACAAATCTCACGAAAAAAACAACACAAATTTTTTTGTTGTTGTTGTTGGGCCCTGAAAAACAGTCCTGCATACGCCGTTGGCAACACTAGTATGTATATTTGAAAATCAGAGGTGTTTTTTTTTAAGTTTTTATACCTTAGTTTAACTCTCCAACATTGGTGAGTTAAACTAAAAAGAAACATATCGCTTCCCAGCAAAACTTAGATTACCAAATAAGGTATAAAATAAGGTATAGGATCTCTTATTTTATACATTGCAGCGTTGATGATTTTAACAGGCGATGAGACTCAAAGTAATGCATCCACATTATCACAAAGAATACCAGTAAGGTATAAAATAAGTCATAAATTTATAACGAAGAATACGAGTAAGGTGTAAAATATATGATACTTTATAGGTTACGAGAAATGAAATAATATAGCATACCAGAAGATAATATATAAGGTGTTACGAGTAGTGAAAAAGTAATTTTGTATTAAATTTACTCACGTGATTGTAAGTGAGTGTAAGTAGATAAAATATGCTCGTGAGTGTGTGTCGTTAGAAATTTCCTGTCGTGAGCCCATCTCTAGTTTAAATTTATGCATTTTTTTATAAAATATTTATTTTTTATGTTATTGTAATGCATTATGCATCCAATTATAAATAATGCATTATTTCAAACTTTCAAATAATACATAATGTAACCAAATATAAGTCATCCATGATTTAATGTTTAGAAATAATAAATATGAAATAAATTTTTTCCAATAATCATGCATTACGTGCAAATTATTAGTAATGCATTATTTTTCATTTGAAAATAATACGTTGTGGAACAAATGTTTGGTAAGACATCATAAAATAATGCTACAAATAAGTTATATACATTACCTGGTAATGTGTTATATAATCACTACCCATTACCAAAGTTTTGCTGGGTTTAACTTAGTTTCAACGGTACATCTATTAAACTTTTCTAAATTACAACCAAGCTCAACCAAGCACTTTGTTTTTAAGTTCAAGTGGGAACTTTTTTCCCCTGGTCCGATTTTTCCCATTTCCGAAACTAAACTGCCTAGGACCATAAGACATATTCGTGCCAAACTTGAGAAATCTAGCTCTTTTATTTTGGACTGTATCGTGTTAAATACAGACGGACGGACGGACATCGCTAAAATGTCTTAGAACCGATCACTGATCAATAATATATATGTATATACTTAACGGTGTCCCCGACCACGGAATGACAAAGTAAGTATACCCCCATACTGTATTTGGAGGGTATAAAAAATATTGATGAAAAAAAATATTGCTAAAAAAATTTTTTTTTTGATGAAAAAAAAATATTGATGAAAAAAATATTTATGAAAAAAAATATTGTTAAAAAAAAATTTTGATGGAAAAAAATATTGATGAAAAAAATATTGACGAAAAAAAAAATATTGATGAAAAAAATATTGATGGAAAAAATATGGAAAAAAAAAGTACTGATGAAAAACATATTAATAAAAACAGGTAAAAAAGTTCAATTCGACCTTGCCGAATGTATTGATACCCTCCACAATGTAAAAAAAGTTTGTATGCAAAAAAAAACAAGTGCGAGTGTTAATTCGGCCGTGCCGAATCTTTTATACCCTACAACATGTTAAAAAAAACAGGTTCGTCTATTTTTTTTTGGTGGGGGGGTTTCGGTGGTGGGAGACAACCATTTTGGATCCAACTACAGGACTTTAAACTTCTTCTGACATAAAAAAAGTTTCGCTTGCTAAGCAAAAGTACAAAAAATCTATAAAAAAAGGCGTTTTTTCAGAGGTTGGTTTAGTTCTTAAAGGGGGAACTTTTTCCTCCGTAGTACGATTTTGCCCATCTTCCATGACCAGCTATGATTATAAGACATATTCGTGCCAAACTTCAAGGGTCTAGCTCTTTTATTTTGGACTGTATCGTGTCCTCCACAGACAGACGGACAAACGGACGGACGGACAGACGGACATCGCTAAAATGTTTTAGGATCGGTCACTGATTAATAATATATATACATTGTGGGGTCCCCGACCGATATTTCGATGCGTTACACACGGAATGACAAAGTGAGTATACCCCCATACTGTGGTTGGAGGGTATAAAAAACAAAACAAAAAATTCGAAAAAAAATCCGCGAAAAAAATTTTTTGGGGAAAAAAATTCGGCAAAAATTTTGTTAACTATTTTTCATAATTTTTTTTAATCAAATTTTTATTTTTTCATCAAAATATTATATTGTATTTTATTCGACCTTTTTATTAATATTTTTTCATCAAAATTTTTTATTTATAAATTTTTTTTTTACAAAAAATTATTTTTTTTTAATTTTTTTTTATCAAAAGAATTATGTTTCATACAGTTTTTTTATTAATTTTTTAGTCGGTCGAGGCATTTTTTATATGGGACATTTCATCGGACAATTTTTACTGCTCATCTCCATACAAAGTCCTGCCGATATTCATATAACTCTCTCAAAATGGAAATGGGAAATATTTGACTTAAATTGTTTAACGTATACTTTGGTACCATTATTTAATCTGATTATAATCAGACCATTCTTGGTCTTAGTCCCTTATAAAAATTTCGACCGATATTCCGATAAATCTGTCTATTGGCCATAAATATCAGCCGATTTCCATCAAATTTGGTTGCACGTATTTTTTACACTAATAAAAGATCTTACCAAATATATGTCTAATCGGCCCATGTCAGGACTTGGGACCTATTTTCTGGAAAACAATGGTGTAGGGTATTATATTGAGGTCTTTACCATAATTTTTTTATTTTTTATTATTTTTTTTTATTTCTTGAAAAATTTGTATTGCTGTTTTCTTATCTTTAATTTGGGTCTACTGCTTCAATGGTATGTCCTAGTGCCCCCCATTTCCCGGTTCTCGGTATTCCCGGGAATACCGGTATTCCCGGTTCTGGTACCGGTTTCCCGGTTCTAGATATATTCCCGGGAATACCGGTATTCCCGGTTCTGATGTTGGTACCGGTTCTCAAAAAATAAAAAAATACTATACCATAAAATATTCAAATTACACCATTTAATCAGTATTTCAGAAATATTTAGTTGTGTTTGTAAAATTCTTAAAAAATCGTGTTACTATATTTTTCTTAAATTCATAAAAAAAAAATTGGAAATGGTGTTTTTAACAAGTTTTGTATTTTTTTGGTAAAAGCGATGAAAAAATGTTAGTTCTACACAATTTTACAAAATATACATACCGGTAGTCCCGGGAATACCGGTAATACCGTCAGAACCGGAACCGGGAATACCGGTATTCCCGGGAATACCGGTAATAATTCAAGAACCGGGAAACCGGTACCATTTCCCGGGAATACCGAGAACCGGGAATACCGGTATTCCCGGTACTACGGTACTGACTGTAGGCACTAGTATGTCCTAGAGAGGTCAATGTCATGACCGAGCCTTATTAATTTGTAACCCCTAAACATTTATTTTAAACAAGCTAACAATCTTTTTCCATTTCCTAAGGTGGCTCATTTCCTAAGGTGGTTTTCAACCGCTCAAACTGCCATTAGAGTCAAATGTATGACCGACCAACAATATTTTTTTAATCCAAAAATTTTGAGTTTGAGCTCCGAAATTTTGAAAATTCGATATCTTTTGAACAAGACTTGTTTACTTGATGTTGTCCTAAGAAGTTTGGTATTCCATTTGAGTGATATCAGTTCAAAAAATGTTCACCACATATTTTTTCACAAATTTATTTTTCAACATTTTTTTATTTTTTTTTATTTTTTCAATAAAAATCTGTTTTCCGATTTTTGTTTTCCGAGAAAGTTTTTTTTTATGATATTTTATATAGTAGTTTTTCACAAAATTAATTTATTTTTTCCAAGTTTTTAAACACATTTAATATTGCAACAACCAAAATCGAAATGGAATGAAACCAAAAGCAAATGAAAGTTGAAATTTTCCATAACAAACCGCTAAGGGTTTTTTTTAGTTCAGTGCCAGTTGTTTTTTACATGTATTTGAAGTTGGTAAACTCTTATAAATATAATAAATAATTATAATTATTTGAAAACTGTAAATGTGGCGTATACTTAATTTTCTAATTGATTTTAAATAACAATCATACGCAACGGTGGACAGTGGTTTATCTATATATATAAAAGAGTAATGTGACTGACTGACTGACTGACTGACTTATTGACTGATTCATCATCGCCCAGCCCAAACCGCTGAAGCTAGAGACTTGAAAAGTACCTTTTATAAAAGGTACCTTTTATAAAAAGTACCTTTTATAAAAAGTACCTTTTATAAAAAGTACCTTTTATAAAAAGTACCTTTTATAAAAAGTACCTTTTATAAAAAGTACCTTTTATAAAAAGTACCTTTTATAAAAAGTACCTTTTATAAAAAGTACCTTTTATAAAAAGTACCTTTTATAAAAAGTACCTTTTATAAAAAGTACCTTTCATAAAAAGTACCTTTTATAAAAAGTACCTTTTATAAAAAGTACCTTTTAGAAAAAGTACCTTTTATAAAAGGTACTTTTTATGAAAGGTACTTTTTATAAAAGGTACTTTTTATAAAAGGTACTTTTTATAAAAGGTACTTTTTATAAAAGGTACTTTTTATAAAAGGTACTTTATAAAAGGTACTTTTTATGAAAGGTACTTTTTATAAAAGGTACTTTTTATAAAAGGTACTTTTTATAAAAAGTACCTTTTATAAAAAGTACCTTTTATAAAAAGTACCTTTTATAAAAAGTACCTTTTATAAAAGGTACTTTTTATAAAAAGTACCTTTTATAAAAAGTACCTTTTATAAAAAGTACCTTTTATAAAAAGTACCTTTTATAAAAAGTACCTTTTATAAAAAGTACCTTTTATAAAAAGTACCTTTTTTAAAAAGTACCTTTTATAAAAAGTACCTTTTATAAAAAGTACCTTTTATAAAAAGTACCTTTTATAAAAAGTACCTTTTATAAAAAGTACCTTTTATAAAAAGTACCTTTTATAAAAAGTACCCTTTATAAAAAGTATTTTTTATAAAAAGTACCTTTTATTAAAAGTACCGAAAGTGCTGAAACAATGATCGTAGAAAATAGAAATATGGAATGTAGGATTTTTCGATGAAGAAAAAAACATTATGGAAGAGATACTTTTTGGAAATTCCGCTTCTAACGGGGGTAAGAAAGTGTACTTTTGGTACTTTTTTGTTCCTATAATAATGACCTTAGAAGCTTGAATTTTGGAATGTAGGATACTTCGGTGAAAAAAAAGATTCTGCTAAAGTATTTTTTAAAAAAATCCGTTTCTAGAGGTATAAAAAAGTGTTTTTTATATTTTTTATATTTCATGAAGTAATGATCCTAGGCACTGAAATTTTGAATGCTGGATAACTTTCTTTTAGGAAATTCTGTTTCTAAGACCGATCGTAAAGGGGATAAAGAAGTGCAAATTTGGTTATTCTTATATTTCTTGAAATAATGGTTCAGAAACTTGATATTTTAAATATAGGATCACCTAGCACAAAAAAAAAGTTTTTAGAAAATTTAATTTTGAGGGAAGAGGTGGCAAATCGTTATTTTTACCTATCTAACCAGAAATAACAGCCATATTTTAAAATTTAAAATTTTAGGGTGGAAAGGGGTACATGTTAAAAGTGGTGTAAAATAGTACTTTTTATATCTTTTAAATAACGAAAATATAAATTTTTATTTCTTTAACGCATATTATACGGAGAGGAATGAAACTTGCATGGAACAAAAGAAGATGGAATTGGAAATGAAATGGAGTAGAACGGGGATTGAAATGGAATAGAGCAGGGGAACAATATGGAATGATACTTTTTACTCAAATTTATTGTGTTTAACTTTTTTTATTCCATATTTTTCTCCCTATATGTATTTTCACTCAAACTTATTTTTATTCCCATATCTTTTTTCACTGAAATATTTATTCACTTAAAATCCAAAAACCCGATATAAGAGCTCGAAAATTCTCAATATCTTTTTTTCACCAGAACGCACATAATAACGTACCAGCGAAGTTATTCAAATTGTATTTTTAAAATTATTCATTGAAATATTATTTTATGAAAGACGTAAACGTCCACAAGTAAATAATACAAAGACTGCTTAGGGGAATTTTTTGAAATCGATAGAGATATCCAGATCCTTCTATTATTCGGTATTCAATACAACCGGTAACGAAGTACCGGGATGGTAAGCTAGTTTTCTATAATTTGGCTATTACCGGTTATAGATTACGTAATTTCGAACTTAAGTTTGGACACTAGACCCCACACGTCCAATAAAGGCACCACCAGGGACCCCCTAAGTAGGACATATTTGCTTTAAATGCCTTAAAATCACTAACTTTAAATGAGTGTAAAAAATTATGCTCTGAACTAAAAAAACCTTAAGGGTTTTGTTATGAAAGGTGTCAACTTTCATTTGTTTTGATTTCATCCCATTCCGATTTGGAAAGTTCGATTTTGTATCACTCTGTTATTTTCACAATTTTTTTTTTTTTTTTTTTCAAATAAAATTTTTTCAATAATCTTTTTCCATTGTGGAGGGTATCGATACATTCGGCAAGGCCGGATTTAATTTTTTTACTTATTTTATTTTAATTTTATTACAAAGTATCACTAACATAGAAGCACATTTTTATATGTTTCAAATGAAAATATGTTGCTAGTAAAATTTGATATGTGTAAAATTGACATTAGACACCAAACATGTGACATTTAGTCTACGTTCAACTATATTTATGTATATAAGTCAAACATATCTAAAAGTTGGAATAATACTAGAGAATATGTGTCAGATATTTAGTTTAGCCTGTAACATACAACTTTTACGTCACAATGTTTTACAAAGAGCACGAACTAATGGTACGAGTGTAACATACCGCATTTGTGTGTTATTGACATCAACGTCAATAACCAAAATCAACTTGAACCGAACAAAAGACAGTGGTATGATAAGAAAAAAATTTTGACAAGTAATTTTTGGTTTTAATATTCATACCCTACACTAATCAAAATTAGTGGTAATAGATTTCTGTCGATGTGTGTAACTACTTAAAATACGTCCAATAACTGCTTTTTAATATAACGATTGAACATGAAAATTGAAATTCACTTTTTGAGACGATTTAACGAGGTTTTTACGTTCGTGTGTTTGTACATTAGCCTGTCCCGAAAGTGGTCTATTTTTAGAATTTCGCTTGGAAATAGCAAAATAGTTATGATGGGAAAAATAATAAAAAAAAAAATTGGAGTCTGTCCTTGTCTCCCTACACTGATAGAAAAACGCTTCATTTCACTAATGAATGGAATTCATAAATGTTGTTTCATTACAACAATGAAATATTTTATATGCTGAATGAAATTTCATACGTATTGTGCAAGATTTTCATTAATTTTGATTCATTAGATTTCGTAGTTTCATTAAAAAATTTCATTAAGTTTTGTTTATAAAATTTGCTGTTTATGAAACCTGTCATGTCGCGTCTGTGATTTTTTTCTAGAACTTTTATACAAAATTTAAAATGAAATGTTACACTGCGGAACACTAAAAAATAAACAAGAGTTACGACCATCATTTCTATATATTTCGGACATGCTGATTCGAATGGCGTACTCCGTTTTTCGATGTATGGTACAGTTTTCTTGTAAAATGTCGTTAAAGATTTGCTGATTTCGAGCCAGTCTTTTAACAAAAAAATTTGCAAAGTAAATGGTTTATAAATTTTATGACATGGAAAACAAAGATATGACTTGTAGCAAAATTTCTTATGCAAATTTGGTTTAAAGCTTTTCAATTTAAGCACTTAAATTCACGAATTTCTTCATTTTTTAAGGTTTTCGCGAAATTAACAGCCAAATTGGTCTTTGATAAAAAACTTGCTTTTAATGAATCAAAAATGCATCCCTAACAATACGAATAGTGGACAAAAAACAGCTATGTTATATGGACCATCATGATGAAAATCGCGAAAAACCGTTTTTTTGTATATGCCAGCATCACTTTACGAGATGATTTAAGGTTCCATCTTTTAGTATATAATGTGGGAACCTTAAACAACTATCTGACCAAAAATTCGGCCAAAAAAGTTTTCATTTGCAAAACTTATCTTAACAAAAACTATTATTTCAGTGTTTGCGATACAATAATTATAGTTTTTGTTAAGATAACTTTTGCAAATGAAAATTTTTTTGGACAAATTTAGTGTCAGTTCATTGTTTAAGGTTCCCACATTATAAACTAAAAGATGAAGCCTTAAATCATCTCCTAAAGTGAGGCTGCCATATACAAAAAAACGGGTTTTCGCGATTTTCATCATGATGGTCCATATAACATAGATGTTTTTTGTCCACTATTCGTAGTGTTATGGACGCATTTATGATCCACAAAATGCAAGTTTTTTATCAGAGACCAAAAAAATGAAGAAATCCGCGAATTCAAGGGCTTAAGATGAAAAGCTTTAAACCAAATTTATATTAGAAATATTGCTACAAGTTATATCTTTGTTTTCCATGCCATAAAATTTAAAAATCATTAGCTTTGGAATCTTTTTTTTGTTAAAAAAGCAATTGAAAATCAGCCAATCTTTAATGACATTTTACAAGAAAACTGTACCATACATCGAAAAACGGAGTACGCCATTCGATTCAGCATGTCCGAAATATATTGAAATGATGGTCGTACCTCTTGTTTTCTAAAATAGTGGTTAGTTTTGTCATGCAGTGTTATTGATTAATAAAAAGTATTTATTAAACTCGCGTTGTTTTAGATTATTTCGTGGTTTTACTTGTGTATTAAAAGTAAATGTTATAATAAAATTTTGTGTAAGAAAACTGAGTGAAATCTATAGATAAAACGAAAAATAAGTGAAAAAGTTTTTTAACTTGGTTATTTTGTGATTTTTCAGACTTTTTTTATAAAATTTGAAATAAAAAGTAAATTATTAATTTTGTATTTACTAAATTCGTGCTGTTTAATATTAGTTCGTGGTTTAAATTATGTTTTACAATTTAAGATTGGAGTAAAGATTTGTACGAGAAAACTAAGTGAAAACCATTTATTATTATTTTTAATTCTATAAAAAGATCTTTACAATTTCATACATATATTTTATTTTAAAAATTAAAGTTGTTCAATGAAAGTATTTCATTTCAAAAATAAAAAGTAGGATTAATTTAGTGAAAGTATTTCATGAGAATTAAATACTTTTTTTATTAAAGTAATGAAAAATTTTCATAAAATACAATTTATATTTTGTATGCGCAATTTTCATTTATATAATGAAACTTGTTCCTGCAATTACATGTTATGATACCTATTTCATTAATTCAATGAAACCCTACGTAGGATTCTTATTAACGTCATTTTTCATAACATTAATGTAGATTTTCATTATTTTCATGTACAAATTTCTATCAGTGTACAACCGCTATTTGTGTCAAAATTCGCGGAATAATTAGTTCATTAAAAGAAAAATGCATGCGAATTTTATACTCTTGCCCAAAACATTAAATCAAGATAATGTTTTGCGGAAGATTTGGGTGTACTTGCCAATGAAAAGTTTTTTTAGAAAAAATAATGATATTTACTTTTCTATTCCATGCAAAACGAATTGAAATATCAGTCGAGGACCCCATTAAAAAACCAAAAGAGCTGTACATTTCGTAAGTGAGTGAAAAATTAAGTGCAAAATAGTGTTTCTACAATTTGGAGAGTATAAAAGATTCGACACCAAAGAATATAACACTCTCACTTGTTTTATTTACATTTAATAAACAAATGGAAATTTTTTTTGCGAAGAGCTTAGACTTGGTGAAAAAGTAGTTTTGGTAAAACAAAATGTTTTTTTTTCACGAAAAACAAAATTATTTTAAAACAAGTAGAAAAGTTAAATTCGACTTTGCCGAATCTATGAATACCCTCCACAATGCATTTTTTTTTTTAAAGGTGAAAAAATTAACAATTTTGATTAGAAATATTTTATTTTGAGTAAAAAACTCTTTTTTTGCTTTTTTTTTTTTTTTTAAAAGAAAAATTACTAATTTTTTTTGAGTGTAATTTTTTTTCGAGTTTAATGTTTTTTTTACTGTAAAAATATTTCTGAATGAATGCACGTACGTATGTACCCAAAATATTGTCATTTTTGTAAAAAAAAATTTTTTTTTGTGTAATTTTTTTTTGAGTGTACAATTTTTTTTGAGTGTAAAATATTTTATTTTGAGTAAAAAACTATTTTTTTGCCTTTTTTTTTAAAAAAGAAAAATTACTATTTTTTTTTTTTTTGAGTGTAAAATTTTTTCGAGTGTAAGGTTTTTTTTTTACTGCAAAAATATTTCTGAGTGAATGCACGTACGTATGTACACAAAATATTGTCATTTTTGTAAAAAAAAAAAATAAAGTTTTTTTGTGTAATTTTTTTTTTGAGTGTAAAATTTTTTTTGAGTGTAAATTTTTTTTTGAGTGTAAAATTTTTTTCGAGTGTAATTTTTAAGTTACCAATGCTTTTAGAACTAAAGAAGTTTAAAAAGCATTGCTTTAAAATTAAACAAGTTTGAAAAGCATTGCTTAGTTACCACCAATGCTTTTCAAACTTGTTAAAACACGTGGCATTTTAGATGAAACTAATTTGAAATTCAGGGTTTTGCTTATAACTTTTGAACCACTTGACCGATTGAGCTGAAATTTAATATTAAACAGACCCGGGGAACGGCAAAGATACATGACAAACTTCAGTAGTCTCGTTATTGTCTTTCGAAAGGTATCGTGCTTTTTATCTCGTAAATTCGCGAAACACCCTTGCCGAAATTTACTCTTTTGCTCATAACTTTTGAACAACTAGACCGATTTGGCTGGATTGCAATACCAACCTGACCAGGTAAATTACAAACATATATGCCAAACTTCAGTAGCCTCTGTAAAGTCTTTCAAAAGTTAGCGTGTTTTCTACGGACGGACAGACAGACAGACAGACAGACGGACGGACGGACGGACGGACGGACATCGCTAGATCGACTTAAAATCGATCGAGGATCATAAATATATATACTTTATGGGGTCCTAGACCAATATTTCGAGGTGTTACAAACGGAATGACAAACTTATATATACCCTCTATCACTAGAGTGGAGGGTATAAAAAATTTAATGAACCCAAAATTTTTGGTGAAAAAAAATTTCGATGAAAAAAAGTTTTTTATGGATTTTTTGATGTAAAAAAATTTTATGAAAAAATATGATAAAAAAAATTTTGATGAAAAAAAAATTTGATGAAAAAATAAATTAATGAAAAAAAAAAAATTAATGAAAAAAAAAAAAATTGATGAAATAAAAAAATTTATAAAAAAACAAGTAGAAAAGTTAAATTCGACTTTGCCGAATCTATGAATACCCTCCACAATGCATTTTTTTAAAGGGTTGTACATTTTTTAACGTGAAAAACTTAACAATTTTGATTAGAAATATTTTATTTTGAGTAAAAAATTCTTTTTTTGTAATTTTTTTTTTTTAAAGAAAAATTACTTTTTTTTTTTTTTGAGTGTAAAATTTTTTTCGAGTGTAATGTTTTTTTTACTGTAAAAATATTTCTTACACAAAATATTGTCATTTTTGTAAAAAAAAAAAGTTTTTTTTTGTGTAAATTTTTTTTTTGAGTGTAAAATTTTTTTCGAGTGTAATTTTTAAGTTACCAATGCTTTTAAATCTAAACAAGTTAAAAAAGCATTGCTTTAAAATTGAACAAGTTTGAAAAACATTGTTTAGTTACCACCAATGCTTTTAAAACTTGTTAAAACACGTGGCATTTTAGATGAAACTAATCTGAAATTCAAGGTTTTGCTTATAACTTTTGAACCACTGGACCGATTGAGCTGAAATTTAAAACCAAACAGACCCGGGGAACGGCAAAGATACGTGCCAAGCTTCAGTAGTCTCATTATTGTCTTTCGAAAGTTATCGTGTTTCTTATCTCGAAAATTCGCGAAATATCCTTGCTGAAATTTACTCTTACGCTCATAACTTTTGAACCACTGGACCGATTTGGCTGGATTGCAATACCAACCTGACCAGGCAAATGACAAACATATATGCCAAACTTCAGTAGCCTCTGTAAAGTCTTTCAAAAGTTAGCGTGTTTTCTACGGACGGACAGACAGACAGACAGACGGACGGACGGACGGACATCGCTAGATCGACTTAAAATCGATCGAGGATCATAAATATATATACTTTATGGGGTCCTAGACCAATATTTCGAGGTGTTATAAACGGAATGACAAACTTATATATACCCTCTATCACTAGAGTGGAGGGTATAAAAAAAAATTTATAAAAAAACCAAAATTTGATAACAAAAAACCAAAATTTGATAAAAAAAAAACAAGTGAGAGTGTTAATTTCGGCTGTGCCGAATTTTTGATACCCTCCAACACGTAAAAAAAAAGTGGCGTCTTTTTTTTTTTTGGGGGGGGGGGGGGGTTTGGTGGTGGGAGACAACCTTCCTGGACCCAACCGCAGGAATTTGAACTTCTTTTGACATAAAAATGTTTTGTTTGCTAAGCAAAAGTACAAAAAACCTATAAAAAATTGAGTTTTGCAGAGGTTGGTTTAGTTCTTAAGACGGGAACTTTTTCCCCCTGATCCGATTTTGCCCATGTTCGAACTTAACCAGCCCAATACCATAAGACATACTCGTGCCAAATTTCAGGAGTCTAGCTCTTTTACTTTGGACTGTATCGTGTCTTCCACAGACGGACAGACGGACGGACGGACATCGCTAGAATGTCTTAGATTGGATCACTGATCAATAATATATATACTTTATGGGGTCCTAGAACAATATTTCGATCCGTTACACACGGAATGACAAAGTGAGTATACCCCCATACTGTGGTTGGAGGGTATAAAAATTGATCAAAAAAAAATTGTTGAAAAAAATTTAGTAAAAAAAATTTGAGAAAAAAAATTGACGAAAAAAAAAATTGACGAAAAAAAAAAATTTTAAAAAAAAAATTATGAAAAAAAGGTTATATGAAAAAAAAAATTATGAAAAAATAAAAAAAATTATGAAAAAAAAAGTTTGATGAAAAAAAAATTTGATGAAAAAAAATTAATGAAAAAAAAAAATTTTTTTTTGTTGAAAAATAATTATGTTACTTTTTATTCACCAGCTGGTGAAAAACGGTTTTATTCACCACGAAGTGAATTATTATCCAAGTTACAAACCCAAGTTATTAAAATTTTTGGTTTTAATAAAATGAAAATAGTTATTCTTGTTTTCTTTTTCGTTAATTGTTAGCTTACATATGGGGCATTCCATGTGAAATCGGACACTTTGAAAAAATTTGTTTTAGATTTTCCCAATTTATTTACATTTTTTAGTACCCTTCGAAAACTCCTTCGTGGTAAATTTTCAGATTTTTTTTATAACCCGTTCAAAAGATATCGAATTTTACTCAAACTTCTTTTACTCATAACTTCTTCAATAATGGTCCAAATTTCAATTTTTTTTTTAAAAATTTTGTTTTTTTGCGTACTTTTAAAATAAATCCCAAAAAATTCGTAAAAGCGCTTAAGTATGCGATTTTTAAGTTTTTAAATTTAAATCTCGTTTTTTAAAATGTTTGTACTCTTCGATTTTTTTTGAAATTTTTTGTGTAAAACTTCTATCAATTCTACAAATTTTTTGCGCAGGCGGATCGTGGGATAACGATTATTACTATTTTTTAAAATTTTTTGAAAAAAATTTATTGTAATTTTTCAATCTTAAAATCATTTCTACTTCTCCAATGGTGCGTCATAGAGGGGTCACTTATAAGACCGACCCCCATTGATTTTTACGTCTTAACATTTCTTTGGAACAAACTAATTAGAGATAGAGGGTAAGTGTGTTCAGAGAAAATGTTTGGACTAAAAAAGCATTGTGGGTCGGTCATTTATTTTGTTACTCTAAGGGCACTATTAGGGCAGTTAGAGCGGTTTGAGCAAATTTTAAATAAAGTCGTTTTGGTGGGAGCCCCCTTAGAAATTGGAGATAGGTTATTAGTTTGTTCCAAAAAAATGTTAAGAAGTAAAAATTAATGGGGGTCGGTCTTATAAATGACCCATCTATGACGTACCATTGGAGCAGTAGAAATGATTTTAAGATTGGAAAATTACAATAAATTTTTTTCAAAAAATTATAAAAAATAGTAATAATCGTTATCACACGATCCTCCTGGGCAAAAAATTTGTAGAATCGATAGAAGTTTTACAAAAAAAAATTTCAAAAAAATCGAAGAGTACAAACATTTTCAAAAATGAGATTTAAATTTTAAAGCTTAAAAATCGCATACTAGAACGCTTTTAAGAATTTTTTGGGATTTTTTTTAGAGAGTACGCAAAAAAAACAAAAATTTTGAAAAAAAAAAATTTGAAATTTGGACCATTATTGAAGAAGTTATGAGTAAAAGAATTTTGAGTAAAGGATCAAACTGCCAATTTTTAAAAATATGAAAATTTACCACGAAGGAGTTTTCGAAGGGTACTAAAAACTGTAAACAAATTGGGAAAATATAAAATAAAAATATTTTCAAAGTGTCCGATTTGACATGGAATGCCCCATATATAGTCAAACTGAGGTGGCGTCCTGCAACTTTTTTAAAATTAGACACCAGCCTATCATGTTAAAAAATACAAAGTGTTCATGGAATAATTTTGCCCCACCAGTGCATTATAAGCAAAAAAATTAAAGGTATTCAAAACAATGATGAATCATTTCATAAATGTTATGAAACATTTCATAGTATTTATGAAAGATTTAATCAATGCTATGAATTAGTTTCATAAATATGATTTTTCTTTGAGTGCACTTAAATTTGTTTGTTTTTACTGCGAACTCATTTTGCAGCATGCCCTGGTGTGAATTTTTTGTAAATGTAAAACATATTGAAACACTGTACAACAAACTGTGTCGAAAACAGATGTAAACTTTTTTTAAAGTATTGACAATAATTTAACTCAAAAAACTATGCTACTACACTGAAAAAAAAATTTACCATTTTTAAAGCATGTTGAACTTAATTTAAAAAAAGGAGGGTATGCGAGGGCTCCAAAGATATTAATTCTTTTTCCAAGTATATTTTTTTCTAAAACATAGTAATGCATTTACTTAAATATATCTTAAAAGTAAGTAAAATTGTACTTAATATAAGTTTAATTGTTTTTATCCAGATGAAAAATATTTTTTTAAAATAAGTAAACATTTCCTTAAACTTACGGATTCTATTGACCCTATGAAGTCCCAATGTGAGGACCCTATGGGCCCCCATATATGGGGTCCGCCCATGAGTATATGTGTACACTATTATAGGGTCACTATTGATTTTGATCCAAAATTTTGGTCAGAATCGCTCTATCTTGCTTAGTTTTCGAGATATGGGAATGGGGTCTTGAGAAATTTGATCATCAAATAACTCGAAAACTATAACTCGGAGGGCTTTCGGGTCTTCGGCGGTCATATTCTACAAGTTAAGGACTACAAAAATGCCTTTAGATTTTTTTTCGTATCTGCAATATTTGCAGAGTTATAGGGATTTTAAAATTCCGCGAAAATCTAAATTTGGATTTAAAGTTAGGGTCTCATCGGGTCTCTAGATGGGGCCCTCAGATGGGGTCCCCAAAATACCAAAAATATTTTTTCCTTAAGTTAAGTAAATTCTTTCTTAAACTGATGAAGATATGGATTCATATATAGTCAATGAAATCAATAAAATAAAGATTACTTTTTTCATAAATTAAAACAAAAAATGATTAAATTAAAGAAAATGCGTTTTGGAATTAAAGATTAGTACTTATTTGATTCAAGGTCTTGAAAATGTCTATACTATTTTTAAGTAAGTTACGTACTTATTTATTTTTTTTGCACACAATTTAAATTTTTTTCTTTTAAGTAAAACAAAATTTTTTAATAAACCCTTTTTATCTTAAATGCAATCAATTCGCCATAAATGTAAAGAATATTTAACTTAATTTAAAAAAACAAATTAAGGAAAACTTTTGTGCTTTTTTAAGTATTTGCATGTACTATCTTCAAGTTTAGTTTCTTTGTTTTAAGTAAAACCACCTTATATTAAGATATGTTGAAGTAAATTCAAAAAAATTTGCTTACTTAAATTAATAACAGTGTTTATTTAATTTCAGTATAGTGATTTTTTTCAGTGTACGTAAAATATAATTTCATTCTGTTTTTCCTATATTTTTCTTTCCATAACCACTGAAGATACTGAAGCTGTGTTTTGTAATAGGGCAAAAAAAAGCAGGAAATAAAAAAGAAAAGCCTGCTGTCAATGTCAGTTAGACGTGTTGCTGCTTGTGTCTTTAACGAATGGTATGGTATGTAAAAAGAAAGAACTAAATTTTCTGTTTTTTTTTTGCTATTTTCTAACACACTTTGACACATTTACATAGTTTTTTTTTTTCTTTTAATGATTGCAACTTGACATGCAAGTACGTGTTTGTTCTACATTTTTTTTATAATTTATTATTTAATATTAAATTTTTTTCAGCTCAATAACGACAAACACTTTGTTTTATTTTTATTTTAATTTTATAACCAGTTTAAACTGTTTATCCCTTTAAATATAAAAATCTCCAAATAAAAAAAAACTATGTTTCCGACACATGTCAGCAACACTAAGGGCTACAATTTATCACACACCACCATCAGCTTTTTACAGCTTTCATACTCAAAACTCTTAATTCATCACAACATGTGAATCTAGGGATTTTATGACCTTCAGAGGAAAAAATACATACATATAACAGAAAACGTATCCATTGTTGTCTGTTCATATGTTATATGTATGGCTAATGCATGTTTGTTCAACATAGTCTGGTAGTATTAAAGTTTTAGCCTTTTTTTAGATTGACGCTTTTAGGTCTTCTTTCTTCACATTTTCCCTTTTCTTTGGCTTAAAGTATTTTTTTTTTTTTGAGCTTTTAAATCTTGATGTCCAAAAAATATTTTTTCGGTTGTATTCCTTTTAAAGTTGATATGCGATTAGTAGGGTTATTTATGACTATGATTATCTAGTGTGGTAGTTTTAAATAATGGATTTAAATTTATGGTAACTTTGCATTACGGCGAAAAAAAAACACAAAAATGCACCAACTCTAAAAATAAGAAAATAAAAACAAAATGAAATTTAACAGAAAAATAAATTTCTTGAAAACTATTCTATGAGAAAATCTTGGCTTAATTAGTAAAAAGATTACCTCGAGCTAGAATAAACCTACACTCTAAAAAAGTGAGTCCAGTTTCCTACTATAAATTGGGTAAATTTCAACAAATTCAAATAATATACTACTATAAATTGAGTAAATTTCCAATAATTTTAAGTAAAATTACACAATTTGTGTAAATTTATCCAATTTATAGTAGGAAACAGAAGTCATTTTAATTAGAGTGTACTCAAATTGTAAAATTTTAAATTTCAAATAAATTTTTATTGTATTTATATGAAAATTAATCCGAAAAAGGATTAAAAATTTGCACCCAAAAAAAAACAAACGATTCTGTTATTTTTTCGTGGCAATACCGCCTAATAATCACTTTTTATACGAAAACCATACGTTGGCTGCCCTTCGCTATCGATAATGATAGTGAAATCGCGAAATCGCTTTTCGATGTAAAAATATCGTTCTTGCTAACAAAATTTTCGAATTCGCCTAAAATTCGAAAATGGTATCATAAGATGGCAAAAAATGTCTGCGAATTTTATACTCTTGCCCAAAACATTAAATCATAAAAATGTTTTTCTAAAGATATGGGTGTTATAAAGAAATATATTAATTTGCAGGAGCGGATCAACGGGGGGGAAGGAAATTTCCCCCCCCCCCCCCCCCAAAACCGAATTCGAAAGAAGAAAAAAAGGAAAAAAAATAAAGGAAAGGAAAGGAAAAGAAAGAAAAAAAGGGCGAGGGAAAAAGAAAATAATCTCAAAATTTTTTCTAAAGGAAAAAAAATTCTAAAGGAAAAATGTATCGAATGTTTCATTTTTCTTATAAAAAAATTTGAGAATTTTTTTACAGGAAAAATTTGAGAATTTTTCATATGCAAAAAATTGAGAATTTTCCTATAGGAATAATTTGCAAATTTTTCTAAAGGAAAAAATTAAATTTTTTTTCGAAATGTTAGAATTTTTTGATATAAAAAAGTCTCGGAATATTTAAAATTTATTTTAGAAAAATATAATAATTTTTCTATACAAAAAAATTGTGAATTTTTCTATAGGAAAAATTTATAAGTTTTTCTATAGGAAAAATTTTAGTATTTTTCTTACATTAGAGTTCGTTAATGGAAAAAATCTGCGAATTTTTGTATAGGAAAAATCTAAGAATTTTAATAAGAAATATCAAACAATTTTCCTAAAGGAAAATATTAGAGAATTTTTTTTATAGGAAAATTCTGAGGATTTTTGTTAAAACAAAAAAATATGAAAATTTTCTATAGAGAAAATCTGAAATTTAAATTAAAGGAATTTTTTTCTATCAAAAATGCTCAAGAATCTCAAAATTTTTCCATAGGAAAAACTTTTTTAAGTCTTAGATTTTTTTAGGAAAAAAGACTCGGAATCTTTAAATTTTTTAGGAAAATCAAGAAAATTTTCTAAAGGGAAAATTTGAGAATTTATTAGAATCTAAGACTTTTTTCAAAAAAACGCAGAATCTGGGACTTGTTTATGATAAAATGTTTCGGAATCTGAACTTTTTTTATTTAAAAATATCTCTGAATCAAAGATTTTTTCTTTGATTTTTTCTGTAAGTACAGATCGAGCACGGGCTCTAATTATATTTGTTATAAGGGTTCAAGTTTTTTCTTTATGACAAATGTCTCAGATTCTGAGATATCTCAGAATCTGAACTTATTCCTATTTAAAATATGTCTCAGAATCTAAGACATTTTACTAATAAAAGATTAAATCTTTGACTAAGATAAAAAAATCTCAGACTTGTTCGATAGCAGAAATATCTCAGAATTTGTGAGTTTTTATCGAAAAAATGTTCAAGAATCTGAGACTTTTTGTAAAGTAAAAATGACTCAGAATATGAGAATTTTTAGGAAAAATATCACAGAATCTAAGAAAATATCTTAAATTATTAAATTTTTACTATTTGAAAAATGCCCCGGAATCTTTTTCTGTAGGAAATGTTTGACACTTAGATGCTGAGACCTTTCTATAGGAAAAATGTTTTAGAATCTAAAATTTTTGTATGAAAAATTTCTTAGATTCTCAGACTTTTCAGTAAAAAATATGTCTCAGAAAATGTTTGAGTATCTTAAACCTTTTCTGAGGAAAAGTGTCTCAAAAACCTTTGCTTTTCTTTAGAAAAATGTTTCAAAATTTCGGAAATTGACTCCAAAAATAATTAAAGGCATTAAAGTCTTTAATTTTCCTTATCTCAGGGAGGAACATTCTGGTTTTAGTTTTTCAAAACCTGAAAACTTTGGTGCAGCAAGAACGTTTCGGTGGAAAAGTGGAATAGAAAAATATATTTCAGAACCTCAGAGGTTTTCCATGGGGAAAAATGTCACTAAATCTAATTGAAATTTTTTTCTTAAAATACGAATTTTTTGGTGGGAAAATTGCCATTTTCTATGTGTATCAGAATATAAAAATTTTTCAATAGTAAGAATTTATAAATTCTTGAAATTTTTCTGTAGCAAAATGGCTCAAAACCTCAGAATTTTTCTATTGGGATAATGTCCTAGACTCATAAGCTTTCTCTTTAAAAAAATGACTCTGAAAAAAATTTAAATCAGAAATTTTTTTTTTTAAATTAAATTAAATATGTGCATATGTCGCAAATTTTATATATTTTCTAACGAAACATTTTTTTAGGAGACATTTTTTCAAACAACAAAAATTTTCTTCAATTGTAAAACCTTTTTTATAGGAATAAATTTTTAAAAATTGGAAATGTTTCTACAGAATAAAAATCATAATATAAAAGAGAAAACAATTAAAAAAACCTTAACTAATGATTCAAATCCGACCTGAGGTTCCCTACAAAAAAACCGACCTGAGTTTGTAAAACCTTTTTTATAGGAATACACTTTTAAAAATTCAAAATTTCTCTACAGAAAAAAATCATAATTAAAAAGAGAAAAACACTAAAAAAAGCTTAACTAATGATTCAAATCCGACCTCAGGTTCCCTGCAAAAAAAAAAAATTGGTTAAAAGAAAATTTTTTTGAGTAAAAAAATGTTCCCCCCCAAACTCTAGAGCAGGATCCGCGCCTGTCATTTGCCATTCCATGCAAAACAAATTAAAATTTCGATCCCGAAATTTGGCACGAATATGTCTTGTGCCGATAAGCAAGTAAAATTTCCAAATTGACGAAATCAAACCAGGGGAAAGAAATTTTCTTTTTAAGAACTAAACATACCTCTGAAGAACGCCAACTTGGCCCCAGAGGACGTAAAAATTTCACATTTTGACTTCGTCCATTTTGTGGTCGTTGATATGAAAAGTAATATATACATTTGTATTACTTAAGTGCAATAAAGTGCTTCTAGATTTTGGAGAGTATTAAAGATTTAACTCTCGCACTTGATTTTTGTACTTTTGTTAAACAAATGGGACATTTTTATGTCAGAAGAAGTTTAGACTTAGAAAAGAAGGTCTTTGACGGCAGAAGCTGATTAAATAAAACAAATTTACAAAAAATAAAAAAAATTCTATGGGGACCGAATTAACAATTAGAGATAGAGGGTAGGTGTGTTCAGAGAAAATGTTTGGACTAAAAAAATATTGTGGGTCGGCCATACAATTTGTTGCTCTAAGTGCACTATTAGGGCAGTTAGAGCGGTTGGAGCAAATTTTAAAAAATGTCGTTTTGTGTGGGAACCCACTTAGAAATTGAAGATAGGGTATTAGTTTGTTCCAAAGAAATGTTAAGACGTAAAAATTAATGGGAGTCGGTCTTATAAATGACCCCTCTATGACGCACCATTGGAGCAGTAGAATTGATTTTAAGATTGTAAAATTACAATCAATTTTTTAAAAAATTTGTAAAAAACAGTAATAATCGATATCCCAAGATCCTCCTGGTCAAAAAATTTGTAAAATCGATAGAAGTTTACACAAAAAAATTTCAAAAAATCGAAGAGTACAAACATTTTCACAAATGAGATTTAAATTTTAAAACTTAAAAATCGCATACTAGAGCGCTTTTAAGAAATTTTTGGGATTTTTTTTTTTAAAATACGTAAAAAAATAAAAATTTTGAAAAAAAAATTTAAATTTGGACCATTATTGAAGAAGTTATGAGTAAAAGAAGTTTGAGTAAAGAAACAAGCTACCAATTTTTAAAAATTCGATATCTTTTGAACGGTTCATCAAAAAAATCTGAAAATTTACAACGAAGGAGTTTTCGAAGGGTACTAAAAACTGTAAGTAAATTGGGAAAATCTAAAAAAAAAAAATTCTAAATGTCCGATTTGACATGGAATGCCCCATATATACTTACGACTTGTTATAATAATTACGATCACTTATAATAATCTCTATCAAAATTAAGCTGACCCGTAATTTTTCGTTTGGCGAAATTCCTGCTAGTTCGGAGTTTATACAGATTTTCCCGAGAGCCCTTATTTTTTCATAAGTTGGCAACCATTTTTTAAATTTGAGATTGGGCAGCTAAAGAAAACAGGAAACTATTATTTTTCCCCCCTCATTCCCATATTTAAGTTTCAGAACAAACGGTGTGCGCCCTGTGAAAGACCTTCCTTGTTAGTGAAAAAAAATGAGAAAAAAATGTTGACGAAAAAAATATTTTGGTGAAAAAAAAAAAAAAAATTATTAAAAAAAATTTTTGCTGATAAAAAATGTTGATGAAAACCAAATTTTAAAAAATTTTGATAAATTTTTTTTTTAATGAAAACAAAAGTTTTGAAAAAAAATTTTTGATAGCGAAACCACAAACCATTTTTAATAAAAAAAAATTTATGAAAAAAAATTTTAGGAAAAAAAATTTTTTGATGAAAAAAAAAAATATTGATGAATAAAAAATTTTGCTACAAAATAATTATATAACGTCTTATTCAAAAGCTGCTGCAAAATTTATTATTCACCAGCAAATTAATTATTTTCCAAGTTACTAATCCTGAAAATAATATTTTTAGCAAACAAAAAATAAAAATTTAATTTTTCACTTCATTTGTAAATTTTTGATTTAGAAGTAAAAATTAGAACCCAAAGACATTGCCCGACAACTATTCCGACACCGACGTTAAAAAAAATCGAAAAAAATCTTCTTCCTAAAAAAACGCTCCTCCCTAATGTATTTGGACATTCCATGCCAAATCGGACACTGAATTTTTTTTTAGAATTTCCCAATTTTTTTCTAAATAGTTATAATCAAAATCCCTCTACACAGAAAAAAGCAAATTCGTAGATTTAATTAAAAAATTAATTAAATCCACACCAAATACTAAAATGCGCATATAAATTAAAAATATTTCTATGTCGTTACTTAAAAATAAATGGATATTCAGTTAATTAAAAACGTATTACTATAATTTAAAAAAAATTAATTAAAATTTAAAAAATAATTAAAATTTTAATTTAATAAAAATTAAAACTTTAATTAAAAAAAAATTGGAAACAAATTGAAATTAACTGAAGTTTTATTTATTTCGGTTTGAGTGCATATTAATTATTTCTGAGAAATAATGATTTTTGTTGTACAATGAGGAAATCTGAAAAAAATAATTGACAACACAGGCTAAGTGGAGATGTCGACAGCTTTCGGAAGAAGCCACCCGTCGTTCGTCAGCACTCTTCGATTGTCACTTTAGGTGTGTAAGATTAAAATCAGCTATTTAAACGTACATTAAGGTGAAAAAGCGGACGAGAATTATATCACATTTCATTAGCCATTTGTTACGTTTAGCACGAACTTAATCAATCTAATTTTAACTTTTTCTAACACAGTTGTAATTTCTTACACTGTAGTAGATTTTCTCAGAGTTGCAAACCTTAGTAGGACTTTTCAAGTCTTGAAAAATGTCCGTTAGGTTTGAATTTATATTTCATATTTCTTATTCTTAGAAATATTACTAAATTGCATGGTACCTTATGAGTTGAGTATTAATTCTGTTTTATTAATTTTAAAAGTCCTACTAAGGGTTGCAACTGTGTTAGAAAAAGTTAAAAATATATTGATTAAGTTCTTGTTAAACGATAACATTTTTTAAATAAAAAGGCTTAAAAAAATATTTTTTCAAACTTTATCAAATATATTTGAGGCATTCCACACCAAATGTCCAGCGAAAAAAAACATGTGTACCGTAAACTTCTGAATAGGTGATATGGAATGCACCACAATGTCAAAAATTTACGTTCTTATATAGTTTTGTATGGGCTATCGATTAAAATTTTTTTTTTTTGGAAAATTTTCAGAACCCGTTCTGAAATTTTCCATTTTTTAAAAAAGTCAATTTATAAAAAATCCGGCCACTTTTTTTTTTCTTTTTTATTTATTTTTTTAAAAGTTTAGATGTTTGTCCATCCACACAAAAAAAATCAGAAACACGTTCATCTTTTTTTTTCGAGAAAATCGCATTTGAACTTTAAATTTCATAACAATTTAGTAATTTGCTTGTATTTTCTTGTGTCAACAGAGCGTATGACGAATATTTATGCAATTAATATTACTCATTCGCAACTTTAAAACAAAGAAATACAAGCAAATAACAAAATTGTTATGAAATTTAAAGTTTAAATGCGATTTTCTCAAAAAAAAAGATAAACGTGTTTCTGATTTTTTTTTGTGTGGATGGACAAACATCTAAACTTTTAAAAAAAATAAATAAAAAAGAAAAAAAAAAGTGGCCGGATTTTTGATAAATTGACTTTTTTAAAAAATGGAAAATTTCAGAACGGGTTCTGAAAATTTTCCAAAAAAAAAAATTTTAATCGATAGCCCATACAAAACTATATAAGAACGTAAATTTTTGACATTGTGGTGCATTCCGTTTTAATGTGATAAATATTTAATCAAGGCAACTCGCCACAAATTTTACCATTTTTCCAATATTTGACCACGCCTCCTAAGCCCAGTTTTCGAAAATTTGAAAAACCAAAAACGAAATTTTCTTAGTTACATATAGGGCTATCCAAACAACCTATTCAGAAATTTACGGGACACATTTTTTTCTGTAGCGGGACATTTGGTGTGGAATGCCTCATTTATGCCGTAAAGACATATGCTGTGTTTTCCAATTAGTGGATTTATTTTCTGATTAATCTCATTTTGTTTAAAAAAAATATTTTAACATATCAAAACAAATTTGGAATATTTTTTTCCAAAATCTACGATAAATTAGCAATTATAATCCGAAAAAATAACAAAAATTTTTGGAAAAATAAAAAAGATATAAATAAACCAAAATTAATCCAAAATAGACTTATTAAATCCCAAATTTTATTTGAATTAATTTGGAATTATTTATATCTTTTTTAATTATCCAAATTTTTTTATTTTTTTTTTTTTTCGGATTATAATTGCAAATTTGTCGTAGATAACGGAAAAAAATATTCCAAGTTTGTTTTGGCATGTTAAAATATTTATTTTAAACTAAATATGATTAATCCGAAAATAAATCCACTTATTGAAAAACACAGTAATAGTCAGTGAGACAATTTTATAAAGTTAGGTGTAATCCTTTTATATACATAAAATTATAAACCAAATTAGAATTTAAAAATCTATATGAGAAATAAAAAACTTTCAACAAACTTTTTATACCCAGCAAAAACTTCACTTACCAAGTAATTAACTTAAGGGGTTAGCAAAAATATAAGTAACTAGTTACCTCTCAATTTCAATGTTAGTTACTTTAACACGGTGATGTCATTGGAGGTAACCAGATTTTGGCTTTTTTGGCGCAGTGTATTGCTAATGGCAATTAGTAGTATTCAAAGCCATTACCACGTAAGCGAGGCAGGAAGGGGTACCCATTACCAAGTTTTTGCTGGGTACTTCTGAATTTCCCATCAAAAACTTGGTAATGGGTACCCCCTCCTGCCTCGCTTACGTGATAATGGCTTTGAATACTACTAATTACCATTAGCATTACATTGCGCCAAAAAAGGCAAAATGTGGTTACCTCCAATGACATATCCCTGATAAAGTAATTAACATTGAAATTGGTTGAGTTAATTACTTGGTTAGCAAAGTTTTTGCTGGGTTGTGTTTGTTAGTAAAACAATGCAAGAGAAAAACACATACTCGCACACACGGAAAACAAAACAAAAAAAAAAACAAGTAAAAAAGTTAAATTCGGCCTTGCCGAATGTAGTGATACCATCCACAATTTCAAAAAGATTATTGCAAAAAACTTTATTTAAAAGGAAATTACTTTTGAAAAAAAATAAATTTTTTGACAAAAAAATTTCCGCGAAAAAAAATTTTGGAAAAAAAAATCCGCGATTTTTTTCTTTTTTTGTCAAAAAATATGTTCGTACTTGTTTAAATACCATTTGGTGTTCAATTATGTTCACATATGCCAACCAGAAGCCGAATTAAAGCATTTTGTATTTTTAGGTTATGTTGAATGTACTGAAATTTTTGAGGTGTGCTGACATTTTCGTTCATAACTTTTGAACCGCTGAACCGATATCGCTCAAATGCAATACCAAACTTCTCGGGAGAACTTCCAATAAATATGTTAAGTTTCAATCATCTCTGTGCAATATTTTGTCCGCGACAGCATTTTCCACAGACAGACAGACGGACAGACGGACAGACGGACAGACGGACAGACGGACAGACGGACAGACGGACAGACGGACAGACGGACAGACGGACATCGCTAGAATGTCTTAAAATCGATCGGGCATCATGAATATATATACTTTATGGGGTCCCAGATCGATATTTCGATGAGTTACAAACAGAATGACAAACTTATATATACCCTCTATCACTAACAATAAGTGGAGGGTATAATAAATAAAGCTAAAATTTTAATTAAACAATTAATTAAATATTTAATTAATATTAAATTAAACAAACAATTAAAATGTTAATTAAAAAAGTTAAAATTTTGATTAAACAATTAATTATATTAATTAAAAATTTAATTGATATTAAATTAAAAAAAGTAAAGAAACAAGCTTCGATTTTTTGAAAACTTGATTTCTTTTGAATAGGTCATAAAAAATTCGTAAAATTTACCAGATATGAGTTTTCGAATGGTAATAAAAACTGTAAGCAAATTGAGAAAAACTGTAAACAAATTGGGGGAAAAAAAATTCAAAGTGTCCGATTTGGCATAAAATTCCCCATATACATATAGTAAAATCAACTGATTTGTTAGTAAACATTTCATAATAACATGGTTGTTTTGCTTTAAATTTCGGATTTTTAGTTTACAATAATACAAAATTAATTAAAAATTTTGACAAAATATAAACAATTTACATGTTTTTTGCATGTAAATAATTTTTATTTTTCATTAGGTCATTTTTTACTTCTCATCTTAATGTCAGTGTTTGAAATTTGTGTCATTGAAAATGTCAAATGTTATTTAATGTTCAATATTGAAAATGTAAAATTGATATGCATTATTTTTTTTTTTGTTCACCTTACTTGTCTCCTGCCAATTACATGTCAAATGTTGTAATTTAAAGCACGTGACCTCTTATTGAAATAGGTTATTGTACTTTATATAATGAAGAAAATGGGTGTAATAGAGTATTGAATACAAAATTAGCTTTTAAGATAACGTAGATAATCAATGAAATAAATTAGCTTTATTTGAATTTAGAACTGTTGGAATTGAATGCAATGGATTTCCGTATCTTATTTTCTTCGTAATAAATCAGGCAGAAACTTTAAGTACAGAAATACAATAATAAATTATAGAAATTTGCCATAGAATTTAAATTTTTCTTTTATTTAATCTGCCACTACCGGTCCGGGTTCAATATTGAGACCGACCACACTTAATTTTTACCCAAAACATTTTTTCAGAATATACTTATCCGCTATCTCCTATTCGTAAGAGGGCTCCAAATTACAGTGGGAGCAAATTTTATAAAAATAGAACAAATCTTAGGAAATGCCATTTTGTATCGCAGCCCCCTACGGAATTGCAAAAGAGTATAAGTTTATATGAAAAAAATTTGCAGGGTAAGCGATTGGATCAATGAATCTGATATAAAGATTGAAAAATGGCTGCGAATTTTGTACTCTTGCCCAAAACATTAAATCATGATAATGTTTTGCGGAAGATTTGGGTGTACTTGCCAAAGCAAAGTTTTTTTAGAAAAAAATGTTACCCCGAGTAAAAAAATTGATATGACACAATATATAATTTAATATGGGTTCGTGTCTATTTTGATATAATCTTATACGAAAAATGGTTTCATAAGATTTGATCGAATAATATCTAATAATATCAGTTTATATAACTTTATATCGACTTTGATACGAGTTTTGGTCTAATCCAATGATATAAAATTATATCCAATTATATTAAAATTTATACAATTTTATAAATCGGATGTTTTTTTTTTGTTTTTAATAAAAAGTTGAAAAATTAAAATAATAAAAATAAGTTGTTCTTTGAAAAAAACTTAGAAAAATTTCAAAAAATGGAGTCATGTTAAATTTTATATAAAACACTTAGAAAATATTTTAAAAAAATTTGTCCTTGGAAAAAACTTAGAAAAATTTAAAAAAATGGAGTTATATAAAATTTTATATAAAACACTTAGAAAATATTTGCGATAAAAAAAACGTTCCTTGAAAAAAAACTTAGAAAAAATTTTAAAGATGGAGTCATATAAAATTTTATATAAAACACTTAGAAAATATTCGTGATAAAAAAGTAGTGCTTGGAAAAATCTTAGAAAAATAAAAATATGAAGTCATATGAAATTTTATATAAAACACTTTGAAAATATTTGCGATAAAAATATGTTCTTGGAAAACACTTAAAAAAATTAAAAAATAATGGAGGCATATAAAATTTTATATAAAACACTTAGAAATTTAAAATGATGCATGGGACCAGATGTTACAACATATAGTTATGTATGGCGATATCTTAAAAAATCCCACATCAAAATTTATTATATAAATTTATCTTGCAACACATAGTGTCACACATGATCATATATCAAATAATATGACTATATAAAGTATATAAGATCATATTAAATTATTTTTACTCGGGACATTACTTTGCTATTCCATGCAAAACGAATTGAAATATCAGTCGAGGACCCCATTAAAAAACCAAAAGAGCTGTACATTTCGTAAGTGAGTGCAAAAATAAGTGCAAAAAATTTTACATTTTGGAGAGTATACAAGATTCGGCACCAAAGAATATACCACTCTTACTTGTTTTATGTACATTTGATAAACAAATGGAAAATTTTTATGCGAAAAGCTTCCCAGTCGGCAAAAAAATCACACTTGACATACTGCTTACTCTCCCTTTATAGAATTGCTGACATCTTCATACAATTTTTCACAATATCATCAATGACATGCCATCAGTTGGTCAGCGGTTCTTTAAACAAATTCTTAGTGGCCACCGATACTGGTGGACATGTTATTGATGATATTTTGAAAAATTGTATGAAGATGTCAGCGATTTCATAAAGGGAGAGTCAGCAGTACGTCAGGTGTGATTTTATTTTGCCAACTGGGTTAGACTTGGTGAAAAAGTAGTTTTGATAAAAAAAAAATATTTTTTTTTCACAAAAAACGAAATTATGTTAAAAAAAAATTTAATGAACCCAAAAAAAAATTTAATGAAAAAAAAGTTTAGTACCAAAAGGTACATAAAAATAAAATGTATTTATTCGGCCTTTATACATATATCTATATCTATATCTTATCTATATCTATATCTATATCTATATCTATATCTATATCTATATCTATATCTATATCTATATCTATATCTATATCTATATCTATATCTATATCTATATCTATATCTATATCTATATCTATATCTATATCTATATCTATATCTATATCTATATCTATATCTATATCTATATCTATATCTATATCTATATCTATATCTATATCTATATCTATATCTATATCTATATCTATATCTATATCTATATCTATATCTATATCTATATCTATATCTATATCTATATCTATATCTATATCTATATCTATATCTATATCTATATCTATATCTATATCTATATCTATATCTATATCTATATCTATATCTATATCTATATCTATATCTATATCTATATCTATATCTATATCTATATCTATATCTATATCTATATCTATATCTATATCTATATCTATATCTATATCTATATCTATATCTATATCTATATCTATATCTATATCTATATCTATATCTATATCTATATCTATATCTATATCTATATCTATATCTATATCTATATCTATATCTATATCTATATCTATATCTATATCTATATCTATATCTATATCTATATCTATATCTATATCTATATCTATATCTATATCTATATCTATATCTATATCTATATCTATATCTATATCTATATCTATATCTATATCTATATCTATATCTATATCTATATCTATATCTATATCTATATCTATATCTATATCTATATCTATATCTATATCTATATCTATATCTATATCTATACTAATATTATAAAGAGGTAATGTTTGTTTGTTTGTTTGTAGAAAGTAATCTCCGGAACTACTCATCCGATTTCAAAAAAGTTTTCAGCTATGTTTAGAGTGTTCCTCCGGGACGGACATAGGCTAGGTTTCATCGACCAAGCCCACTTCTACGCCCGCTTTTTGCCAAAAAAACGTAAAATTTAAAAATTTCCAAAACTACTAAACCGATTTCAAAAATTTGTTCACCAATATATACATGGAATGGTCCTTCATGATGGAAATATGCTTGGTTTCATCGACCACGCCTACATCTACGCCCACTATTGGCAAAAAAACTTGAAATTTAAATATCTATGAAACTACTCATCCGATTTCAAAAATGTTTTCACCAATATTTAAAGTGTTCCTCCAGGATGGATATAGGCTAGGATTCATCGACCACGCCCACTTATACGCCAACTTTTTGCCAAAAAACGTAAAATTTAAAAATCTCCAAAACTACTAAACCGATTTCAAAATTTTTTTCACCAATATATACTTGGAATGGTCCTTCATAATGGAAATATGTTTGGTTTCATCGACCGCACCCAATTCTACGCCCACTTTTGGCAAAAAAACTTAAAATGTAAATATCTACGAAACTATTCATCCGATTTCAAAAATGTGTTCACCAATATTTGGAGTACTCCTCCAGGGTGGATATAGGCTAGGAATCATCGACCATCGATCTTCAAAATTACTCATCCGATTTCCAAAATGTTTCCATCAATGCTTGAAAGGTTTATTCAGAGTGGCAAAATGTGCTGGGTTTCATTGACCACGACCATTTCTACGCCCAGTTTTGACAAAAAAACGTAAATTTTAAATATGATGAAACTACTCATCCGATTTCAAAAATTTTATCACCAATATATTTTAAGAAATGGTCCTTTAGGGTGGACATTTCTCAGTTGTGGCCAGAAAAATTCCAAAATCTTCGAAACTGCTCATTCGATTTTAAAAAATGTTTTCTCCAATATTAAGAATGGTCCTTCAGGTTCGACATAGGCTAAGGTTTATCGACGTAAAATTTTAAAATATACGAAACTTTTTATGAGGTTTCAAAAATTATTTCACCAATATTTAGAATTCTCCTTCAGGGTGAGTTAGGGTAAGTTTCATTGACCGCACCCATTTTAAGGATCACTTTGGGTCAAAAGACGAAAAATTTTAAAACTTCCCAAACCACTCATCCGATTTCTAAACATTTTGAAAAATGCCCTTTTTGGAAATTCCGATTTTAATGGAGCAAATAGGTGAAAAGTAGCGAACTTTTTAACCTATCTCCTAAAATATTGGTCATAGAAACTTGAACTTCAAATGTGGGATCCTTTAGGCCAAAAAATCATTCTAAAAAATGCTTTCCGGAAATTTAGATTTTAATGGTAACTTATTGTACTGTGGTACTTTTATTATCCCCTGAAATCCTCCAGCAGAATGAACAACGAAGAGAAGAACATATTTTGATTAAAATTTTTAAGGGTAAAAAGGGTAAACAATATGGTACTTTTTATATCAATTGAGATAACGACCCTAAAATGTTTTTATTTTTTTAACACGTGTTATACATAATGAAGCCTATATGGAACGAAATGAATTGAAACTGAAATGAATAGAACAGGGAACAAAATGGAATAGAACGGGGAACGAAATGGAATGAAACGGGGAATGAAATGATTTCAATAATTACGATATAAGGCCCGAAAATGTTCTAGATAATTTTTTACCAAAACGAACGGGGCTGTTTTAATTTTATAATAAAAATTTAATAATGTATGGGAGAATTTAAGAAATGGGGACTCTAATCCAGATCCTTCTTTAATACGGTATTTAATATTTCAGGTAACAAAGTTCCGGGCGGGCCTGCTAGTGTATATATATTCGATTAGAGTTTTATTCTAGGTTAGGTACTGTTGTTATTGTAAAATAACAGCAACACATATATTAATAATTACCGATGGTGATTTAGTATATACAATTTTTGCTTTAAAAGTGTTATTTTTGTTGGAAAACAGATTTCGGACCTTCATAATAGTATTTCTGAAATAACCTGTGAAATATATCAAATATTATGTCTGGTTTGATGTTTGATGTTATGAAATTTTTTTTTTTTTGTTAAAAAAAAATTATGTTACTTTTTATTCACCAGCTGGTGAAAACCGGTTTTATTCACCACGAGGTGAATTATTATCCAAGTTACAAACCCAAGTTATTAAAATTTTTGGTTTTAAGAAAATGAAAATAGTAGTTCTTGTTTTCTTTTTCCTTAATTGTTAGCTTATATAGTCAAACTGAGATGGCGTCCTGCAACTTTTTTAAAATTAGACACCAGCTTAAAAACATTATCATGTTAAAACTGCAATAATTTTTAATTCGAAAAAAAAAATAGTTATAACCATAATCCCTCGATCTTGCTGGGAAAAAAGTTTGTAGAATCGATAAATGATTTTCAGAAAAAAATTTTAATAAACTCAAAGAGTACAAACATTTTCAAAAATCAGATGTAATGCCATAGTCATTACCAGGTTTTTGCTGAGAACATTATCATGTTAAAAGATCCTAAGTGTCTAAGTGGCATGAAGTATATATTCAACTTAAAAGTACTGTAGTAACCGGCAAACTTTAAAATATACTTCATTCCTTTATATAAACTCTTTAATACCAGAAAAATCAATTTTTAAACTTAAAAAATCTAAAACAGACTTAAAAAATGTCATATTATTTAAAGAATCTTTCCGTTATAGCTGTGACTGACTTTTTATTTTGTTTAATGTTGATTGGCTTATAAATATAAAATCTTTGTGGTCCATTTTATAAATTTGTTTGGGTAAATTTTTTTCTATTTCTCTCCCTTATTTTGTGGGTTTGAAATAAATGTCACTTGCAGTGTATACTTTTAGGCGTGTGTCAAGTAATGCGTAAATTCATTTGTTTTTTTTTTGTATTATTTTTTTTTTCTCATTTCTTAAAAGGGTTAGAATGTTTTTTCATTCAAGTGTTGAATTAAATGGTGTAGAAATTTAATTGTTTTTTAAATTTTAATGAAATTCTATATTGTACTATTTTAGAAACTTTATAGAAATTTAGGGTTTTCCATTTTTTTATAAAAATAACTACAAATAGATTAATTATAATACTTATGGTAATACAATAATTAGTTAAAAATATTTTTTTGTGTACTAAGAAAATTTTTTAAATATTTAAACAAAACATTATAAAACAATTAAGAATGTTAACTTCCACTGTGCCGAATCTATGATACCCTCTAACATGTAAAACAGCTTAAGAAAATATATAAAAAATTTTTTTTTTAACTCAAGCTCTGTTTACTTTTTTTGCATTACTTTTTCACTACCGCTTACCATGTGCATTACATTTTATTATTTTTCTTGCAAATTATTTGGCTATGCACTACATGGTAATGCATTACATAGCCATTACCAATTAAAGGTTTTTCTGTTCACTTCTGTAGATCAGGTACAGATATGTTTCATAACTAAAATTTAAGACACAACTGTTTTAAACTCGTTCCAGAACTCTTACACTAGTTTACAGAGATTTTGATCCATGAGATTTTGCATTAATTTTTCATGTAAAATCTAGCACAGAATCCGAAAATGCAGTACAAAGTTTCAAAAGTAGAACAGTTTTCGAGTTTTTGCAAACTTTTCAAATTTTCAACTTTTTAAAAAAATGATTTTACTTAAACAAAAATATCTCTGCACCAAATCGGTGTATTTATTATTTTTTGGTTTTAAATTAAAGGTAATTAAATGCTTTATCAATTTTATGTGCAGTCTTTTTCAATCTGATTATTGGCTTAGAAACTATTAATCGACATATAGACGATTTTGCTTCAATTTTACCGAAATGTGGAAAAAAGTAAATTTAAGGCCTCTGTTCTGTCTCTCACAACTTGTCAATTCACATGAAAATTTCCGAATCACATGAAATCAAGTTTAGTGTTTTGTTGATCACGTTTTCATTTGAAGTTGAAATTAATTAATTAAAATTTAACAAATTTAAAGGAATAGGGTGCATTCGTTTTACTTTCACCAATTTTTTTTTTTGTGAAACAAACCGAAAAAATAAATTTCGGATGTGAAATCTAGAACACAAAAAAAATATCGGAAATTTTCACAAAGAAAATGTTTTTAAAATTAATTTCTTTGTTTACAGTTCAAGTTTTTTTTTTAAATACAGTTTTTTTAATACAAAGGAATTAAGTAGTTTTTTAAAAAAATCTGTTGAAAATTATAAAAGTAACATGCATGTAATGATCATTAGAATTGAACTGTAAACAGAGAAATGAAGTAAAAAAAGAAAATTCTATGAAATTCTCTATGAAATTTACAATAGAGTTTACTTTTTTTTTCCAAATTTCTAATAAATTTTAGCAAATTTATTAATATATCGATGAATAGCGGTAATCATGTTAAAAAATACGCGATAATCAGAAAATTTAAATCCACTGATTTGGTCTGAAGATATTTATATTTAAGTAAAATCCCCTTTTAAAAAATTTAAAAAGTTAGCAATATCTTAAAAACTGTTTTGCTTTTGAACCTTTGGACTTCATTTTCGGATTCAGTACAATGTCGTTAATCGCAAAATTTTATTTAATTTGCAAACTAGTGTTAAATAAACAATTTCGGAACTGGTTCAAAAAAAATCACTCTTATCATTAAAATATTTATTTTGTTGCTTTAAAAAAATGTTGGGATTATGAGACTTTTTTTTAATAAAAAAACTTTCAACCTTCAACATTTTTGCTATTAAAAAGTCTTTTATTATTAAATAGTTTTAAGAATTTAAAAAAATTCTTCAGAAATATTTCTGATTCTTAGGCAAACAAACTCAAAAAAACCTATCGGATTCTAATACAGCATGGAGAAAATCAGATTCTAAAAAAAATGTTTTCAATATCTGAATCATATTTTTTTAGGGAAGACTCCAAGGCATACTCCAAACTTAAACATTTTTCGTAACAAAGTTTTTAAATTCACCGATTTTTACTTAGAAACATTTTTTACATTCTAAAAAAAAGACAATTTTTCATTTAAAAAAAAATTTCAGATTCTCAATAAAAAATCTGTGAAAGAGTTCAGATTCTGTTATATTACTTCCGAAAATACTCTCCGATTTAAATAAGCTATTAAAAAATCATTAATATTTTTGGTATAGATAGTTTATTAAAGTCAAAACATTTTTCCCCAAGAAAATTTTTGAGGTTCTCAGACAAAAACCAAAATTTTTTTTTAGATTCTGGATATTTTTGTACAATCCCAGCAAAAACATGGTAATGAGTTGTGAAAAGTAATCATTACCAAGCACATTATTTATAATGAGTACCCATTACCATTAACATTATTTTTAGCCCAAAAGTAACTACTTTTTAGTAATATGTTAACAAAGCACTTCTAAGTAATAATATCCCCTTGCACTTGCATTTTTTAACCTTAAAACATCAATTAACTTAAAAAGTAATTAAAAACTTAATAAAAATTACGTATTTTTTAAGTTTTAGTAAAAACAAGTTAAATTTTAAATGTTTTAATTAACTAATTACTTTACTTCTTATTGGTAATGGGTTTTTACTCCTTATTAGTAATCCGAGTCAGTAACTACTTATTTATCTCCATACTCTTCACTACTTATTTTTGTCTCACGCCCTTGTTAAAATAATTAGTGTTTCATTCAATAAGTAACTACTTATTAACATCTGTTTCGGATTACAAAACCCATTACTAGTAATGTCAATTTTTGCTGGGATGTGAAGGAATTTTTTTCTCTTTTTTTTCTTTCTTTTTTCCCTTTCTTATCTTCCTTTTTCATTTTTCTTCTCTTCTCTTCCTTTTTTTTTCTTTTTTTTTTTTTTTCTTTTTCGAAATCGGTTTGGAGGGGGGGGGGGGGGGAAATTTCCCCATTCTTGCATTTGAAAATTTTTCCCCTGTTCCGATTTTAACGACTCTATGACCATAAGACATATTCGTGCCACACTTAAGGGGTCTAGCTCTTTGGGTTCGGAATTCATATAAAATGTTTTAGAATAATGCCTTACAAACGGAATGATAAAGTTTGTATACCGCCAAATTGTGGTTGGAGAGTATAAAAACAACGACCCAAAACTTTTGTTTTTCAGCTAAAATCTTAAAATAAATAATTACAATTTGTTTTGCTTTCCTTATTTTTTTCAGTTTTCTATTGGTCTGTTATAATATTGGCCAAATTGCTGTTGTTATTTAAATACCTAACGTTCTTGACCTGTTTTCAACACTTAGCCCTGTATGAACATATTTTTAAGGACTTAAAACAAAGTGACCATTATAAAGTAAAAATTACAAACACATGAAAAATTCCGATTAAGCAACGATTGACCATATTTATTTTGTGCAAATGGAGTAAAAACTTACCCAGTTGGAAAATGTGTCACTGAGGAAATTTACATAGTGATTCCTTGGGGAAATGTCTTCAGGTTCTGACAAATTGTAGGTAATCCTTGATGACATGTCCTTACATAACTTCAGAATAGCAGTATATTAAGTTAGAATTTTAAATCTGGTTAACTCTTCAATTTCCAAGAAGAATATGGCAATATTATCGAGTTATTAAAAAAAAATCAAAATCTAACAAGTAGTATAAAAGTAATAAATAGACAAACGATTTTCAAAATAAAGTTTGGAACAAGTAATTAAGTGCAAGTAATTAAATCGTAAATGGCGCTGGATTGGTCATACGCTGCGTAGGCCCCCAGGTGACACAGCCAAAATCGCCATTGACTGGAACCCACAGGGTAGACCAAGAAGAGTAGGCAGACCATCCCACACCTGGCGTCGACAACTAAACATCGAAGTAAGACGTATGGATCTAAGCTGGGGAGAGATAAAACGAATCGCAACAAACCGGACCGAATGGAATAAATTCGTTGTGACCCTTTGTTCCGAATAGGAACCACAGGACATAATATATATAATTAGGTGTGGGACTAATAAACTGGAGGTTCCAGGTTCAAATCCGGTTGGGACTTAAAAAAGGCAACAAGTTTTTTCTAAATAAAAGAAAGATAAATAATAAAGAAAAATGGATAAAAGTAAAAGCTAAAGGAAATACGATTTTTTATATTTATTATTCTATGAGAATATCATGGTTTTAATTACACAGGCCAACAAAATTTGAAAAAGGTCGAAACCCCGGGACTAGAATATACTTTTCAAAGGGTTTGAGCTACTCTGAGTCCGAATCTGTACTCAGAATTTCTCCATCACATCACGTTTTTGAGATATCTTAGCTTAAAGTTTGGAAAACTCCTGTTTATTTGCCATATTCGAGACGTCATAACTGCTCGAGTTCACCTTTATTTATAAATCCTGATATGTTGTCTGAAAGTTCTACTTTATACCTTTAAAATAAATGTTTAACTTCAGTTATATCTTGTTTCTTCTCTGATATATGTATCTTAACACGAAGTTTAAAAAATTTTAGGTTTTCGCTATATTCACGTTATTTTTCATTACCAATTTAAAAAAAAAAACAAAAAAAAATGCTTTTTGGATTGTTTAGATATCTTGTCTATTTGCTATTTGCCGTTGAAATTTATACGACGCATCCAGAGTCACGAAACGAGAACAAATTTCAGGTTAAGATATCTCAGAGGTGAAACAAGATATTACAAAGGTTAAACATTAATTTTAAAGGTAATTTGTAGGACTTTCAGACTACATATCAGGTTTTATAAACAAAGGTTAATTATCGCAGTGATAACGTCTCGAATATGGCGAAAAAGTTTTTTTTTTCAACTTCAAGCTAATATATCTCGAAAACCTGATGTGATAGGCAAATTCTGACAACATATTCGGATTCACCGCAACTCAAGCCCTTAGAAAAGTTACCCCTGGTTTACGGGTTAAGAAAACATGACTTTGAGCTAAAATAACCCTACTCAAAATTTTGAAGTCGAATGAAAGATTTTTTTTAATAAAAATTAAGCAGAATCCTAATAAATTAAAAAAAAATAACAAAATAGGTAATAACAGGTAAATAAAAAACAATTTGTGAAATTTAAAAAAAATCAGTAAAATCCGGTGAGAATTTTTAAAACTCATGAAATTAGTTTTGCTTATTTTTTAGAACGACTTCTAAGCTCTTTATTATCCTATCTAGACTGTAAATTTAGTGATTAGTGTATGTAATCGTAATTTGTTGTTTACGTACTGGTTTTGTACGAAATTATACACAGAAACCAGTTTTAACAGTATTTGTTTTATACGGACATGCAAAAACAATTTACTTAATTTGTAAAAAAAATTCTCTGAAATTTCTCTTTTTTTGAGGGAATTTGTTAATTTGAATTCTTTTTTCAAATAGCTTAAAGCCAAAAAATATTTTTTCATTACTTACAAATTTTCATGTAATTCTAGGTATATAAGTGTACGTACTTACTACTAACGAGTACATTATATATTATACAGATTTTTTGATCGAAACAAAAACTTTTTGAATAACATTGATGTATTTAATTTGTTATTTAATTTAAAAAAAAACTTTTGTTTTTATAGAGTAAATTCTTTATGTACATATCGCTCATTTACTTGCATAGTGTCATAACTCAAAATATATAATTTTGCAGAAAACGCGTTTAAAGTTTACAATTGAAACTGGTTTCCCGTTGAAAAAGGCCGGTACATAAACTCAAAAAATAACCTTGCCAAATATTTGACAGTTTTCCTAGTTTTTTAACAAATATTTTTTTACGAAATTTTAATTTTTCTTTGTAATTTTTAATTTTTTTTCATAAATGTACAAATTTCCAAGGTAATTTTACAAAAAAAAAATCTAGTTAAGTCACAAGAATTCCTTGTAAGCATTACCTTATCAAAAAATTTGTAAATTTACAATTTTATTGGTGAAATACTTGAAAATCGGATCAAATTTTTATATAGGGTGGGAGGGGATGCACCAAGTCAAGATTTGGTTTTATGATAGTTAGAATTAATTAATCAGGTAACCAAAGCAAATAACACAAAAATCAGCTAAAAAACGAAATTGTAAGCAATCAGATTTTTTTTTCTTGAATTTTGAGAGATTTATGTAAATATCGGGAGGGTGGTTTGTATGGAGACTACAAGTAGAACTTTTTGGATTCTCTTCTAATTTGAAATGATTATTTTTGAATACAAAATACATTTACCTAATAAATTTCGAGGGGATATCTATAAAATTACGGTTATTATAGCCATTTTAACTAAATTTGTTGTATCGGGGAATGTATGGGGGCTAGGTCTAAACATGAGCCGATTGTGCCCAATTTTAATAGCGTTCGTTCTTATGTCAAATTAATTAAATTTCCATTTTTAGACAAATCGGTTACAAATTGCGACCTGTATCGTGCTCACAACGTTTACATCGACAGATGGTGGGACATCTCTAAATCGACTCAAAAAGTGATTCTGAGTCGATCAGCAAACTTACACTCAAAAAAAAAACCTTGTAAAGTTACCAAAAAATCTCGTGATTTTACGAGGCTATTCTCGTAAAAAAGGAGGTAGGTAAAATTCTCGTAAAATTACGAGGATTTCCTCGTAATTTTGAATGTGCCAAAAATTGGTAAAATAAACAATTTTATTGGTAAAAATATTGTTTTAAAACCGCAAAAATAAAAAACTTATAAGAAAAAATGGTAAATATATTAAAAAAAATGGTAAATTTACAAACCAAAATCGAAAATTTACAAAAAAAAAACTAGTAAATTAAAAAAAAAAATAATAAAAAAAAAAATTGTTAATTTACCAAAAAAATTGTTTAAATTTTACCAATATTTGGTAGTGATAATTTTAAGGCCACAAAAATTATAAAAAAATGGTAAATTTGCAAGTAAAGTGGTAAATATATTAAAAAAATGGTAAATTTACAAAAAATGGTTTAAAATTTAACAAATAAAAAGTAATCCCGAGTAAAAATTTTAATTTGGCGTCACATAAAATTATATAACTTTTGATCTGTCCTCGAATACAATTAGATATATTTTTATCCCAAAAATGGTGGATAGAATTGCATTAAATTGGATTTATTAATATCTTATTTTATTCATTTGTATATAGTTTGATACAATTTTGTCCGAAATTTGTCTCTATCCAATGGCATCAAATTATATATGATTGGATACAATAAGATCCAATCATATCTAATTGTATAAAATTTTATCGGGTTATAGTGAATCTTTTTTTGGTTGAAATAACATACATCAAAGGTCAACGATACATACACCAAATAAAGTTTGTGTACGCTTCGAACCAGAAGATGTAGTTTATCAAACTGTAAAAGTACTTGTAAAATTTTTAAATTGTAAAAAAAAAACTTAGAAAAATTTCAAACTGTAAAAAATCTTAAAACAATTTCAAACTGTAAAAAAACATTTTTTTTTAACATATATGGTTATTAGACTGGCATTTTTCTGTATGGCCAAAAAATGTTTTCTCCAATTTTCAAAGTCCGGGCATTTTTTTATTCTACTCAAAGTTCAAAGTTTTGGATTTTTGAAAAATTAAAAAAAAAAAAAAATAAAAAATTTAAATTTTTTTCGACACATCATATTTGCTAATTTTTATGCGGTGAGCACGAATATCAAATAAAAATTAAAATCGGTCGAACGGTTTTCGAGATATCGCCATTTGAAATTTGCAAAAAAATGGCGGTTTTTTTCTACGTTCAAGAATTTTTTTCAAAAACAGCACAATTTTTTCCCCTCGGCCATTTCATAGAGCTTAAGACAGTCTTTCATTTAAATCTAATTTGAGCCAAATCCGATCATTTTATAGCGTGGCGCCCTTCGGTCAAAGTTTTGGATTTTTGAAAAATCTAATTTTTTTGGTGGAAATTTTTCAAAAATCCAAAACTTTGACCGAAGGGCGCCATGGGATAAAATGATCGGATTTGGCTCAAATTAGATTTAAATGAAAGACTGTCTTAAGCTCTATGAAATGGCCCAGGAAAAAAAAATGTTATGTTTTTTAAAAAATTTCTTGAACGTAGGAAAAAACCGCCATTTTTTGCAAATTTCAAATGGCGATATCTCGAAAACCGTTCGACCGATTTTAATTTTTATTTGATATTCGTGCTCACCGCATCAAAATTAACAAATATGATGAAATTTAAATTTTTTATTTTTTATACCCTCCACTCTAGTGATAGAGGGTATATATAAGTTTGTCATTCCGTTTGTAACACATCGAAATATTGGTCTAGGACCCCATAAAGTACATATATTCATGATCCTTGATCGATTTTAAGTCGATCTAGCGATGTCCGTCCGTCCGTCCGTCCGTCTGTCTGTCTGTCCGTTGAAAACACGCTAACTTTTGAAAGACTTTATGGAGGCTCCTGAAGTTTGACAAATATGTTGGGTATTTACCGGGTCAGGTTGGTATTGCAATCCAGCCAAATCGGTCCAGTGGTTCAAAAGTTATGAGCAAAAGAGTAAATTTCGGCAAGGGAATTTTGCGAACTTACGAGATTAAAACCACTCTAACTTTCGAAAGACAATTCTGAGGGTGCTGAAACGTGTTACATATCTTTGTCGTTCCCCAAGTCTATTTGGTTTTGAATTTCAGCAAAATCGGTTCAGTGGTTCAAAAGTTATAAGCAAGGCTCTGAATTTCAGATTTTTTTCACCTTAAACTGTTGAAAACTCGTTAAACAAGTTTTAAAAGCATGGTGAAATACCAGTTTTTTTTTAAACTTGTTCTTGTTTGTTTTTCTGCCGTGGGGTGCAGTTTAGTTGTTAGACAAGTAAATATTTGTTATTGTTTTTGTTTTTGTAACTGTATGTAACGGTGTATGGTAAGTATTTTTGGAAAAAAAAAACAAATATTAGTTTGTTTTTGGTTTTTAAAGACGAGGATGGTAAAATAAAATGAGGGAAATATGTGAAATATTTTTTTTAACATATACGTATAGGTATAAAAAAACAAAAAGATTTTACAAAGTAATTTTGTTAGTCAAACAAATAGTACACTCAAAAAAATTTTACACTCAAAAAAAAAAAAATGTTTTTTTTTTTAATTTAATTATTTTTTTTTTATGAAATTCACACTCAAAAAAATGTTGTCGGTCAAAAAAATTTTACAATCACAAAAAAATTTGATTGATTAAAAAAAGCTTTACTCAAAATAATACATTTCTAATAAAAATTTGTAATGTAATTTTTTTAGAAAATTACTATCAGATAAAATTGTGGAGGGTATTCATAGATTCGACCAAGTCGAATTTAATTTTTCTACTTGTTTTTTTTTAAATTTTTCAAAAATAAAAAACTTTGACCGCCGGGCGGGTTAATTTAATCCGATTGACCTCAAATTTGTACCGCATAAGTTTTAGACCTAGAACAATAAACAAATAACACTTGGGAAAATCGAAAGTTGAGAAAAAAATGCCAGTCTAATGGTTATATATGACATCTCCTAAGGAATATATTATTATATATTTAATGCTCTCGAAAAAAATAAGTTTAGTTTAATATATAATTTTATATAATTAAAGGTGACGTAATATATATTTTTATATAAAATGAAGTTATGATACTTGTGCCTTATATAATTTTATATAATAACATCAACCATATTTATTTATATCTGAATTATCATCAAATAATATGTAATTACATATAACTCCATATGAAAATTAAGAATATTTGTTAACTTATATGTAATCATATAATGTTTTATGTGATTGGATAAAATTATATACGTCTATATATGATTGTTTTTACTCGGGATAATAACTTTGTTGTAAAAATATTTTTTTTTAAAGAACTTAAAAAATTTTTCCTGAGGCATTGTTAATGAAGTTTTGTATTCTAACATTGTTTTTTTCCCTTAAAACATTTCTAGTGAAATTTTTTGCCTGGGACAACAAAAATTTTAGGACTTCGAAAATTTTATGAATTTTTTTTTAGTCTTTTTTATTAATTCTTTACTCCAAAACGCCAAAAAAATGAGTCTGGGAATCAGAAGATTTACAAAAAAAAAATTTTTGTAAACATAAATCCTCGTAATAAAATAATTTTTGTAAAATAACTGTTTTTTTTTTTTTTGGAAATCAACTTGAATTCTCGTAATAAAAACTTTGTTGTAAAATTACAGTTTTTTTTGTAAAATGACCTTTCAAAATGGTAGAATACAATTACGAAAATAAATTTGTAAAGTTACCAATAAAACTGTAGTTCTCGTTTGAACAAAGTACAAGAAATTTTTATAAAAAACAAGGAAAATTGTTAAATATTGGTAGAACGGGATTACAAGGCATTTTACTAGGCGTTTTAAAAGTTTTTTTTTTTTTTGAGTGCAATAGTGGGTCTAGGACCATTTTTTCGGGTTGTTCCAAACATAAGCACAAAGTCATTATACTCTGTACCACAGAGTGGTTTAGGTTATAATTAGGAAAACTTGAAATATCAGAAAATTCGGGAAAATTAAGAAAAATCAGGGAAATTGAGAAAAAATAAAAAAATTAGAAAATTTAAAAAAACTAAAAAAAACAAAAAAATTAAAAAAAAAAAAATAATAATAACTTGAAATTGTGGATGGTATAATGCATACTGTTATTGAGGTTTGATTTATGCCAAATGACACTGCATGAAATTTTCGTATCATCATCTTGGACCAGTAATTATTATACATTTGCTACCAAGTACCATTAATGATACCCGTGTTATTGTTAGAACCATACAACAGCAAAAATTAAATAAAAAAAGCAATTCAAATATCTCGTCATGAATGTAACAAAAATCTTAAGTAGAAACACCCAACTACACCCACATTTTCTTAACAACTTTCAAAGATTAAATACAATTGTTTCATTGTCTCTGAAAATGCACCCTCCTTTTAATAGGACATCTTTTTTTAATATCATAACCAGGGGAGGCAAACCAAATAATTTTTATAGCAAACAAAAGTAGCATAAAATAGAAAAAAAAACAAAATTAAAAGTCGTCCTGCTATAGGACACAAGGTACTTACAAATTTAACTTTTTTGCGTTCGGCACTTCGCACTTGTTTTTTTGTACTTTTGTTAAACAAATAAAACATTTTTGGGAAAAAAAGTTCAGACTTACTGAAAAAGTAATTTTAACAAAAAAGTATTAAAGAAAAAATAAATTTTTTATAAAAAATGTTTTTTAGAGTCCCCGCACAACAATGTCGGGGCGGTTGACGTTTTCAGCCATGAGAGAGTATAGGCGCATAACAAAGGCGGCTGCGGGAAATTCAGTCATTCGTTGATAATAACACAATTTTTCACTTTTTCGACACTTTTTTTATTTAGTGTTATTGTTTTTTTTTTTTTAATATCAATTTGATTTTCTCATATTGATTCGTTTTTTTGTGTTTTCTTTGAATTTTAAATATTTTTTTTTAGAGATCACATTTTTTGTTTACTTTATCGAAAATAATCGAAATATTTATAAGAATGGGGCAACATTTTCATATCAAAAATTTGAAGAGAGAGAGAAACCGACACAAAAATAAATTTGATTTTATTCAAGCGGTTTTCGGTCAAACGTTTTTTCTTGCCAAATTTGTATGAAAAAAAACGTCACCGACATTGTTGTGTGGGGACTCTTAGTCTGCAGAAAAATTTATTATTTTTTTCTTGAAAAAAAGTATTGTTTGTTTTGTTTTGATCACATGATCAATTATTTTTATTTATTCTTTCTATTTGTTTACAACTCATTTTAGTTTTTTTCCTTTAAAAGTATTAGTAATATTAGCTCACAAGGGAAGTCTCCCTAGTGTCACCCGCGGATCTTTATGGAATTGGTTTTATTTTGTAGATCAGAAAAAATAAAGGGACACTTATTTTTTCTTAGCGGCCCAAATTCATATTTAGGGGGTAAAAAGGAGGGGGGAAGACAAGGCCGTTTTCAGTTTTTCTCGTTTATCTCCTATACTATACAAAGAAACCTAGTCATGTTACATACCAAATGAAAGGTCTTTGGAAAACCTATCTACGTGTGCTAAGAACGTGTCCAAACATGCACAACTTTTCGTCATATTGAGTAAAATGGCAAAATTTTAGGACATTTTTGTTAATAAGTCGAAAAATAATAACTTCTTTGGCCCGTTGTTAGCACCACGAGATAGGTATTTTAAATACCTTTAATCTGATATCACGCATGCCTATATTAATTTTGTTAAAATAGGCGTAAAGCGTAAAAAACTAAAAAAGGTCAATTTCCCCCCATACAAATCGACCCCCCCTAAAAATGAGTTTGGGCCGCTAAAAAAAAATACGTGTCGAATTAATTTTCGTTCTTAACAACATATCCAAATTTCACGAAGATCGGAGGGTGACACCAGGGAGACTTCCCTTGTCAGTATATATAAAAAAATGTCTGCGAAGTTTGGCTCTTGCCCAAACCATTGAATCTGATAATGTTTTGCTGTATAAACAGGTGTACTTTCCAATGAAACAATTTTCTAAAAAAAATTACGCTGCATTAATTTCTCATTCAATGCAAGAGGCATTGAAAAATCGATCGAGGACCCCATTATGTTTATATATTATTGATGCTTATAAGTTTCTAAGATATTCTAGTGATATCCATATATCACAAAATCTTTTTTAAATTTCAACTCAGTGAAACTGAAATAAATGTTTAAAAAAACCGGCAGTTTTTGGAATTTAGAAAAACTGTAAATGCAGTTGTGTAAACAAGACCTTGAACCATCACTGAGCAATGTTTAAGGATTACCCCACTTTATACGTAAAAGTTACAGAGGGTTAAAGTTGAAAAATCTATAAAAATGGCTTGAAATAATCCATAGTTTTTGCTTCTTTCGCTTATTTTTTAAGTTCTCCTTACATTTCAATCTTTTCCGGCATAACACAAAGTCAGTACATATAAGAGATGTTTTTTGATTAGGGATTTCGGCTCCCTCCATAAAATGAAAAAAGTTGATCTAGAGTTGGTAGCTGTTGTAATTCTTAACATTTTGAAATTAATCCCCTTAATGTGCCACGAATAGTTAAGGAGTTTCAGCAGATAAAAGTTCGAAAGAAAAAATTTAATTTTTTTAAAATACCAGTTTTTTGCGAGGCACATTCGCGGTTTCATTCGAAATTTTGTGGACCCTTGCGTAAACCGAGTTTTTTGTGAGTTTACATAAAAAAATCACTGGCGGGTTTATAAAAAATAAATTGCAAAAATTTTATGGCATTTTTGAAAATTGTGCGAAATTTGCAAATGTGTTTCCTATTTTTTTTAGCAGCAATTAAAGCATCATGTTCATTTTAATATACCAAAAGACGTGCATTAACGAGTAGAACTGATTTACTTTTTGACTTATTACTTTAAGTCATTCTGAACGGAAAGCTCGATGATTTTATCTAAACCTGTTTTGATCTGGCACATCCAAGGCTTTACACGAAATCGGATGAAATTTTTTTTTAATGAAAGCCCACTTGATGTGTCATCATAAAATCAGAGGCGGGTTGAAAAATGTTGATGATTATAGATTTTTTGGACCATATTAAATTTTCTTGTTAAAAAAAAGTATCACCAATTTTTTTAAACTACTGGTACAATGATACGATTTTCCGTGATTTTTTTTCAGTAATACCAATGCGCATTGACTAAATATGTTATACAAAAATTGTGAAACTTTTCTTTTACCGCGAATTAATCGGGATTTTAGGTACTTACAATTAGATATTTTTTTCTTTAAATCGTTTGGTCATTAAAGGGTTAAATTTATATCAAATATTTTAGAAGAAATGATATATCCTGGCATGTTTTGATTAAGAACCGCTAAATCTTAAAACCGCCATAACTTTTGACCCCCTTGCGCGATTTAATTGACGCGAACGAATTTCTTATTCTTACTTAAATAGCTTCTAATATTTATGCCAACTTTCATCGATGAGCCATCAAAACAAAAATCACATCTTTTTTACCTCAAAATTTAAGTCTTAGACGGAACTTCTCATATCTGTTTGTCTTTGAAAAGAAGTTTTTGATAAAAAAAAAATTTTGAAAAAATGATTATTGATGAAAAAAATATTGATGCAAAAAAATATTGATGAAAAAAAAAATATATTAATAAAAAAAATATTGATGAAATAAATATTGATAAAAAAAAATATTGATAAAAAAAATATTGACAAAAAAAAATATTGATGAAAAAAAAATAAAATTTTTGATGAACCCAATTTATTTTTTTTACAGGCGCGTTTTTTTAGGGGGAAGGGCAAGGTGGGAAGGGCGGTGAGCTGGGGGACTCCTTGGACCTTGCGGTATACTATATGTTTGCAAGTTAATTTTTTTTCTGTTTCTGCACTAAAGTATTAATATTTCATTATTATTTAAATTTTTTTTTACACTCCCTGAAAAGGGAGGAGGGGGGCCGAAAAAAGCGACATTGTTTTATCCCCTAGGCCCAAGCGCAGACTGTAAACTTTTGCGAAAATAAAAATGTTTCATTTGTTTCACAAAAAACGCCTAAGAAATTGGCATTATTCAGAGGTTGGTTTAGTTCTTCAAGGGGGAACTTTTTCCTCCTGGTCCGATTTGGCCCATTTAGGAACTTAACTTGCCTAGGACCATAGGACATATTTCTGGATAACTTAAGGGGTCTAGCTCTTTTATTTTAGACTGCATCGTGTTACATACAGACGAAAGGGCGGACAGATAGACGGACGGACATGTCTTAGAATCGATCACTGATCAATAATATATATACTTTATGGGGTCTCCGACCGATATTTCGTTGCGTTACACACGGAATGACAAAGTGAGTATACCACCATACTATAGTTGGAGGGTATAAAAATATTGATGGAAAAAAATATGTATAAATAAAAAAAAGAATTGGTTAAAAAAAAATTTTAATGGAACAAATAATGATGAAGAAAAATATTGATTAAAAAAATATTTATTAAAAAATATTGATGAAAAAAAAAAAATAATGATGAAGAAAAATATTGACTAAAAATAAATATTGATTTAAAAAATATTGATGAGAAAAAATCGATGAAAAATAATTATGTAACGTTTTGTTCACCAGCTGGTGAATATTTTTTTATTCACCACGATGTGAATTATTACACCGTCCAACAAAAAGACAAAATTTAATTTAACACGAATACGCTTTGAACTAAAGAATAAATGTAGTTAAACTGCATTTACAGTTTTTCATTTCGTGATCCTATTTCTTTTTAAAGGGGATTCTAAAGTTTCAGAGGATTAATTTTTGTAAAATATTTTTTAAATATTTGTGCTAATCCTAGGATGCCACTTTTAATGGCAGATTAAAGAAGAGAATTTCTGCTAATTTTCCCATTTTATTATGTTGACATATCAGGAAAAAAGAGGTAAGTAATGTCCTTTTAAAATTTTTCCTTAAAAATCATTTAAAATTTTTAACAAAATATTTTGATAAATTTTGGAAAGTATATTATTTACATAATTTTTCTTACACTCAAAAAAATAAAACTGTAAAGTTAGCAAAAAATTCAGTTAAATTTAACTAAAAAAACACCTGATTTTGAACCTACTAAATTTCTAGTTAATTTAACTAAAAATATTTAGTTAACTTTTCGTAGAATGAATGTAGCAAAAAAAAGTAACTTTAACTAAAAAATCAGCTGAAAATTTCGTAATATGTGTATGTATGTATTAACAAAAACACAAGTTAAATTCAGCTAAACTTTTTGTAAAAAAATTGTAAGTTTGTTAAATATTGATTTTATACACTAACACTTCACTTATTTTGATATTTTTTTTTTTTTACAGCATTAAGTTCAACTTAAGCAGAACTTATGAGATTTGCATAGGAGGCTACATAAGAAATTTCTAACATTTTTTTACTCGACAAATATGTTACGAGAAATCAGCAAATTAATTAATAAAAATTCCTAAACACAGTTTTAAAATCAACAAAAAAAACTAATTCAAAATTTGTTCAAAACTAGTATTTTCGTAAATTGAACTTAACTAAAAAAAGTAGTTTTTAACTAAAGATTTGCTAAAAAGCCAGTAAACTCGAGTTAACAAAAAAAAAAAATTGTTAACTTTACAGTTTTATTTTTTTGAGTGTAATATGGCAAAATAAAGAAATGAAAAAATTAGCGAAGATTCTTCTCTGTCATTTGTAAGCAATAGTGACATTATAAGACAAGTACATATATTTAAAAAATATTTTACAAAATGTCATTATTCAAAAATTTTAAGTCCTTTTAAAAGGAAACAGAATCACGAAATGAAAAAACTGTACACTCAAAAAAATAAAACTGTAAATTTAACAAAAAATTTAGTTACATTTAACTAAAAAAACAACTGATTTTGAACCTACTAAATTTATAGTTAATTTAACTAAAAATATTTAGTTAACTTTTCGTAGAATGAATGTAGCAAAAAAAAACGTAACTTTAACTTAAAATTCAGCTGAAATATTGGTAATATTTTTATGAATGTATTCACAAAAAAATTAGTTTAATTCAGCTTAACTTTTTGTAAAAATATTGTAAGTTTGTTAAATATTGATTTTATACACTAACACTTCACTTATTTTATCTTTTTTTTCACAGCATTAAGTTCAGCTTAAGTAGAACTTATGAGATTTGCATATGAGGCTACACAAGAAATTTCTAATATTTTTTCACTCGAAAAATATGTTACGAGAAATCAGCAAATTAATTAATAAAAATTCGTAAACACAGTTTTAAAGTCAACAAAAAAAAAAATTAATTCAAAATTTGTTCAAAACTAGTATTTTCGTAAATTGAACTTAACTAAAAAAAGTAGTTAAAACGCTGATTTTAACTAAAAATTTGCTAAAAAGCCAGTAAACTCGAATTAACAAAAAAAAAATTTGTTAACTTTACAATTTTATTTTTTTGAGTGTAAATGCAGTTTTACTACATTTGATCTCTACAATCAGTCGTATATAATTCGGTTCTTGTTTAATATTGGCTGTCGGACGGTGTTATCCAAGTAACAAACCCAAGTTACTAAAATTTTTGGATTTAAAAATTGGAAAACAGTAATTCTTCTTTTCTTTTTTGCTTATCGTTACCTTATATAGTCAAACTGAGGTGGCGTCCTGCAACTTTTTTAAAATTAGACACCAGCCTAAAAACATTAGGTCTGTTTGATTACTTTTTTTGTAGTAAAAGTAGTAAAAGAGATTTTTTTGAAATTTTACTCAATATGTGGAAAACCCAAAAAAAGTAAAAAAACGAAAAGTAGTAAAAATAGTAAAATTTATTTATCATTTAAATTTTCAAAATATATATTAAAATTTTATTTTGAAGATAATTTTAGAATCTATACACAAAAGTAGAAGAAATTTTCTATAAACGCTAAAAATCACATTTAATCCACTTGGTAAAAGTTCAGGTCGATGAATTTCCTATGTTTCATTTATAGACAAATATACAAAAACAAAAAAAAAACATAAAAAATTGTGTTTTTCTGGAGTTGTCTTAGTATTTAAAGGTGGAACTTCCAATTGATCCGATCCAATGAGACATTAAGGTGGAACTTTCAACTGATCCGATTTTATCCCTCTCCGAACTTAACTCAGATTCTGATACATTTTTTCTATAGAAAAATTCTCAGATACTGAGACATTTTTTCTATAGAAAAAGTCTCAGATTCTGAGACATTTTTCTCTGATTCTGAGACATTTTTTTTTATAGAATAGTCTCAGATTCTGAGACTATTTTCTATAGAAACAGTCTTAGATTCTGAGACATTTTTTCTATAGAAAAATTCTCAGATTCTGAGACATTTTTTGTATAGAAAAAGTCTCAGATTCTGAGACATTTTTTCTATAGCAAAAGTCTTAGATTCTGAGACATTTTTCTAAAGAAAAAGTCTCAGATTCTGAGATATTTCTTCTTTAGAAAAAGTCTCAGATTCTGAGACATTTTTTCTTTAGAAAAAGTCTCAGATTCTGAGACATTTTTTCTTTAGAAAAAGTCTCAGATTCTGAGACATTTTTTCTTTAGAAAAAGTCTCAGATTCTGAGACATTTTTTCTTTAGAAAAAGTCTCAGATTCTGAGACATTTTTTCTATTGAAAAAGTCTCAGATTCTGAGACATTTTTTCTATAGAAAAAGTCTCAGATTCTAAGACATTTTTTCTATAGAAAAAGTCTCAGATTGTGAGACATTTTGTCTATAGAAAAAGTCTCAGCTTCTGAGATATTTTGTCTAGAGAAAAAGTCTCAGATTCTGAGACATTTTTTCTATACAAAAAGTCTTAGATCTTGAGACATTTTTGCTATAGAAAGTCACAGATTCAGAAACATTTTCCTGTTAATAAAGTCTCAGATTCTGAGCCACTTTTTCGTGCCAACTTTAGGAAGGTAGCACTTTTTATACTGTATCAAGTCTTCCGCAGACGGACAGACGGTTATCGTTGCACATGGAATGACGAAGTGGGTATATACTTTCATACTGTCGTTGGAGGATATAAAATTGTATTTTTCTAGGACTATTTTGGTTCTTCAAGGGAAATCTTTCCGATTTTGCCCGTTTATCAACAAAACCTTTCTAGTAATATATGACACACAATATTTGTGCCTTCAGCGGTCTAGCCATTGGCTTGGACTTATTCATGGTGTCTACAGACGGACGGACATCGCTGGACGGTCTAAAGGTTTTCCTGTTAATTATGCACATGTATCCGACTGCATATTTATTTGGATTTATTGTTGTTTTTCATCTTGAATAGATTATGCTTTCTATTTTTTGTTTTAAAATATTTTTTTGTAAATATAAAAATTTGTCAATAATTTTTTTTTACATAATTTTCATACCTACGCATTGAAATATTTCCGGTAAATTGTAGTAAAAATAAAGTAAAAGAGAAATAAATTTTCTCTTAAATTGATTACTACATTTACTATTTTTATGTGTACTCGAACGGTTTTTGAGCAAAAGTAGTAAATTGAGTAAAAAATATTAAATTGTAGTAGGTAAACAAACAAAGCTATTATCATGTTAAAAAAAGAAAAGAAAATTGAAAAAAACATTTTTAAAAAAAAATTCTCTAAATCTTATAACCAAAAAGATTCTTCATATAAAAAATTCCAGATTCTGATATAGTTTTCTATAAAAAAACTTCTAAATTGAAAGCAAAAACTTGTAAATATTTTTTTAAAAATATCAGAAAACTGTTTTGCCACCTCTGAACATAAAACAAAAACAATGTTGCTGCCGTTATTTCTGGCATTGCTGTGTATTTTACAACCCGGTAAAATAATAACAATTGTGGGTAGAAGTTTTATGCATTGTATTTGTTTTATATTTTTCATATTATGAAGTTTTTCCTACTTTAAAAAATTTCCCATACTTTGTATTTTTTTTCCTTTCAATTTATTTTCCGGCATAAAACAGAGTAAAGTATGAAAAACTTCATATTCATAATGAACGGAAATATTTTGATAACTGTAGGGCTAAAGTATGCATAACACACAACTAAACTGAATACACAGTAAAGCCTGGTAAATGTTGTTAAGTCGTTAAAAAAAAATATTACGGAGAAGTATTTGCGTGTTTTATATTTTTTTTTTTTTTTTGTTAAAATGTTAAACAATTTTATTAATATAATTGTTGCTACAATTGAGTTTATGGAAGGGGTTTGTTTATTTTTATTTTTCTTGCTTCAAAAGGCTTTAAAAATTAAACTTCTTTATAACAAAAAAATAAAAATAACGTTAAATAACTTTTATGTTTATTTAAAATCTCTTGAGATTTGCATGTCAAATTTTGGTGTGAAAATTATGTTTTATACTAATGTTTATTTTTGGGGACTTTATTCTTTAAAATTCATAATATTAAGGACAAATATACGTTCAAAATACAAAAAAAAACAAGTAGAAAAATTAAATTCGACTTGGCCGAATCTATGAATACCCTCCACAACGCCCTTTTTAAGTTATAGTAATTTTTCTACACAGAAAAAAATATGGGGAAAAACAATTTGAGTAATCACTTGTTTAAATTTAAAAAAAGTTTTGAGTAATTTTTTAATTGACGCAATTAAAAATTTACTCAAAAATTTAAAAACAAATTGAGTAAATAATTTAATAAGAATTTAATAGCTTTTTTAATTTTTTTTTGGAATTTTCTTAGTTTTTTTAATTCTCGTTTAGTTTATAGTTTTTTGTATATATACATGAAAGTTTGTAATCATATTTATAAAATTTTTTTATGTCTTTAAGACATAAATATATTTGGTAAAGTTTGAAAAAACATGTTTTTTTTTTCTTTGTAAAAAAATATGAAATTTTTTTAAACTTTGTTTTTTTTAGAGTAGAAACAGAATAAGCCCGGCACGACTTTTTCCATACGGTTTGGCAGATTAAACCGGTGGCCGGCGCCGATGTGAAATAAAACTTGTTCTGTTTTTAAAAGGTGGTGCTTCTTGTTCTGTTCCTGCACTTAATAGTGTCAATTAAAAATTTACTCAAATTTTTTTGGCAAACATTTAATAAATTTTTATTAAAAATTTACTCAATACTATTAAATCGTTTACTGGTGGAAAATTGAGTAATTTTTTACTCAATAGTATTAAAAATTTACTCAAATTTTTTTTTTATTTCTTTCTGTGTAGAGTGAAAAAAATAACATTTTTGAAATATTTTATTTTGTGTAAAAAAACTTTTTATTTTAACTAATTTTTGAAAAAAAAAAAAAATAATTTACTAAATTTTTTTTTGAGTGTAAAATTTTTTTTGAGTGTAAAATTTTTTTCGAGTGTATTTTTTTTTTCTTTTAGTGTAAAAATATTTTTGAGTGACAAAAATGCGATGTAAAATATTTTTGTGACTTACCAATGTTTTTAAAACATGTTTAACGGGTTTTCATCACGTTAATTTAAGGCGAGGCGAATCTGAAATTTACGGTTTTGCTAATAACTTTTGAACCGCTGGACCGCTTTGGCTGAAATTTAAAACGAACCGGACCTGAAGAACGACAAATATTTATGCCATACTTCAGCACCCTCCATGCGCGGGTACAAGGGGGGGGGAAAAGGGGAAATTTCCCCCCCAGACCAAATTTCGAAAAGAAAAAAAAGGAAAAAAAAGAAAAAAAGAAGAAAAAAAAAAGAAAAAAAAAAGAAAGAAAAGGAAAGAAAAAGAAAGAATGAAATTTTATAAAAAAATTTCGAAGTCCAAAAATTTTTCATAGAAAAAAATCTGAAAATTTTAAAAGGGAAAATTTTTTAAGGAAAAAGTGAATCAATCTGAAAATTTTCTGTGAAAAATATCTGTCAATCTTATTATGAATTTTGGCATAAACAAATTACTTAGAATATGCTTTTTTTGTTTAGAAAAATGTTACAGGATCTTAATTTGGTTTATATAAAAAGTATTTGTCTTCTACATAGCAATAAAAAAAATATCTTAAAACCTTAAAAATGTTGATAGTCGAACTTTCATTTGTAAAAATATTTTATTCTAAAGAAAAAATTCTCAGAATCTGAGACTATTTTTATGTGAAAAACGTCTCAAAACTTATTTATAGGAAAAAGGTCGCAGAAGAATTTTTCTATGGGAAAAAAGTCTCAGAATTTCTGAATTTGAGATTTATTTTAAGGAAAAAGGTCTCAGAATCTGAGTCTTTTTTAAGAAGAAAATAGTCTCAAAGTCTGAGACTTTTTATTGTTGAAAAATAGTCTCAGAAGTTGAAACTAACTAAATTGGTAGAAGGTCGCAGAATCTGAGACTTTTTCAACGGTAAAAAGGTCTTAGAATCTAAGACTTTTTTTTATAGGAATAAAGTATCAGAATCTCAGAAAAATGTCTCAGAATCATAGACTTTTTCTATAGGAAATAGGTCTCAGAATCTATGACATTTCTTTAGAAAAAAGGTCTTAAAGTCTGAGACTTTTGTATAGGAAAAACATTTCCGAATCTAGGACTTTTTCTTTAGGAAAAGTGTCTTAGAATCGGAAAAGATTTCAGAATCAGAAAAAGGTTTCAGAATCTGTCACTTCTTCTTTAGAGAAAAAGTGACAGAATTTTAAACTTTTTCTATATAAGAAAAAGCTCTCAGAATCTGAAACTTTTTTTTAGGAAAAATGTGTGAGAATCTGAGCATTATTCTTTAGGAATAAGATCTCAGAATTCGAAATTTTTTCTTTAGGAAAAAGGTCTTAGAATCTGAGACTTTTTCTATTGGAAAAGGTCGAAGAATCTGATGCCTCTGTTCTGTCTTTCGCAACTTTTCAATTCACATGAAAATTTCCGAATCACATGAAATCAAGTTTAGTGTTTTGTTGATCACGTTGTCATTTAAAGTTGAATAATTAAAATTACAAAATTATAAGGAAAAAAGTGCATTCGTTTTGCTTTCACCAAATTTTATTTGTGTGAAACAAAACGAAAAAGAAATTCGGATGTGAAATCTAGAACTATCTAGAAATTTGGAAATTTTTATTTTCACATTTTTTATGTGAATTACTTTTTTTGGAATAGCGGCCTAAGACTTTTTCTATAAAAAAAGGTCTCAGAATCTAAAATTTTTCAGTACGAAACAAATCTCATAATCAGAGAACTCTCTATAGGAAAAATGTCTCAGTAATGCTTTAAAATATGAGACTTTTTCTATAGTAAAATGTCTCAGAATCTGAAACTTTTTCTGTGGAAAAAATCCTTAGAATCTGAAAATTTTTTTATACGAAAAAAGTCTCAGATTCTGAGACATTTTTTCGTTAAGAAGAAGTCTTATATTCCGAGACATGTTCCCTATAAAAAAAATAATTCACGAAAAATGTCTCAAAATCTGATATTATTTATGTAGGAAGAATTTCTTCTATTAAATTCTCAGATTTAGACTCTTCTTATGTATACGAAAAATATACAATTTTCTTTTAAATTTCTTTTAAAAATCCAAAAATTTTTCTATACGAAAATAGTCTCAGATTCTGAGACATTTAGTCTTATATTCTGAGACATTTTCCCAATAAAAAATAATTTTTTCACGAAAAATGTCTCAACATCTGATGTTTTCTATGTAGGGAGAATTTCTTCAATTAAAAAATTCTCTTCTTATGTATACGAAAAATATACAATTTTCTTTTAAAACAAATAAAAAAAAAAATTATCTAAACGAAATATGATCATGAAAAACAAACCTTATTCGGCAAAAACTAATAAATTTGATGATTTTATAGCTTTTCCACCACTTTTTTTTGTAAAAAAAACGTATCCCTTTTTTTTGTTCGTCAACAAAGGAGAATTTATGATTTTTTTTTCGAAGAAAAAAAATTTTCCCCCCCCAGACCCAAAAGCTGTACCCGCCACTGGCACCCTCAGAATTGCCGTTCGAAAGTTACCGTGTGTTTTATCTCGTAAATTCCAAAAAAACCCTTGCCGAAATTCACTCATTTGCTTATAACTTTTGAACCACTAGACCGATTTCGCTGGATTGCAATTCCAACCTGACCAGGTAAATGCCCAACATATATGCCAAACTTCAGGAGCATCCGTAAAGTCTTTCAAAAGTTAGCGTGTTTTCAACAGACAGACAGACAGACAGACAGACAGACAGACAGACAGACAGACAGACGGACGGACGGACGGACGGACGGACGGACGGACATCGCTAGATCGTCTTAAAATCGATCGAGGATCATGAATATATATACTTTATGGGGTCCTAGACCAATATTTCGAGGTGTTACAAACGGAATGACAAACTTATATATACCCTCTATCACTAGAGTGGAGGGTATAAAAACAAAAACAAAGAATCACATAAATATATGGTTATAAATTGTATTATTAAATTTATAAACTGATTTATGACTGTTGTAGAACAACACAAGTAAAGTGTCATCAATAATTGTGAGACATATGTGCGTGACAATTTATACACACATACACTTAAAATATACGCATACACGTTCGTATTTCTTTTTAAGCACACATTCATACAAACATGTGTTGTGTGCATTTTGATATTTATGGGTAAAATGGCAAAACAGCATAAACTGTGCCACGTCTAAGGGGAATCTTGTTGTATTGAAAATCATAAGTTTTATGGTTTTTATTAAAAAAAATATTTTATTATTTTATAATAATATTTTTTTATTATATCCTTGTTTTTTGCATTTGAACCGAGCTAAACAAATAACCCATTTGTCTGTTTTGTGTATAATTTGTTTTCCAATTCTATTAATAAAAAGAGAAGGGTCGGTATATTCTTAAAATTTAATAAAAAAAATACTATTTTAAATTTCTAAAGGCTGGTCTGAGCCAGATGTGACTTAAAATATGTATTTGGTATGTCTACGAAAAATTTTGCAACAAAAATTAATATTTTCGATTGAGCACTTTTTGCAAAAATCGCATTTGAATTGCAAACAATTGCAATTTTAACATTTTCTCGAAAACTATGAGAGATATGAAAAAAAGTCTTAATACCAAAATTATTTCAAGTTAAAAATGCAACTATTTGAGGTTTTGCATAACACTATTACAAGAGTCAAAATTGAATGATGTACGAAATTTGATGAATTTTTAAATTCATCAAAAAAAAATTAACTAAAATATGGGAAATTTAACTAAATTTTAGGCAAATTGATGAAGCTTACGTTCCATTACCATGTTTTCTTCCATTTTACTTCATGTTTTTCTTTAAAATAAGGACAAGAAAAAATATTAAATATTATGACAATTTAAACTAGAATATGGGTAAAATTTCCCATTTTTTAGTTAAAAAAAAAAAAACATTTTTGATGAGGACGATTTTCCTAAAAATTCGTTCACTGTATATTTTTAAATGGTTTATTTATAGAAATTCTCAAGTACATTTTTTATTATAAATATGAAAAAGCTTTTGTTTTTTATACAGTCAAAGAAAACCTTGTCAAGTTACTAAATAAATTCCCGTAATCCCATTTTACTAATATTTGCGAGTTTTCCTTGTTTTTAAACAAAAATGACCGCGAAGTTTGTACTTTTGCCCAAACCATTTAATCATGATAATTTTTTGCTGCATAAAAAGGTGTTCTTTCTAAATAATGGTTTCTCGACATTCTAGTGATATCCATCTGTCTGTTTGTCTATAAAAAAGTTTTTGATGAAAAAGTTTTTAATGAAAAAAGATTATTGTTAAATAATACTACACTCAAAAAAAAAAGTTTGTAAAGTGACATAAAATCCCCGTGATTTTACGGGACATGTTTTGTAAAATATGTACTAGCAAGAATCCCCGTAATGTTACGGGGATAATTTGTAAATTGATTTAACAAAAGAAAATGTAAATTTACATTTTTTTTGTAAAATATTACCTTCGAGGTGAAAATTTTTTTGTAAATTTACAAAACATTTGGTAAATTTACAAAACAAAATTGTAAACTTACAGAAAACAGTTATTTTACAAAAACAGTTATTTTACAAAGCAAAAATAGAAAATGAAAAAAATAAATTGTAGTTTAAAAAATTATTTGGTTAAACTAATGTTTTTAATGCAAAAAAATATTGAAAAACAAGAATATTTACAATAAAAATTGTAAATTTGCAAAAAAAAAAAAAAAACAATCTACAAAACAAAACAAATTTTTCATAATTGGCAGCTTTTTATTTACATTTGAGGTGCCAAATTTAAAAAAAAAATACCAAAAAATATGGTAAAATTACCAAAAAAAATGGTAAAAATACAAAAAAAAAACTAGAACAATTATATAGTAGAAACACATAAAAATTGTGGTATTTTACTTAGCCCAAATTACCAAAAAATGGTGTAAAAATTAAATTTTTTTGCTAAAGCTTACAAAAAAATTGAAAATTAAAAAATTTCCAATTTTTTTTTTTTCATAATTTTTTTTATTTATAAAAAATTATTTTTAACTAAATTGTTTACTCCAAAACGCAAAAAAATAATCTGAACTTAGAAAATTTTTGCGTGTCCTATTGTTGAATAATTAATTTTTTTTTTTTTTTGTAAAACAACATTAACTCTAGTAATAAAATAAGTCCTGTAAAATTACATTTTAATTTTGTACTTTTCAATACATACATTTCAAATTGAAAACCTTGTAAACGATCTTAAAAAAAATGTTTGTAATAAAACATTTTTTTCGTTGAAAACTAAATAACATCAAGTAAAATTTTGATGTACAACTACAGATTTCTTGTGTAAAAAAACTAAACACCTTGTAATATTTATTTTAATTTGTAAAATAATTCACTTTTTTGTAAATTTACCAAAAAATTTGTAAAATAAATTTACCATCATATAATAGTAAAATTACAAAACAATGCAAACTGCAGTTTTCGTTTTATTAAATATACAACAATTTTTTTAAAAAGACAAAAATATTAGTAAAATAGAATTACAAGACCTTTTACTTGTAATTTTACAAACTTTTTTTTTAGTGTACTACTTGATATAACAAAAAAATAACATGAAAAAAATATTAATGAAAAAATATTTATGAAAAATAAATATTGATAAAAAAAAAATATTGATGAAAAAAAAAGATATTGATGAAAACAAAAAATATTGATGAAAATCAAAATATTGTTAAAAAAAAATAAATTTGATGAAAAAAAAATATTGATGAAAAAAAATATTGATAAAAAAAAATATTGATGAAAAAAAAAAGTATGAAAAAAATATTGACAAAAAAAATCAATAAAAAAAATATTGATGAAAAAAAAAAAATATTGATGAAAAAAAATATTGATGAAAAAAAAAATATTGATAAAAAAAATATTGATGAAAAAATTGAATGAAAACTCTTTCATATTCACGAACTCTTGCTCCTAAGAATTTCTTTAATAGAAATTATCTCAGACTTAGTAATTTAAAACTTTTCTGACGACTTTTTTATAATAATTTAAGTTTTTGTATAGAATTCTTGAGTAAAATTATTTTTAATGTACAAATGTTCAAAAATCAATACAATCAGTACTATATTTTAAAAAATCAGTTCATGGGTTTTCGATCAGTACACGTGACAAAAAATCAGTATATGTACTGATAAAATCAGTACGATTAATCAGTAGGGCGTTTCACAAAAAAGTTAAATTTTTTATTTTTGCAAACTGTTGAAAAGGAATATTAATTCTTATGCACACAAAATAATATTGAGAAAAACAATTTTAGTAAACACTTGTTTAAATTTTTTAAACAAATTTGAGTATTTTTTTAATTAACGCAATTAAGAATTTACTCAAAAATTGAAAATAAAATTTGAGTAAATAATTTAATACAAATTTAATATTTTTTTTATTCTCTTGGTGTTTTGAATTCTCATTTAGTTTATAGTTTTTTGTACATATATATGAAAGTTTGAAATCATCTTTATAAAATGTTCCTTTGTCTTGAAGACATAAGTACACGGAAAAAAATATGGAGGAAACAAATTTGAGAAATCACTTGTTTAAATTTAAAAACAAAAATTGAGTAATTTTTTAATTGACGCAATTAAAAATTTACTTCAAAATTTTAAAAACAATTTGAGTAAATAGTTTAATAAAAATTTAATAGTTTTTTTATTTTTTTTAAACTCTCATAGTTTTTTGAATTCTCGTTTAGTTTATAGTTTTTTGTATATGTAAATGAAAGTCTGTAATCGTCTTTTAGGCGCCCCAGTAGGCTAGTTGGTAGCGTGCTAGCCTATGAGTCTGAGGGTCGTGGGTTCGATTCCCACCAGAGGCCTTGGTCTGTTTCGCTACAACGAGACGAAGGTCATTGTTACCAGTTCTCGGTTAGGTAAAATTAGTATATGATTTGTAATTATATGGTAATTCTTAATAAAATAAAAAAAAAAATAAAAAATAAAAAAATTTTCGTTTTTTTAAAAAATAAAAATTTCGTTTCGTTAATCGTCTTTATAAAATGTTCCTATGTTTTTGAGACATAAATATGTTTGGTAAAGTTTGAAAAAACAAGTTTTTGTTTTTTTTTTTTTTGTTAAATTATTTAAAACTTTTTTAAACTTAAAAAAAAATAGATAAGTTTTGAGTAATTTTTTTATTGTGTCAATTAATAATATACTCAAATTTTTTTTCAAACATTTAATAAATTTTTAAAAAAAAATTACTCAATACTATTTAATCGTTTACTGGTGCAAAATTGAGTAGTTTTTTACTCAATAGTATTAAAAATTTACTCAAATATTTTTTTTTATTTTTTTGCCTAAAAGATTTTTGAGATTTTTTTCAGAGTTTGGTAGGTCGAGAAAAACTACCTGAAATCGATTTTACCCAAAATATTAGGTTATGAAATATATATTTTTTTTAATTTTTAAACTTTCTGGTGCCTTTTTTTTAAACCGGATACATAACTTCTGAATGTTGTTGGCCTCCTTAAAAAAAAATTTTGCGGTTATTATAAGTTCAAGGCGCAAAAATTTGACCTTTGTCGTAAAAATTCAGAATTTTCCGAGTTCCAACTTTAATAACTTGAAAAATATCGTCGCTGCGCCTAAAAATGGAGTCATGTGTAGTTTTTTAATTTTTTTTATTACATCTTTATTATCCCATATTGGTCATAAGTTTACTCACTAAACCGTTTTTTGATACCTTGATTGGTTCAAAAGTTAGTAAAAGGAGCTAAGTATGTGTTCGTCGTACTAAAAAAAGGTCTGAAAAGGAGTTATGTGTTAAGCTACACATAACTTTTTTTGATAAAAAAGTAACAGAACGTGAAAAAATGGACCACTATTTTAGTAAAATGAGGTTTTCAAGATTTTTGGAAAATATTTGCATATTTTCATGCTGTTTTCTAAATTCTAAATGGCAGGTAATTAAGCCTTGTGAAAGCAATTAAATCATTTGACGGCGGAAAATTATAGTATCTAAAGTACAGAATCTTTCACAGATGTCAATTTATGTCGAAGCTCTTGAATAGTTACAAGAAAAAACAAAAAATATCACCAATTTTGCGAAAAATCTGTTGTTCGCTGTTTAATGAAGAGCTTTATAATATCAAAATTTCAAAGGCCTAGTCTAACTTATGTCGCTTTAAACCACCAACAAACTTTATTTAGTCTTTGTCCCTCCCGAAAAGAAATTAACAATAAGAATGGTTTCATAGACAAAAGGAGTTATGTGTAAAAAATATTTCCATTTTATTTAAATTTTGTTCCAAAAAGTACTTAAAAAAGGAGTTATGTGTATGTTTTTTGAAAATTTCTGCACCACTGGAAACCCGTTAAATGTTCCATACTTTTATTGTAGTATGTAGATAGCATATCGGTACAAGAATTTTTTATAGAACAAACATTAAAAAAAATCGCGCAGGGACGAAAATAAACAGTTTTTTTGCTCTCCTGAACACTTGCCCCAAAACACATGACTCCATTTTTAGGCACAACGACGATATGCAATGTATGAACGAGATATTGAATCCTTTGGATAGGTCTTTCAAATTCCTTTAATTTAAAACCTAAATGTCACTTTATAAAAATGTCACTTATCAAAATAATAAAAAAAACCTAGGTTAGGTTAGGTTGGATGGGCGTCCGCCAATTTGGCGAATTCACTCGGAGGCCATAAGGCCCATTGTGATTCCCCTAAAGTTTTCTCCCTACTGCCCTCTGATATACAAAACTCTACCTCTCAAACCACCCCGATTCTCTAAGGTATTCTGCTAGAGATGTCAATGGGACACTGTTTAAGCAATCCAGGTCATCAAAAAATCGTTGCCCCAAATACTTAAGACGAAGTTTCATCAGAACCGGACATTCACGCAAGAAGTGCTTCACTGACTCCTCCTCCTCCACTTCTCCACAACTTCTGCAAAAGACCCTGTCAGAAATTTCCATACGAACGGCCTTTTGGCCGATTATACAGTGTCCTGTCAGTACTCCTACTAATAGGCTAACCGGCAGTTTGTCAAAGGTAAGAAGATTTTCTGTCCTCTAAGGATTTGGCAGTGGCCACATGGTTCGCGATATCCTGCACATGGTCAGCGATATCCACCTGTCCTTCATCCTATTCTCTGATATCCTATCAATTTCGTTCATCAACTCCACTATAGGAACCGAGATATCAGGTTCAAAACGTTCCCTCACCGACTAGGAGCCATTTCTTGCACATTCATCAGCTAATTCGTTACCATCGACCCCACTATGTCCAGGGTCCCAGATTAGCTTGACTGTGTGCTGACTGATTCGATGAAGGGACTGTATGCAATTACTAACAATTCTCGATTTTACAGTGTTTGACCCTAAGGCCTTCAGAGCTGCAAGACTGTCCATAAAAAAACCTAAGAAGGAGGTCTTTCATAGTGGACCCACTGATTGTCCTGAAATTTTTACGTAGCACACTAAATTTTTTTTTTTGTTCCTCTTATTAAAAAAATCTCTACTTTATACATTTTATATTACAATTATCACGGAGGCCACTAGAATGACCCGTATATTAAACTAAAACGTGAAGATTGCAAAACTTATGACACTTTTACGCCTACACATACACATTTTCTATGATGTTGTTATTTTCTCCCTTTGAGTAAACATATGGTTTGTTAGCAACTCACCGCTAGTCATGAACAATTTCTGTGTTTTTGTTTAACAATAATTTATCATTCACTCAACGTCCTTCGTGAGCACACATGGATTAACAAAAACACACATACACACACACACACTAATACATTCATACTTCAAAAACCACAAAATAGAATATTGTTCATTATAAAACAATACACAGTGGGAGGGTAAAGGGAGGTGGGGGAAAGTAAAGAAACTCTCTAAAGGACGTTATTGAAGGACCTCAATTGCAAGTCTTAGAATGAAGTTACTTTGTTATTTTATTTTTATACTTATACACATTCAAGTACATTATTTTAAAAGAATGAAAGGAATGAATAAAGAAAGAAACTTTTCTTTTAAGATTTTTTATTTTTTTTTCTTGTTTTATTTCTTTTAATATTAAGGCAACAATAACAATTTGTGGTCTAGTTTGTCTTTAAGCATGACATGCCAGAAAATTGTCTTGAAAAATGTAAGTGTATGAGTTTAGTTGAGTTTATATGTATGTGTGTTAATTTGATTGTTGTTAGTTTACACAAAAAAAAATGTCTTGAGAAAATAAAAAAAAATTCTACTAAAATCAGGTCACAACCTCAGCTTTTTACTTTTTTCTGCCAAGATATTTTTTTATTTAATATTACAATTTAAATCATGAAGATAAATGAGAGGGTTTTTAAATTCACGTTATAAGGGCAGGAATGTTGAAAATCTTTAAAACTTTGAACATAATCATATCTGTCTTGTAGTCCGGTGTGAAAAATCCACAAGCCGGTAAGCAAAATAACTTAAAAATAAACTCCATCCATTATGTTTAAGAATTTTTTCAAAAACATCAAATTGAGGTTTCGTAAACCTTTAGTTAAAGTCTGCAGATGCATTTCATAGTCCAAAAATTTTAGCATAAAGCAGAAGATCACAATTAATTAACAATGTAATCTTTATCTCTTAGGTCTCATGAATAAATACAAAGTTCCTGTCAGTGTAAGTACGAGTACCGCCGTTTTACAAAGAATACTGCACAGAATTTTTTTTTTTCAATAATAATTAATTTAATTGTTAATACAATTAAACATTTATTTGAAACTGACCCTACATTGAATTTTGTCAAAACAACAATGACTTTTGTAACTTAAAAAAAAAAAATGGATCTTGTATCTGCTTTGAACAGAAAGTTGCTGGCAAATTTCGCTCTCGAATAAGGACATAAAAAAGGACATTTTGAACTCCCCTATAATGCCCTGACGGTTTCCTTGGTCGTACCGAGTCCAGATTTCTTGCAAAAGTAAGGTAATTTTATTGGGAGTTCGAATAAAAAAAATATGAATAGCTTTAACATACACTTATCCAATGCTAAACATTTTTTCTGTTCTGAGGGCTTGGTCCACAAAAAATGAAAATTTCTATATCTCGAGAAGACGATTTGTTACAACTTTTCTGATGACAGATTCGCGTTCAGGAGGCCAAAAAATGTACTTTAGAAGTCTGTGCAAAAAAGGTTGATTTTTATAGAGTTGTGTTATTATCGATCGATTTCCAAAAAATCTATATCTATCGATTTCAAAAAAATCTGTATAGGAAATTTTTCAAGTTTTAATTTAAGCTTGATAGCGTACAGATTAAGCAAATATTAATTGTGATACGAGGGTTGCGCTGAAAAATGTAGGCGTTTTTTAGAAAATTTTTAAAAAATATTTCTAAGCTGACTTTTTTCAAAATCAAACATTGAAAATTTAAAAAATGTACAATAAATCAAATTCAGCTTCCAACTTATTTTTCAGACCAACAAACAAAAATCTAAGTTTTTTAAATGCAGTAAAAAGCAAATTTTTTAACCTCCAAATCTTATGATTGCCAATATTTTGTAAACAAAGAAAATGTTTAATTACTTATTTTCAAATCTCATTACTACACACTTATTGCTAGGTGTACTTAAGTTAATAAACAATAAAATCTTTTTTTGGTTAAAAATGAATAACTAAACTTGATAACCAAATTTAAACTATTGGACTATTTTTTAATTTTTTAATGTTTGAACTTTAAAGAAATCAACTCAGAAATATTTTTTAATGTTTTCTAAAAAATATCTACAAATATTTTCTCGTATCTTATTTAATATTTGCTCTTGATCTGGACGTTATCAAGCTTAAATTAAATCTTGGAAAATTTCTTTATAGATTTTTTTTTAAATAAAAGTCGACTGATAGTAATAAGGGTTTTATTGTCAACTTTGCTGTTAACGAATTACATCTACACTAGAGCACCCACAAAATGTATGGGATGTGCAAAAGTGTATTTTTTATCGCTCCCCGCTCATTTTCGGTTGAGTTGGGAGTTAAAAATAATATCTATCCAGAAATTGGACTTCTAGGTTGCAAACAGACCAAGCAGTTTGAACTTTTGGCCTCAAAAATGGGCTAAAAAACCTTTATAGATTAATTTGGCTGTAACTCTTAAAATAAAAGTTTTTCGCAATTAACTTTCATAACAATTTTTATGTAGAATTAAAATGCAAAGATTTTTCTCTCATACTGTTTAGACCTAAATATGTCCGATCGCTGTGTTTTAAGCGGTTAAAGTCAAAATTTGGGTCAGAACTTTTTTTTAAAAAATTCTCGTAAATTTTTAAATTGGGGAAAATTTGAGCTCTTTGCACAATTCACTAGGGTATTGAATGTACTTTTCCAAAAAATTTTTTTTTGCAAAAATATATCGACCCTTCCATGAAAAAATCCCAAAGTTCTTCTCTGAATCTCTTTTTTTTACCATTCAACCTCAATATAGGCGAATACTCACTTTGTAATTCCGTGAGTTTCGCACCGAAACATCTGTCTAGGATTTCCCTAAATATATATGGGGTATTCAGTGCCAAATTGGACACTTTGAAAATTTTTATTTTAGATTTTTTAATTATTTTTAAATTTTTTTTTAAAACCCATTAAAACCCCCATCCAAGTTAGTTTTCAAAATTTTTAAATTACCTGTTCCAAAGATATCGAATTTTCAAAAAAAAAAAAACAACTATCGTTTTCCTTATTTCTATCAAAACAAATTCAAAAATGGTCAACATTTTTTTTTTAATTTTTGTTTTTTTATTAAAAATTTCTTAGTGTTCTAATATGCGATTTTTAAATGATTGCACTCTTTGTTTTTTTTTTTCAATCTTTTCTTAAAATTTTTTATTTGATTTGTTTTTAATTTTTTGTGGTAAACTTAACATTTTCTTAAAGTTATAAGCTTAAGTAGATCGTGGGATTATGGTAATATATAAAAAAGAATTAAAAATAAAAAGGTAATTAATATATTCAGCGGTTTTTGAGTTTTTTTTTTGTTGTCTTCCAATCTTTATTAAAACACTTTGACGAAAAAAAGATAAAATTTTAACAAATTATTTCGAATTTGGACCATTTTTAAAGAAGTGATAAGTAAAAAACAGAAAAAATCGTGTTTTTTTTATAATTCCATATTTTTTGAACGGATTATCAAAAAAGATATCAAAATTTACTTGGAATGGGGTTTTGAAGGGTACTACAAAATTGAAAAAATATAAAATTAAAAATTTCCAAGTGTCCGATTTGGCATGGAATACCCCATATATACTATGTGGAATCCTAGACTTATCTTTCGTTGCGTAAAACACTCACTTACAAAGTGAATATACCCCCATAACATGGTTGGAGGTCAAAAAAATTGTGGTTCAGAGTAGGATTTTGGCAATTTTTCATGGAAGGGTCGATATATTTTTGCAAAAAAAAAATTTTTGGAAAACTACATTCAATACTCTATTAAATTATGCAAAGAGCTAAAATTTTTCCCAATTTAAAAATTTATGACAATTTTTTAAAAAAAGTTCTCACCCAAATATCGACTTTAATCGCTAAAAACACCGCTATTGGACATATTTAGATCAAAACTGTATGAGAGAAAAATCTTTGCATTTTGAATCTACAAAAAAATTGTTATGAAAGTAATTTGCGAAAAACTTTTATTTTAAGAGTTATAGCCAAATTAATCTATAAAGGTTTTTTAGCCCATTTTTGAGGTCAAAAGTTCAAACTGCTTGGTCTGTTTGCAACCTAGAAGTCCAATTTCTGGATAGATATTATTTTTTACTCCCAACTCAACCGAAAATGAGCGGGGAGCGATAAAAAAAACAATTATGCATATATGGGTGCTCTAATCTACACTCTAATCAAAATTTGTTGAAATTTACCCAATTTATAGTAGGAAACTGGACTCCTACTATAAATTGGGTAATTTCACTCTGAATGTGTAAATTGAATAAATTGACCACATGTGGTCAATTTAAATAAAAAAGAGGTGAATAAAATAAAATAAAACAAAAAAACAAAAAAAAAAAAAAAAACCTGCGGCGCCAGCCAGCATCGAACTCGCTACGGAAGCTTATACTTTTATATGGCGTTTTAGTTATTTAACATGTGTGTATGTATGTTGTTCGACAATTTTATTTACGCATTTGTGTGTAAAATATTTGAATTAACGGATAATAATTTTAATTTGCTGTGTTTAATTGGTTTGAATTTATTATACGCATTTATTGTTTATATTAACACATAATGCGTGCTATTCAACAAAAATTTTTCCCAATTTATAATAGTAAGTTTACATGCGTTTTTTAGAGTGTACTCTAGACCTGTACCCTGTCTTTTGACGCTCATTGTACATTAAAGTGGGTCGAAAAAATATTTTTTTTTATTTCAAAATGGCACCAAGCCTTAACGATAGTACATGATTCGAGATGTATATCATAAAAATTTCAGACCACTAAAAAAAAAGTTCAGCTATCGCATGAGTATTGACGTTTTTTATATTTTTCACCCCATAATATGGTCCAACCCCAAAAAACTAAATTATTTTAATGACCTTTGCCCACTGAAAATTGTCGTCTATACTATTATCAATATCACTAAAATGATAAAATAAAAGATCTGCAATAAAAAACCCAAATACTTCGACTACAACTGGATGAAAATATTTTAAAATTTAGATTTTTTTTCCTTTCAAAGCCCATCAAAATCACAAAAAAAAAAACTAAAAATCTAGAAAATATATATGTTTTTCTGCAAAATATAGCCTTTAAAATAATGTCAAACACATGTAAATATCTTGGGTATTGTGTATCCATGTTTTTAAAAACATATTGTTTATTTTTTCAAAAATTTCCAAAAATTGGTCAATTTTTTTTTTAGTTAAACAACATATCTTATTGCATTTGCCATGCTGAACACGAATCTGGTGAAGATTTTGATATCTAATGGCTAGTTTTCAAGATACTGCCATTTTGAAAATATCGGTAAATAGTGTTTGCAAAAAAAACAAGTAGAAAAGTTAAATTCGACTTTGCCGAATCTATGAATACCCTCCACAATGCATTTTTTTTAAAGGGTAGTACATTTTTTATCGTGAAAAACTTAACAATTTTGATTAGAAATATTTTATTTTGAGTAAAAAACTCTTGTTTTGTCATTTTTTTTAAAAAAAGAAAAATTACTAATTTTTTTTTTGGGGGTAATTTTTTTTCCGAGTGTTATGTTTTTTTTACTGTAAAAATATTTCTTTCACAAAATATTGTCATTTTTGTAGAAAAAAAATTGTTTTTTTGAGTGTAAAATTTTTTTGAGTGTAAAATTTTTTTTGAGTGTAAAATTTTTTTCGAGTGTAATTTTTAAGTTACCAATGCTTTTAAAACTAAACAAGTTTAGAAAGCATTGCTTTAAAATTAAACAAGTTTGAAAAGCATTGTTTAACCAATGCTTTTAAAACTTGTTAAAACACGTGGCATTTTAGATGAAACTAATCTGAAATTCAAGGTTTTGCTTATAACTTTTGAACCACTGAACCGATTGAGCTGAAATTTAAAACCAAATAGACCCGGGGAACGGCAAAGATACGTGTCAAGCTTCAGTAGTCTCATTATTGTCTTTCGAAAGTTATCGTGTTTTTTATCTCGTAAATTCGCGAAATACCCTTGCCGAAATTTACTCTTTTGCTCACAACTTTTGAACCACTGGACCGATTTGGCTAGATTGCAATACCAACCTGACCAGGTAAATGACAAACATATATGCCAAACTTCAGTAGCCTCTGTAAAGTCTTTCAAAAGTTAGCGTGTTTTCTACGGACAGAGAGACGGACGGACGGACGGACGGACGGACGGACGGACGGACATCGCTAGATCGACTTAAAATCGATCGAGGATCATGAATATATATACTTTATGGGGTCCTAGACCAATATTTCGAGGTGTTACAAACGGAATGACAAACTTATATATACCCTCTATCACTAGAGTGGAGGGTATAAAAATTGCTTATATACAGGGTGGTCCAATAACTGGTATCTTTTTAAAACATGCAATGAAATGAACAATACTCAATAGTTTTGAAACCTTATGGCTTTATTTGAAAGAGCAAATATTCCCATTATTTATGGCAAACGACTTCATTCATGCGGTTGCCTGGGTTAGCTCCGCAGTAGCTCAATCTCGGCACCCATTTTTCTAATGTTTCTGGTTCTATCTCACGAATGGCTTGAACGATATTCGTCGAATGGGCCTAGAACATTTCTGGATTTCTCATGTTGCATGAATCTTTAACGAGACCCCTCAAACAAATTTTTAAAGTTTTTAATCGGCAGCTCTGAAGTGATCAATTGTCACCGCGAATATGGCGAAAAACACGATTTCCGAACTAAGTGCGCAAAATATCGATTGGTTGATGGGCTGTGGGACATATTGCGACATCCTTCTGAAAATAAATGTCATCCAAGTTGGTATATTCTATTACGGTCAACAAAAAGTCGGTAATCATGGCTATGTAGCGCTCATCTTTGACAAAATGGGAGTTTCAGCTGTATTTTTGAAAATATTGTGTAATGATGCTGATACTCAAATCTATTGCTTTCTATAGATGAATTGGATTCTTTATAATACCTTGCGAGTTTTACGATCCCAAGATGTACCAATTTGTTTGTTAACATAACCTCATTTGAGTGCCTTATTTCGGTTAAAAACTTTTTTTCGAAAAACGTGCAGTTTGGCAGCGCAGTACTGCGCTACAACGCGATACAGCGGAGCAAGCCGAAGACGCATCAATGAAGTCGTTTGCCATAAAAAACGGGAATGTTTGCTCTTTCAAATAAAGCCATAAGGTTTCAAAACTATTGAGTATTGTTCATTTCATTGCATGTTTTAAAAAAATACCAGTTATTGGACCACCCCTTATATGTAACTTTCAAACTATCTATCAGATTGAAACATTATGAGTGGGGCAAATAAAGTCAAAGATATAAGCTTTCAAAATAGCTAGCTTGGAGTGACTCTAAAACAATACAGCGTGAGTTACAGAGCCCCAAAGTTGACCACTCTGAGATTAAAATGCTTTCGGAGCTTGTAACTTTTAAAAATATGCAAATATTTTTATTTTTTTTTTAGTTTTTGCAATTACAGTCCTAAGGATAACAAAATCCAAAAAAAAAAATAATAAAAATTTAAAAAAAAAAAATTATTTTTATTTTCCGACAAAATATGCCAACTCTAAAAAAATATTTGTTTTTTGATATATTAATAAATACCATCTCTGAAAAATACGCAAACAATTGCAAAATATGAAATTTTTTGGCATAGGTAAAAATTATTTAGAATATTTAAACCATCTTGTGCACTCAAAAAAAAAAAAAACTGTAATGTTAGCAAAAAAAGCTTGTAAACCTTTAAGAAAATTTGCTGATTTTGAACCCCACAATTTTTTTTGGTAAAGTTAACAAAACTCTTTTGCCAAAAATTAGTTAACTGGAATTTTTTTATTTCGACTTAGTTCATACACATTTGAGGACCCCATTTGGTTCGGACCCGATAGGTCCAGACCCCGATGGGCCTTGACCTAGTTGGGTACCTTAAAAATCGTCATAGTTTTTAATCCAAAATTTTTGTCCGTTTCGCTCTATCTTGCTTAGTTTTTGAGATACGTGATTTAAGGGGACTACTGGGGTTTTGAGATTTAAAAACCCGATAACTGCAAAAATATTACTCGGAGAGCTTTGGGCTTTTGAGGGCTACAAAAATGGTTTTGGACTTTTTATCGTGTCGGCAATATTTACCGAGATATGAGCATTTTAAAATTTTCGGGAATCCTAACTTTTTTGGATCCAAAGTTAGGACCCATTAGGGTCCACACATGTAAAGAGAGCTCGATAACCAAAAATGGCCTCCTTTTTGGTATATCTGGCTTAGTTTCCGAGATAGCGCCATTTTAAATTTTCTAAAAAAAAAAAATTACCATTTATTGTTGCTAATATTAGCAAATTTAGCAAAAAATATTAGTTCAAATTTTATTTAAAATTGCTAATGCGCTAAATGAAGTTTACAAGATATTTTTGCTAACATGCTAATCTCAACTAAAAATTTGCTAAAGGTTAGCTTACTAGCATTAGCAAAAAAAATTGGTAAATCTACTAATGTATTATTTTGAGTGTTCTTTTTTTCGAGGTCTTCGACCGATATTTCAAAGCGTTTTGCATGGAATGACATTTTTTCTAGAACAATTTTTTTTTGGAAAGAATACCTATTTATACAGCAAAACATTTGCTGTGTTTTTCAAAAAGTGGATTTATTTTCAGATTAATCTTATTTTGTTTAAAATAAATATTTTAACATGCCAAAACAAATTTGGAATATTTTTTTCCGTAATCTATGATAAATTACCAATTATAATCCGAAAACATGATAAAAAAATTTGGAAAATTAAAAAAGTTATAAATAAATCAAAATTAATCCAATTAAATTTTAGGATTTAATAAGTCCACTTTGGATTAATTTTGATTTTTTTATAACTTTTTTTATTTTCCAAATTTTTTTATAATTTTTTCGGATTATAATTGCTAATTTATCGTAGATTACGGAAAAATTTTTTTCAAATTTGTTTTGGCATGTTAAAATATTTATTTTAAACTAAATAAGATTAATCCGAAAATAAATCTTCTTATTGAAAAACACAGCAATTATCATGGTTCAATGGTTTGAGCAAGAGTTCAAACTTCGCAGACATTTTTCTTTTGAGTGTTAATATTTTCTAAAATGACCCTAAATTCTTCTATTATTTAATTTCTTATCAAGAGCCCGGATAGTTTTTTTTTTTTTTTAAATCTGTTATCAATTAACTTCTTCTTAATACCCATTGCCAATAGAAAATAAAAAACACTAAAAAAGCTTAAAGTTTATTTTAAACAAAATCTTAATTTATTTATATATATTCATTATTGCACTATCTCTAGTCTGCTTACTTTGAAATCATATACGAAATATTCTGGAATGAAAAAATAAAAATCTGAAGCTTATAGAACATTAACCTCAAACATTGAACTTTAAAGACAACCCATATTTTCCTACAAATGTTTACTAAAATAACCGTAGGCCTTTTGCTAGTTTTTCTACTCTCCCACCACAATTTCGCCAGCACCCTCACAATTTTCCATGCAACTCGTTCAAAACTAAAACAACAGAAAACTAAAAAAAAACAGCAAGACAACTAAAAACAAAACTATTGAAAACTACTTGTGTGTATCTCTTCCTTGTTCATGGTGGCAAGTCCAAGTTTAAGTTTGTCTTTTATTCCACAACAAAATGAGAAAACACATCAACAGCAACAACAACACAATCGTTATGCTGAAAATGCATTTATACGTTATTTTAAAACAATGTTAATGCACACACACATACACACCACACTAATACACAAAACCATACAATACAAAAATATATGAATTAAGCTGCATTTGTGTGAGTGAATGTGTTTGTAGTGTTTACAGTGTATAAAGTTATTACGATAATTGAGAGTATAAACATTTGAGTATGGTGGAGAGTTTTACTTTAATACTAAATACTTATTTTTTTTCGCCTGCATTTTTCTAAAGTAACTAAACTAAATACAAAAATAACTGTTGACTTTGGAAGTTTGTTATTTTTTTTTTTTTGCAAAGAGTTCAGGAATTCCTTTGCCGGTGGAGTACAAAGTGGTGAATTTTTTAAAGCGCATACTCAACATTTTTACCGGTCTTTTAAGCAACAAACTGAATTAAATTATAGGAAATTTTGCTATAATCGTAGCAAAAGATGCTATAAAATATTTTAATTTTGGTCGAAAAAATCTTGTCGAATATTTTTTTGCTCTAGGTTTATGTTGTAAATTTATTTGCACATAATAAGTTTAATTGTCTAAGTAATTGAAAGGCTGAGATTTCAAGAAACAAAAGAATATAATAAAATTATTTTAAGAACGATTATTCTAGCTCAAGGTCATATTTTTTTTACTTATCATTCCCGAGTAAAACAAATGATATGACGCAACATACAATTTTATATTAGTTCGTGTCTATTTTGATATAATTTTATACGAAAAATGGTTTATGTAAGATTTGATCGAATATAATCTAATAATATCAGTTTATGTAACTTTGTATCGACTTTGATACGAGTTTTAGTCTAATCCAATGATATAAAATCATATCCAATTATATTAAAATTTATACAATTTTATAAATCGGATGTTTTTTTAGTTTTTAATAAAAAGTTGAAAAATTAAAATTTCAAATTTTCAAAAAAGATTAGAAAAATTTCAAAACATGGAGTCATGTTGAATTTTATATAAAACACTTGGAAAATTTTCTCATAAAAAATTTGTCTTTGGAAAAACATAGAAAATTTTTTAAAAATGGAGTCATATAAAATTTTATATAAAACACTTAGAAAATATTTGCGCAAAAAAAATTTCCTTGAACTTAGAAAAAATTTAAAAGATGGAGTCATATAAAATTTTATATAAAACACTTAGAAAATATTCGTGATAAAAAGTTTTGCTTAGAAAAAAATTGGAAAAATAAAAAATATGGAGTCTTATGATATTTTATATAAACAATTAGAAATTTAGAATGATACATTGGACCAGATGTTACAACAACGTATGGCGATATCTTAAAAAATCGCACATCAAAATTTATTATATAAATTGATCTCGCAATACATAGTGTAACACATAATCGTATATAAAATAATATGCACACAAAAAATTATAGGCTAAGAAATTTCAATTAAATCTATTGATCCACAAAATTTAAATAAGTCAATTATTTTTTTGATCAACATTTTTGTTATTTTCTTTAACTATCAAATTACAAATTTTCAACATACCAGATTTTTTTTCGCTTCAATTTATTTGAATACATTATTCAAAAATATACTTTATACTAGGGTTTTACTTTTTTTATTGTCGGCAACATATTGGAAAGCAAAAATATGAATTTCTTCATAAGTTTTCCATAAGCTTAAAATTCATTTGTTAAATCAATTATTATATTAATTGATTTTAAATAAAAAATTGATAAAATTTTTGATCAAATTCGAAAAAGTGATCAATTGAAAAACAAAAATCAATTAATCACCTTCAATTTGATGATTGATATAACAATTTTCTTTATCGGAGGAGTTTCAATTATAAAATTAATTGAATCCGCGTTTTTGTTGATTGACTTTCGTTTTCAATTTTTTCTGTGTGACTATATAAAAGTATATAAGATCTTATTAAATTATTTTTACTCGGGTTACGATAATATTTTAAAAGTGACAATTTTCAAGAAACTATTTATAAAGTTGTTTGTTTAAAATTGATTGGTTTGGTCATTTTGGAAGACTTACTCAACACGTGTTTCGGAATTCGTCAAATTTCATTGTTAAGAGTATTTAGCAATTTGACAATCGTTTGTGGCAAAACATAAAGTCTTATATTCGTATGTAAGTAGATATAATGAGAATTTATGTGCTAAATACACAAAATAATACAGCTCTTAATTTCAAACTAAATGTCCGACCAAACCAGCTCTATTTAATTCAAAGGACCAAACCAATCAATTTTAAACAAACAACTTTATAAATAGTTTTTTTGAAAATTGTTACGTTGACAATATCATCGTGATGATTAGAAAAAGAAATATGACCTTGAGCTAGAATCAGCGACGTATCCAGGAATTTGAAAGCGGGGGGGGGGGGGAGTTTCACAACTCCCAATTTTTTTTTTTTTTAATCATCGCGGATTTATATTTTTTTCAAACTAGGACTACACTACTACTTATATAAATAATACACATTTTAGATGTTCAGATTGCTCATCAAAAATCAGCATATTTTTCTGGTAAAATCAGCTGAAATCTGATTTTTCTGCTGACTTGACACCTATTTGCTGCTGGCTTGACCTAGATTACTCAGACAGAAATTTAGCAAACCGTGTCTGCTAAAATCAGCAGATTGCTCATTAAGGGTGGGATAGTGTTGTGTGAGATTTTAAGCAGCAATATTTGGAAGCGCTAGAACCGCTCATTTTGTGAGGTTGGTAAAAAAAGTGTATGAGCCAAAAAATGGGGGAGGTCGGATAGGATCTAGTGGTCGCTCATCGGGGTCAAAGTTGGGCGTAGAGGGGAAAAATCCACAAAAAGCCCCAAAACTCCCCTGGTTTTGCTTCTAGAGGGGTCAAATATGAGACCGGCCCCCATTATTTTTTCCCCCTGAACACTTTTGCCAAACATACCTAAGCCCTATCTCCAATCCCTAAGGGGGGTCCCATACAAAGTTTCAATTTTTAAAAAATCTTGCTCCTACCGCTCTAGCTGTCCTAGAAGTCACCCTACAGGAATCAAATGTATGACCGACCCCCAATATTTTTTCAACCCCAAAATTTTCTTAGAACATGCCTACCCCCTATCTTCAATCCTTAGGGTGGTCCCCATACATTTTTTTTATTTTTTCTTAAATTGTCATATTAAATCAGCTCCTACCGGTCCAATGGTGCCTCCTAGAGGGGTCATTATCAAGACCAACCCCCATTAATTTTTAGCCCCCAACACTTCTTCTGAACATACCAATTCCATATCTCCAATTCCTAAGGGGTCTCCCAAACAAAATGACATTTTTGTAAAACTTGCTCTCACCGCTCTAACTATCGCAGGGGTGACCCTAGAAAAGTTAAATATGTGACCGACCCCCAATATTTTTTCAGCCCCAACATTTTCCCCAAACAAACCTACCCTCTATTTTAAAGCCTTAAGGGTGTCCCCACACATTTTTTTTATTTTTTAATTTTTTTTTATAAAATCTGCGCCTACCGCTCCCATTCTGCCTTTTAGGAACGGTAAATGCAGACTGACCCCCATTAATTTTTGCCCCCTACATTTTTTCTGAACATACCTACGCCGTATTTTCACTTTGTAGGGGTGCTCCCCTGGGGAAAACTAAATAAGTAATGTATGTAGAGAAGTCAAATGTATGACCTGCCCATATATTTTTTTAGCCAAAACATTTTCTTCAAACATACCTACCCTCTATCTTCAAGGTGTTACCCCACAATTTTTTTATTTATTTTATCGAGAAATCCGAGGTCTTTAATTTGTAATTTAATAGTAACTTTTGTTAAGCGTAAAATATATTTTTTTTAACTTGAAAATAATAAAAAATTATAAATAATATAACTATAAATCAAATTAGTTTATTTTTATCGTGTGATGGATATTGTTTCCGATTTTCGGCCACGACCTGAAGCAAAACTATTTTTTCCTCCTCGTTACGGCACAACACGTTGTTATAGTCTTCTATTAATTTTACGCCTCTTTCGGCAGCGTCGTTGACAACATGTAATTTACGTAATATTTGCAGCGCTCGCTGGTAGTCCTGACGATTTTCCCAAGTATTTGGATCGGAAGCAATGAAATGGTTGTTATTCCGAAGCGTGCAAAAAATTTTGGAGTCTCAGGTGTGACGTAGTGGCTTAAATCAGTTTTCGTGGGTTCTTGATTCACTTGTTTCGATGCCATGTAAATTCTTTTCACACCTTCGAATCCAACAACATGTACTGGAGGATTACAATCCTTGTTGCCACTGTCGCCGCTATCCTCTGAGACATCTTCTTCCCCGATATCATCGTCTTATTCTTCCTCGCTGTCTTCGTTAGACGATTCGTCCAGCTCATCGTCAGATAACTCTTCCTGCAATTCCTCTTTCTCTTCTTCAAATATACGAATTGCATTCGACATTTTTCGTTTTATTTCACAAGAGATATTCGGATCAAATAGTGCGAGAGCAACATCTTCGCCACTGAGATACCAGAGATGTCCACAGAATCTCTTGACCAATCGTTGCGACAGAATCTTATAAATTGAAGCATAATTGGCAATCGCTTTCAAAAAATTCAAATCATTATTTGGAGCTTCTATTGCTTTGGTAGCGCTAAACCAAGCTTTTACGTAAATTGTTATGATGAAAAGGGTCACATCAAAAAGTGAATTTAATTCTTTTTTGGCCAAACCGATATATTTTCGGAACAAAAACATTTTTAGGCAATTTATGCCTTTTGCCATCCATCGAGCATGACTGATGGGTCCTGGTGGGCTAAAATGCTTATTAGGAATATTTTCGCCAAGGTATAATAAAACAATTTCAAGAAACTCCTTGTAGTCGTCTCTGGGTTGCTTTTCTTTTATTTGAGCCCAACAAAACAACTTGATGTCAGTTTGGACTTGAGCTGGTATGTTGCCTGCCACTTCCTTCCACCAAGACTGTAGGTTTATCTTTTATATTTTCCCACTGCTCTTTAAAACGCGCAAACATTAGCACTCCTGGTCCAGACGTTTTGCCGAATTTGGTTTCAAACACTTAGTTTTCCCCAGTGGAGCACCCCTACAAAGTGTAAATACGGCGTAGGTATGTTCAGAAAAAATGTAGGGGGCAAAAATTAATGGGGGTCAGTCTGCATTTCCCGTCCCTAAAAGGCACAGTGGGAGCGGTAGGCGCAAATTTTATAAAAAAAAATTAAAAAAAAATAGTGTGGGGACACCCTTAAGGCTTAAAAATAGAGGGTAGGTTTGTTTGGGGAAAATGTTGGGGCTGAAATAATATTGGGTGTCGGTCACACATTTAACTTCTCTAGGGTCACCCCTGCGATAGTTACAGCGGTGGGAGCAAGATTTACAAAAATGTCGTTTTGTGTGGGAGACCCCTTAGGAATTGGAGATATGGAATTGGTACGTACAGAAGAAGTGTTGGGGGCTAAAAATTAATGGGGGTTCGTCTTGATAATGACCCCTCTAGGAGGCACCATTGGACCGGTAGGAGCTGATTTAATATGACAATTAAAGAAAAAAAAAAAAAAAATGCATGGGGACCACCCTAAGGATTGAAGATAGGGGGTAGGTATGTTCGAAGAAAATGTTGGGGTTGAAAAAATATTGGGGGTCGGTCATACATTTGATTCCTGTAGGGTGACTTCTAGGACAGCTAGAGCGGTAGGAGTAAGATTTTTTTAAAATTGAACCTTTGTATGGGATGTTTGGTAAAAGTGTTCAGGGGGAAAAAATAATGGGGGCCAGTCTCACATTTGACCCCTCTAGGAGCAAACCCAGGGGAGTTTTGGGCCTTTTTGTGGATTTTTTCCCCTCTACGCCCAACTTTGACCCCGATGAGCGACCCCTAGATCCTATCCGATCTGCCCCATTTTTTGGCCCATGCATTTTTTTTACGGACCTCACAAAATAAGCGGTTCTAGCGTGTCGAAATCGAAAACTCGTGCACTATCCCACCCCTATTGCTCATATGGCTCAAAATGCATATGTGTATTTTCAGGTTTATTTTTGAAAATTCGAATTTGCAATCTGTGCAATTCAAACCCGCAAAAAGTGGTAGATCGAAAATTTTAGATTTTAAAATTGTTGTTAGTTAGATATACCAAATTAATATTAATAAAAATATGTCTGGTGATCGCAATGTTTTATATTTAAGCTTGTTCCATGGTTTCATTTGAGGATTTTTCTATAAAAAATGTTTCAAAATTTAAGTTGTTTTTATAGAAAAAGTCTCAGTACCTAAAAAGTTTTTATAGAAAATTTGTTTCAGAATCTGATATGAAAATATATTTTAGAATCTGATAGTTTCTCTATAAAATAAATACTAAGAATTTAAAAGTTTTCTATGGAGAAAATGTTTCAGAATCTAACAATTTTTCAATAAGAAATAAAATATCTAAAATATAAAATTTTTCTGATGAACAAATTTATTGAAATTTGAACAATTTTGTTATAGAAAAAACTTTTGAGAACCTGAGAATTTTCTTTAAAAATAATAGCTGAGAATCTCAGATTTAAATACAGAAATAGTGTCTTAGAATCTTATAGTCTGAACATTTTTTATAGAAATTTATTTTTATGATCCTGATGCATAATTCTTATTGGATAAATCCAATATTTTTGAAACATATTTTTCAGATATTTCAATAAAAATTACTTTTCAGAGACCAAATTTGCCTAAACTCTAGAGTTTTTATAAAGAAAACTAAAATATTTTTTCAAAACCCAAAATATTTAGAAACTTGTGTATTTTTCTTGTATAGTGCATTGTTGTGTAGGGGGGGGGGGAGGCATGCCCCCTGTGCCCACCCCCTGTATAAACTTATGCATTTTTTTTTAAAATAATTATTTTTTTTATTATTGTAATGCGTTATGCATCCAATTATAAATAAAACATTATTTCAAACTTTCAAATAATACATAATGTAACCAAAAATAAGTCATCCATGATTTACTGTTTAGAAATAACAAATATGAAATACACTTTTTCCAATAATCATGCATTACGTAGCAAATTATTAGTAATGCATTATTTTTCACTTGAAAATAATACGTTGTGGAACAAATGTTTGGTAAGACATCATAAAATAATGCTACAAATAAGTTATATGCATTACCCATTACCAAAGTTTTGCTGGGATACCATTTGGTGTTCAATTATGTTCACATATGTCAACTAGCAGCCGAATTATAGTATTTTGTATTTTTAGGTTATGTTGAATCTACTAAAATTTTTGAGGTGTCCGTGCATTTTCATTCATAACTTTTGAACCGCTGAACCGATATCGCTCAAATGCAATGCCAAACTTCTCGGAAAAACTTCAAAAAAATACGTTAAGTTTCAGTAATCTCCGTGTAATATTTTGGCAATGATCACCATTTCCACAGACAGACAGACGGACATCGCTAGAATGTCTTAAAATCGATAGGGGATCATGAATATATATACTTTATGGGATCCCAGACCGATATTTCGATGAGTTACGAACGGAATGACAAACTTATATATAAAAAACTCAAAAAAACTAAACCTTTATAAAAAGCGAATTCGCGACCTCTAGATATTATTTTAAAAATCCGTAAAAAACCCGAAACTTTTTTGCACAAAAAGGAACAAAATTCGGAGGTATCCCCCACAAAAATAAAAACTTCGCTTTTTTTTGGGCAGTCTAATCCACACATACAAAAGGGAGTGGGCTGAAAGAAATTAAGTTTAAGACTTCTTCTGACATGAAACAGTCTTATTTGTTTAACAAAAGTACCCAGCAAAATTTTTTGGAATCGTTCTTTGTGAATGTATTCTAGAATAGATTCCCCAGTAATCTAACTCCATTCCTCTACTGTTTCCACGGAATCGATAAAAAAACTTATAATTTTTGAAAAAAATGTCAAACAGAAAAATGAATTTATGTATAAAAAAAAACAATTTATTTGTTAACTTTTTGTTGACAAATTTTTAGATTTTCGCAGCACTTATTGTGCTTTTTAATACATTATGGATATATATGGTAGAATTAACGTAAGTACACATCTTAATTGGGTATAAGCAGTACTTATAATTGGATTTATTAATGCTTGCAGATTGTAAAAATATACATATTTGAAGCTGCAATTAAGGAGAATTGGTGCTGTCTAGTGGTTTGATTTAGGCGTATTTTCTATTGGTGCTGTCGGCTGATCTGGTGGTTATATTTAGGCGTATTTTTTATCCAATTATTTATCGATTTTAGCATGTGTGCACGAGTAGGTAGGTATCCATAGTTTAACATAATTATTGTTAGGTACAAAATGTTTTATAGCCCGCGATTTTTTTCTTCAGAAAATGTCGAGAATTTTAAAATTCTATAGAATAAATGTGTCAAAATCAAAGCCTTTTTCTATAGGAAAAATGTCTCAGAATCTGAGACTTTTTCTATAGGAAAAATGTCTCAGAATCTGATACTTTTCTATAGGAAAAATGTCTCAGAATCTGACTTTTTCTATAGGAAAAATGTCTCAGAAACTGAGACTTTTTCTATAGGAAAAATGTCTCAGAATCTGAGACTTTTTCCATAAAAAAAATGTCTCAGAATCTGAGACTTTTTCTATAGAAAAATCTCAGAATCTGAGACTCTTTCTATAGAAAAAATGTCTCAAAATCTGAGACTTTTTCTATAGAAAAAATGTCTCCGAATCTGATACTTTCTCTATAGGAAAAATGTCTCAGAATTTAGGCTTTTTCTATAGGAAAAATTTATCAGAATCTGAAACTTTTTCTATAGGAAACATTTCTCAGAATCTGAGACTTTTTCTATAAGAAAAATTTCTCAGTATCTGAGACTTCTTCTATAGGAAAAATTTCTCAGAATCTGAGACTTTTTCTATAGAAAAAATACTTCAGAATCTGACAAATTTTTACAACAAATATATTTTCCCATAACAACAATTCTAAGATTCTGAGACATTTTTCCTAAAGAAAAAGTATGGTGCTGAGCCAGATTTTCTTTTGAAAGTCTCGGATTCATATATATATTCATCATCTTCTATAATTTTAATTAGTTCTATTGGTGAAGTTCTCTCCTTTTTTATTGGTTGTTTAAATCCTTAATACATAAGTCTAAAGATTTTCTCTTAATAAGATTATTGTGATAAAATTTAGTTAGTTTATATGTATGTACTTGTGTATTTAGTTTTACAAATTTTTGTAAAAATAAAAAATAAAAAAAAAATAAAAAATTTAAAAAATAATTTCATTTAATTATTCAGAACTAGTTCCGTAATTCATTACATGGAACACATATGTAACCGTTAAAAAATCGCGGAATCCTTTCTTGTACCACTATATGCAACATATTCTAGAATAGATTCCGTAGAACAGATAAGTGTTCTAGTTTGAAGGAAAAGGATGTATTGCTTTCGTGACAATCTCAAACAAAAATCATCGATGATGCAATGCATAGTAGAATCGATTGCAGGGTAGTATAGTTGATTCCACAACCGATTCTTTGGAATCGAAAATTTTGCTGGGTACAAAACAAAAAACTGTAAAAAGTGGAGGTATTTATATCTTTTTGTGGTGTTAGAAAAACCGTTTAAGATGCGTGTAGGATCCCTAGTAAAAAAAGAAAAACAGTTAATGACTAATTATATCCCAAATATGGCGGATATAATTACTTTAATAATTATCTACGGGTATATTTTATTATCTAGCGGGATGTCCCTATATATAATGTGATACGTGAATTGGGTCTATATAAATATATCAGTTGGAGAAAACTGATACGATTAAATATAATTTAAAACCATTATCACTAATCATATATTGCTCCTTATAACGTCATATAAGTTGGATAACATTATACATAATCATATGCACTTTATATAATGTTATAAACAAAAATATGTTCTTTATGTAGAGCGATATCTAACCATATATATTTATGTCTTATAGTATCAATTTATTTTATATTGTATCAATCCGGATCAAACTGATAAAACCAGATAGACCCATTTTACGTATCATATTATATATACGACTATCTGTTCAGATCTTGTAGGATAACCGAAGATAATATTTGAAACAATTGTGTCCACCATATTTGGGATCTAATTTGTCACGGCTATATAAAACTCTTTTTTACTCGGAATATCAACTTTTAGACTTGTTCTACCTATGATTGTTTTTTATTTTTTATTAATGAACTCCCACATTAAATTCATTAAGTTTATTAATAAACAGACAAAATTAAAAACTAACAAACAACTTTGGTTATTTCAAAAAATTCCTCTACTGGGAATTATTTGCAAAACATATGATTTGCCATGCCAAAACAAGTAATGGTATTTTTACTCTCTTATACCGAATAATTTTGCACAAATAATTATGCTCACTTCCATAATATACTCCGAATATTTTAACACATACCGAAATTCTTACTCACTCTCTATATATCTATGCTATTTACAACACTCAAAAATATACTCACCACTTTGTGTATGTGTTGAAACTCCAAAATTAAAAAAAAATAACTTTAGACTTCCTGTATGTTGGACAGTTTCCTGGCAGGATACTAAAATTCAGTTGAGCTTTGGTTATAGACATTAACGGTACAACGAGCGGATAACAGTTTTTTAACGTAAGCACTTGTGAAAAAAAAGGTAGAAGACAGGGTACTAAATGCAAAAAAAAAAAAAATTAAAGTGAAACATTGAAGTTGAAAAAAAAATAAAATTTACATACAGCGAAATAAAAGAACGACGCGTAAAACGAACGTTTTGGAATTCCCGGTACCTAAAGTAGAAACATGTTATAAAAAAAAAAAAGAAACAAGTGAAGTTGTTTGTAAAGTTGTGATATTAACGTAACGAGGGTGAAATGTTGTTGTATATAAGAAACTAAAGCAATATAAGCTGAATGTAAACGTGTAAAATGAAACAATTTTGTTAGACGGACTTTTTTGTTGTTTTTATCATATTACTATGATAATCTGTAATAATATAATGGAATATATATAAAATATGATTATAATATGAAAAAGGATGTATGAAAAATAATATAAACAAAATTTAAAGCATACTTAAAGGAGCAAAATAAAAATTATTACAAAAGTTAAAGCATACTTTAAGAAGCTAACGTAAAACTTTGAATATTAACAAATTTAATAAAAAAAAATCAAAGAATGCTTTTAGGATGGTTTTTAAAAAATAATTTAAAGCATACTGTCAGGCTGACGAGTAATAAGAATTTTAAAGCATACTTTTAAGGATAATTTTTTTTTCTTTAAAATCTCAAAAAAAAAAAATATTAACAATTTCGTTAAGTAATAAAATTTGCTGTTTTATTGTAAAACACATTAAAGTTTACAACAAGTACATATAAATTTCCAATCTTAAACATCATTTGATATTTATGGCCATTTAACAAAAACGGAAGTGTTGCTTGTGCTAAAATATAAGGAAATGTTTATGTGATTGAGATCATAAAAATTCAAGAATGGAATAACAAAATAACACTACACAATAAGAAAAGTAAATGATTTGAAAAATTACTCAAAAAAAAAAAAAATATAAAATACAAAGAATTTAAAGATACTTATTTTTAAGTTCAAAATAAATAAACACACTAAAGAGTTTATAAAAAGAAAATATAAATACTTCAATAAATTCCAATTTTTTTTTCTTAACCAGAATCCTAACAACTTAACTAAAATAAACCCACCTTTTTTTGCTTAACCCGCAAAAAAACTAAAACCTAAACCTAACAAATACATATTATCCCTACAAAAAAGAATATAAAAAAATATATATCTATCTATATAAAGAAGATTTAAGCCACAATCTCTACCATATTCACTACCTTAAAATTCAAACAAAATTCTGCAAAAAAAAATCTAGAATAATAATATCTAAAATAACCATTATAAAATAATAATAATTTATAAAAAAAATAAACGTTATAAAAATATACATTATGAAAATATATGTATAAGAAAGAAAAAAAAAACATTGTTATAAGATAAATATTCCAAAAAATTCTGTAGCATCAAATCCGCAAAAGGAATTGATGTAAATGTTTTCACTACAGTTTTTATAAGTTTTTTTGTGTTTGGAGTGTGTGTTTTTTTTACCTGGAGGTTAAATTCCTCTTCATCGAGAATAATATTAGATTATTTTAACAACCACAGCAACAACAACATAATGGATATACGGTTTATATTCATCATATTTTTATTAAAATGGAATTATACACAAGGTATGTAACAAAAAAAAAACTTAAATAATAAAAAAATAAAGCGGAAGATAACAAAATATCCAATTATTTTTTTGGTAACTTTAGATGGAAGAAAAATTGCAATATGTACTTGAGAAATGAAAAAAAAAAAATTATAAGCTACAAGCGAAATTTTTATTTAAAAAATAAGTTTTAAAATTCAGCAAAAAAAAAAATACTGTTTAAAAATTATTTCACTAATTGTTGGCAAAAAAAAAAATAGGAAAATAACCTAAATTTGAGAAAAAAATGGTAATGATTTGGGGCTAATGATTTTTTATTTTATTTCAATTAAAAAATGGAAATAAACTTTATTTCAATTTAGTTAATTTGAGGACTAGATTGGGTCCAGACCGCATTTTGTTCGGACCTCATGGGTCCAAAATAACTCGAAAACTATTGCTCGAACCAGTTCTGTTTTAACCATTAGGGCACACTGGGCACGTGTCCAGGGCCTGACCTCACGGGACCCCGAAAGGCAAATAAATTCGATTACACGAAAAATGGAGACATGACAATATATCCGTTTTCGCATATAAAAAGAATCAGATTCTTATCATTTTTTGTATACAAAAAATCTCAGATTCTAAGACATTTTTCGTATAAAAAAATCTCAGATTTTGGGTCTAAGATTTTGAAACATTTTTCGTATAGAAAAATCTCATATTCGTATTCTACATTTTTCGTATAGAAACATTTTTCGTATAGAAAAATCTCATATTCGTATTCTACATTTTTCGTATAGAAAAAGTCTCAGGTTCTGAAACATTTTTCGAATAAAAAAGGGAGCGCTTGTAGGTTAGTTAGTAGCATGCTAGCCTATGAAACAGGGATCGTGGTTTCGAGTCCCGCCAAACCCCTTAGTCGATTTCGCTACAACGAGACGACGGTCATTGTTACCAGTTCTCGGTTAGTGTTAAAATTATTAAAAATGATTTGTAATTAAGATGGAAAAATAAAATAAAGAAACTGATCATTGGATTAAAATTATTATTATTATTAATTAATATTATAAAAAAGTTTCAGATTCTGAAACATTGCTCGTATAGAAATAGACTAAGAATTAGAAACATTTCTCGTATAGGAAACTGTTTTCGATTCTAAAATTTCTTAGAAACTTTTTTAAATCTTGATTCTAAGACATTTTCTCAGATTCTAAGACACTTTTTGTATTATAAAGTTATAGATTCTGAGACATTTTTCGTGTAGAAAACTCTCAGACTCTGAGACACTTTCCCTATAGAAAAATTCTGACATTCTATGACATTTTTCGTATGGAAATTGTCTGATAGTCTAATATATTTTTCGTACAAAAAAAGTGTCAGATTCTAAAACTTTTTTGTACAAATAAGATGATCCGAAATTTTTCGTATAAAAATGTTTTCATATCTTAAGAATTTTTTGTATAAATAATTTCTAAAGTTCTGAAAAATTTTTCCAATCGAAAAAGTTTAATATTCTGAGAAATTTCATAATATTTTTTTTTTTTGGCATGCGAATTTTTGTAGCCCAGTGGCCAAAATTTTTGGGTGTTTAAAGGCCCCGCCACACAGAAAAAACAGCCCGTTTTTCGTTGTTTTGTCCAATAAAAAAATATTTTACAACATAAAAGAAAAAAAAATTGGTCAATATGAAAGGTGATTATGTAAGAAACGAACTACTTTCAATTTTTTTAATTTTGGTTCAAAATTACGCCTTCTATTGGAAAAAAATAAAAAAAAAATTAAAAAAATCAATTACGAAATACACCGATTCAATTACTTTAGTATTTGAAATTCCTCCGAGCACGAAAATTGTAAAATTGATTACTCAAGTAATTGGTCCAATTACTAAAGTAATTGGTTCAATTATTTTAGTAATTGGCCCAATTACTTGAGTAACCTATGAATATTATAATTTTCGTGCTCGGAGGAAATTCAAATACTAAAGTGATTGAATCGGTGTATTTAGTAATTGATTTTTTTTAATTTTTTTTAATTTTTTTCCAATAGAGGGCGTAATTTTGAACCAAAATGAAAAAAGTTCAAACTAGTTTGTTTTTCACTTAATCACCTTTCATATTGACCAAACTTTTTTTCTTTTATGTTGTAAAATATTTTTTTATTGGACAAAACAACAAAAAAACAGGCTGTTTTTTCTGTGCATACGTTGAGACGGCCTGTCAAGAGCTGCAAAAATGCTATTGGCCTTTCTTGTCGTATCTGCAGTATTTACTGTGTATTTATAAAATCTCGGAGTGCAAAATTTTTGACTTAAAATTAGGAGCCATGGGGTTCCTAGATATAAAGAGCTAGGCTACTCCAAAAGCCCCGCCATATCTTAAGACGGCCTTGTCTTGAAGGGTTTCTATATTCTTTCCAGAAAATTCCTTTATATATTTCCATTATTTATAAAATTTTTAAATACAAAGGGAAATTTCTTAAATACAGTTTGAAGTTTCTGAATCATAAATAAATGTTTCTGAAATATAAATGTAAATTTTTGATATAAAAATAGAAATTTCTGAAGTATGGAAATTTCCGAAATATAATTTGTATTTTCTGAAATATAAGTGGAAATGGTGAAGTCCGGACTATGAACTTTTTTTGACATTAAAATCTTTAATTTTTTTACCACTACTGCAAAATAAACTTAAAAATATGTTTTAATTTTCAATTGTATTTTAGAAATATTCAACTAAGTTTCAGAAATAGTCAACTTTATTTAAGATTTTCCAATTTTATTTCAAAAATAGTCAGTTTTATTTCCGATTTTTCAATTGCATTTCAGAAATAGTCGAATGTATTCATCTTTATTCTTCTTAAATCAGCTCTAAAAAGATAAATTAATTCACTGCATATTTATAGGGCTTAATCAGCGCTCTAAAGACACGTGATTTCAGTGCATCTTAAGAGCGCTTTTTCGGTGTTTCCAACTAGCGCTCTAAAGTGTGACATAGCCTTAGAGAATCATGCATGAATTTAGCAGGTTTGGATGCGCTCCTTATCTCAAGTTTCCTTTCCAAAAGCTGCTGCCAGTTCAGCAAAATTTCTGATGGGTATTTACCGAGATAAGTGCATTTATAAAATCTCTGAAATGGAAAATCTTAGATTTAAAATTAGACTGTAGGCAAAATCGCCCAAATGCAAAATCGCCCAAAAAATAAGAAAATTGAGCCAAAAAGAAAAATACGAAACTTCGCCCAAAATTAACGAAAAAAAGCCCAAAAAAGAAATGAAAAATGGCCCAAAATAAAATAAAAAAAGATTTTTCTAACACATTTTTCCAAAACACATACTACACAGAAAAGCTTTCTTTTGCGGAAAGGGTCGGTCATGGAGTTTGTAAACCCTAAGCCCGGCCGAAGGCCGTCTACGCAGAAGAACTTTAAGACCATAGGTTACGTGGTTATTATTTATTTTTATAGATCGTTGTTTTGAGAATACAGCCCTTAAAATGCATAAGTAATTGATGTAAAAATTTTAAGTGTGAAACTTAAATTTTAACGAAATAAAAAAATTGGAATTAGCATCAATCAAAGCGCCGCAGGGGAAAAATTTTACCAACAAATTTCATCGGAGTTGTATGCTGTTTTTAAATTCATTACTTTGATTTTCAACTACGCTGCGATAGATTAATATATAGCGCGGTAATCTGCATGTAAGAGCTGGGGCTTTGGGTTCGATTCCCACCAGAGCCTGTGTATGTTAGCTACAACTAGTGTTTGGGAATTCCCGGACTTTTGAATTTCCCGGGAAACGGGAAAAAAATAATTTATTTCCCGGGATTCCCTGGAAATTTTCATTATTAATGTAAATCATAAAAAAACATTAAAATTTGATTATCTTTTTATTAAAAATAGTTTTATTAGAGATAAACAATTAATTAAACATAAAAAATCAAAACATAAAAGTTAAAAATCCTGAAATACAATAAAACAAACCAAAAAAAATATTGCAACTTTTTCCTTCACAAAAAATCGCAAAAAATAGCTAAAAATCGCAAAAAAAAATTAAAACTGCGTTATTCGCGAAAAAACTAATATAGTTGGCAGCACTTTTAATATTTATTCTGGAAATGTTAATTCTAGTTTCAAAATTTTTATATTTTTTTGACAGTCTTACCAAATTATCATTAACCGACGTATATTTTTTGACTTTTTTTCACGGTTTTTTCATGATATTAACATACTTTTTACACTTGCTCAGTTTTCCTATGAATATATATTTGCACTGTTCTTCCAAATAGAAAAAATACAAAAAATATCAATTTAATTATACCTGTGTGTAAAAAAATTGTAAAAATTAAAGTAAAATAAACGTTTTTATGTAAAAAGGTCTATTTTACAAAATTCCCGGATTTCCCGGGAAAAATTAAAAAAATTCCCGGGAATTCCCGTCAGTGTTTTCCCGGGAATTCCCGGGAAATCCGACCCGGGAATTCCCGGACCCCAAACACTAGCTACAACGGAAGGGTTTTGCTTCAGCTAATTCTTGGTTAGTTAAATATAAAATTTATAAAAAAAAAAAAAACACAATATGCGTTTACTGTTTCTAAAAATAATAATATACTGATTTGTTGTGACATAACATACATATTTCAGTTTTGAAATTTAAAGATTTTAACAAAAAATAAAACCAAAATAAAATTGGGCAATTTTTCATATACTAATTTTTGGGTAAGTTTTCGTAATGAAAAATCACCCAATTTTTTTTTTCGAAATTTTGCCCAAAAACTATGAAAATTTGCCCAAAAATTTTGGGTAATTTTTCATATGAAATATGACCCAAATTTGTATGAAAAATTTTTGGGCGAATTTTCGTTTTCTTTTTTGGGCCATTTTTCTTTGGGCAATTTTGCCTACAGCCATTTAAGTAAATGCATTACTATTTTTTTAGGAAAAAATATACTTGAAAAAAGTATTAATATCTTTGGAGCCCTTGCATGCCCTTCTTTTCTAAAATTAAGTTCAATATGCTTTAAAATTGGTTTTTCTAAAAGAAAAACATTCAAAATTTGGTGACAATAGAATAAGGTGCCAAAAATTGGAAAAATAATTTAAGGAAAAAAATTCAATTTTTCAAATTTTAGAAACAATTAATTTTTAAGCACAGTTTTTCAAATGTTTAAAAATTTTATTGTTTTTATATAATACTATCTTTCTAAGCAGCACAAGAACACTGAATTCGGAGGAAAAATGGCTTATTTATACGTACTTCCCCAGACCATTATAACTAGGGTGACCATTTTTTTCGAAACTTAAATCAGTACGGCCAAGTTTTTATGTTTTTTTTTTTTCTAGAAATAACTACGTGTAAAGCTTAATGTTGACTACGGAAAGAATTAAGAGTTAATCCTACTCTCAAAAGCTCTTTTCTATGGGAAGTCACTGATGATGTTTTCAACACCCAAAAAATGTTCGTTAAATTTATATAAGTATTTTAGTAAAAACAACTGGGAAAAACAACTGTTAAAAACATATGCTATAAGCTCTGGTAGTTATTTTTCAGAAAATTTAGTTGACTTAAAAAAACTTCATTTAAATGTTTTGATCGTTTCAGTGCAGAAAATATAATGAAAACCGACAGGTTTTGGGAAAGAGAAAATGCCTCAGATTCTGAAGACTTTTTCTTTAATTTTTGGTAAGCTTTCCTTTTAGAAAACTTCTCAGCGATTTTTTCAATAAATTCTGATGACATTTGCTCATCGAATATCTCAGAACTATTAAGGTTCATGCAATTATATTATCTTTCCAAATTTATAGAAATCCATCATCCCGTGAAGTTTTCGTTATAGAAAATCTCAAAGATTCTCTGCGCCTTTTCATATAAATGTATGAAGATCAAAATAATCTCATGATCAGAAACCTTTTTGCGTTAAGGAACTTTTTGATTCATTGTCAGACTTAAGTTTTAAAAAACTACTCTGAGACTTTTTTATGAAAATAAAGTTTTTGTATAGAATTTTTGAATAAAATAATTTTTTACGTTGAAATGTTCAAAAATCAGTACAAATCAATACAAAGTTTTTTGATCAGTACACGGGATCAAAAATCAGTACATGTACTGATCAAATCAGTACGAATGGTCAGCCTAATTATAACGTAATTTTTTAAATGAAACATTTTTTTTTCTGATTTTCAATCGTTTAGAAAATTATTATTCCATTAGGTCCAAAACTGATGTAGGACAAAAATAGGGACAATTGGACAATAAAAATGGCAAAAAATCTCTTTTAAAAAAATTACGATATTATGGTCTGGGGAAGTATTTATAACATTGTCACTATTCATTCGATTTCTTTTTGACTTATTTAAAAAAGTAAGTTTAAAATACTTTTTTTTTTGAAATAACCAATTTTTCCCCTTATTTTTTCCTTATCCGATTGTCTCCAAATTTTAAATTTTTAAACAAATCTGAGACCTTGTATTTCGGAACAGGTCTAAGGTACATGGTTATTCAACTTATTATTAACAAGAATTTTCACCCACCAATTTAAAACTATAGCAATATCCAATAAAACAAAAAAAAAAAAAACTCTATAACTAGCCTTCCTCTACTTTAGCAAAATTTCTTATAACTATAATTAATTCATAATTTCAATTAATTGCTACGCTACTCGCAAATCACACAAAAAATGTAAACAAAGTAATTAAAATAAGTAGGAAAACTTTGTTTTAACCTTATAAACAATGAATATTAAGTTAAATATAAACTGAAGTGAACTTAAACAAAAACGATTCATAAACATATGAAATGGAATTGGGTTACTGACATAAAAAAATCGATTTTTATATTGTTTATTTACAAAACAAACACACAAAAAAAAACCACCAAAGCTTATAAAAAATTCACACAACTTACAGGTAAAATAGCAAACGGAAGAGAAAGAAATCTAAACCAAATACCAAAATGTCTATACATTAGGAAAAATAATCATAAAAAAAAAACTTAAAGAAAACAAACCGTATACAACATTTAAGCTAATCAATATACAGCAAGTAGGGAAAAATAAATACACTAGGACCTCGTTAAAAAAACTCTAAAGTTGAAAGGGAGGGTCCTTATAAGATTAAATGAAATTTAATTTTTCAATGACGGAAAGTTTTTAAATTTAAAAGATGACCAATTAGAAACAAAACACAAATAAGTTTTAAGCTTTTATGAATCACCCGTTTTTAGTGCTTATGTGTTAGCATTTTTGAAGCATAATTTAAGGCGTAAATAATAACCAAAAGTACCACTAAATACACCAAAAAAATAACTTGTAAAACTTGTAAAACTTGCAAAAATAAACCTTTAAATCTATAGGAAATTTTTGGTTCCTCAACTTATGTTTAAAAGTACGAAAACACATTTTTTTCAATTATTACTATTATTTAACAGATTTAAGCCAAAAAAATTGTATGTAAACAAAATGTTGGAAACATTTTAAGCAAATTAGTTTTTGAAAATTAGTAAAATCACTTTTGAGCGTACTAGCGCCAACTTTTGTAGGTTATATTTGCATTCATAGTCTTTAGAACTTTTAAAGCATACCTTTAGGAGTATAAAAACAAATTGTTTTAAAAAATAAATATTTAACAAAATCACGGCATACGTATAAATTTTATTTTATCAAATTTCGTACATCCAGGACTTGGTGTCGAAAGTAAACAATCCCAGTTTATATTTTTTTACGATGCCTATTTCAATATTTGAGGTAAAAATCTGAAACGTTGTTCATGTTCTTGTACATAAAAATATATTTTGTACATGTATATTTTCTACTAAAAGTTAAAGTTCGCCAAAGTTAGATAGAACATGTAAAGGTATTCTTGGAATACCAAATGCTAGCTAGATACATGATTTGTATATATAAATAGACCACAGAAAAAGTTATAAATGGCAACATTTAATTTTGGCAAAAGCAAGAAGAAGAAAAAATGAAAAACCTATACATGACTGAGACTACTAACAAGGAAGGTCTTTTACAGGGCACCCACCGATTGTCCTGAAAATTGCATATAAGAAAGAGGGGATCAAAATAAGAGTTACCTGTTTTTTGATAGCTGCCCAATCTCACATTAAGTGGGTCAAAGGGGAGGGGGAACAACGGTATTTATTTATTTTTTTGATGATTTTTCCCATTTCTTCAAAAGAAACTATATGAACATTTTATACAGGTCGAAAGATTTTTTGAAGGCCTATTCAATGGTGTATCGGTCGTGCCCATATTTGGCTTCGTTAAGTTCGTTATTTTCGAAAATCGATAATCGTAGGAGTAGTTTATATGAAGATGTATATAACGAACGACCGCCAAAATCATATGTAATAATCTCTATCAAAATTAAGCTGTTCCGTATTTTTCGTTTTTCGAAATTACTGCTAGTTCGGCTTTTATACGGATTTTCCCGAAAGCCCTTATTTGTTTCATAAGGTGGCAACTAGAGTTGTCAATTATTCGACTTTCAACTTTGTTCGAATAATTCAAATAATGGGTTTTCCTCGTTCGATCAAACGATTAAAGATCAAAATTTATTCGATTAATCGAAGAGAATAACGAATAAAAAAATTATTTCAAAAAATATTTTTATTAACAAAAAAAATAAACAATTCATATAATAAAACTTAAAATAAGAAAGTTAAAATTTTTATTAACGGAAAAATGCATAAAAAACTTAAAAATAAAATAGTTAAAAGTTAAAAAAAAAAAAAATTAATAACTTAGATCTCTTTTAATTAATGGATGTCGATTTTAATACTTGTTGAGAAATAATTCAAATACAAATTATTATTTGAAGTATTCAGACAAAATATATCATAAATAATTTTAATTTTTGTCAAATAAGACAATTTAAGTTGGTCTTAAGAAATAATCTTTTAAAAATAAAAGTTGACTCAGTTTTTTTGCTTTCAAACGGTTTTTGGTTTTTGTTTTTATTCAATTAGATTTTGAAAACACTCTGTCGCTAATTGTTGTAGGTGATATAGTAAGAAGAGCGTACAAAAGTTTATCTAATTTTTCTGTTCTTTTTTCAGATTTTCCCAAATATACCATAACGTCTGATATACCGCTGAATTTTTTTTTTTTCTGAATTTTTAATACTTTGAATTGAATTATTTAACTCGCATAAGAGATTATTATTTTCATTACTAATAACTTCTCTATTTCAATACTTTTATCTGAATTATTGTTATTACTTTCAACATAAAATACACAAACATTCAAGGACTCTTAAATAACTTCGCCCAGTTGGAAATTATAGTCGAAACCGTTAAACCAGAGTTTATATTGCTCTCTGAAACTCATATCACAAATAACATTGATGAAAAAGAATATGAAATAAAAGAATATGATAACTATCCAACAATTTCGAATTCTTCGAAGACTGGAGGTGTAATATTATATATTAAAAAGCAATGGTATATAAATAAAATAAAGGAACATATAGTAGACTCAAAGCATTGGATCAGTGCCTATATGGCTAAACGAGAACATATCTCATTTATTATAGTAATTGTTTATAGATCACCAAGCTGTTCTAAATCCGAATTTTGTGATACATTTCAAGAGTTCCTAGATGAAATTTGTGAAAAAAACTGTGATATTTTAATAGCAGGAGATTTTAATATAGACTGGTATAAAGATTTTTATAAAGATAAATTTGAAAGTGTTTTAAATGACAATGGGCTTAAACAAATTATAAGTGAATCAACCAGAATAACGCAAACCTCGAAAACATTAATAGACTACATAATAACGAACAATGAAATAATCTCGGCAAAAAATAATATAAACAATAAAATATCAGACCATGAATGCATAGACATTTTTATTGATTATGAAAGAAATTATCCTGAAAAACAAAATAAAGAAATAGAAATTTTTAAATACAATAAAAATAGTTTTAAAAATGAAATAAATTCAATATTACAATGTAATGAAATTAATAATCTTAATGAATATGTCCATGATATTGATAGATGTTTTGAAAATACTATACAAAAATTTACAATAAAAAAGACAATAAATGAGAAAATTAACAATAAATGGTTCAATAGCGAACTCAGGCTTCTCAAACAAGAAAAAATAAACAAGTACCAAAAAGCTACCATAGAAAACACTAATGCAGCATGGAATAACTATAAATCAATAAGAAACACTTACAAAGTTAAAATTGAAAATGAAAAACATAAATACATAAAAAATAAAATAAATAACACAAGCAATCAAAAAGAAATGTGGAATCAAATAAAAGAATTAGTGATAAAGAAACCCAGAAATGTGATAAAAACTGTGATATTTAACCAAATAGAATATAAGGACAACTTAGATATAGCCAATAATTTTAATAATTATTTCGTAAATAGCATTGCTGATATAAGAAACTCCATTGAAAACGTGCAATATGAAAATAAAATACCTGTGATAAATATTAAATTTGAATTTCGTGCAATATCCTTATTAGAATTAGAAATTATATGTAAAAATATTAAGAAAAAACCTGACTATAAGAAAATATCAAGCAATATAATATTAGATAACTGGGACGTAACTGGCAATATTTTACTCAACATTATAAATAAATCCCTAGAAACAGGAGTTTTCCCAGAAAATTGGAAGGAATCTTTAATTACCCCAATTGAAAAAGTTAAGAATACTAATATTTGCGAAGAATATCACCCAATAAACATTCTAAAAACATTTGAAAAAGTAATGGAAAAAGTAGTAAAAAACCAACTTGAAAAATATTTAGAACAGAATAAACTTTTATCGAAATACCAATCCGGTTTAAAATATTCTCCGGCTTTTTGGAGAATATTTTAAGAAACTTTCATTGCTCGGAAAATTTCCAGAATTTAGAAAAATTATTAACGTATTTAACTCTTTTATACGCCTCTCATTAATTCTTATTTAAACTTGATAATAAAAACTTGATAACTCCCTCTAATTCTATAATGGATGTGCTATTCAGGGCTATGGCTTCAATATATGTTAACTTTCCTACATTTTGTATAAAATCTTTCAAAATTTATGAGAATAAATCAAATTCTAAGCATTTATTTAATTTTTTAATTAAAAAAAATTGTTCGATTAATCGACATTAATTAATCGATTTATTCGTTATTCGAAAATCGTCATTTTTGAATTATTCGATCAAGAGTTGGGTTTTGTTTGATCGATTAATCGAATTATTCTTAATCGACTGACAACTCTAGTGGCAACCCTTTTTTAAATTTAAAATTGGGCTCTTAAAAAACACAGGCAAATACTCTATTATGACAATATCATAAAAAGAAATATTTTTGGGCCTCGAGCTAGAATAAAACTCTAATCGAGCTAGAATAAAACTCTAATCGAATACATAAAAACAGGTAACTCTTATTTTTATACCCTCCAACCACAGTATGGGGGTATACTCCCTTTATCATTCCTAGTGTAACGCATCGAAATATCGGTCTAGGACCCCATAAAGTATATATTTTATTGATCAGTGATCGATTCTAAAACATTCTAGCGATGTCCGTCCGTCCGTCTGTCCGTCTGTAGAGGACACGATACAGTCCAAAATAAAAGAGCTAGACTTCCGAAGTTTGGCACAAATATGTCTTATATTTCTAGGCAGGTTAAGTTCGGAAATGGGCACAAGCGGACCAAGGGGAAAAAAGTTTCCCCTTGGAGAACTAAACCAACCTAAGGAAAACCGCAATTTTAGCAGGGTTTTTTGTACTTTTGCTAAGCAAATGCAACATTCTTATCTCAGAAGAAGTTCAAAATCGCAAGGGGAAGGTGCCCCCTAATGCCTCCCACCAACCCCCTCCAAAAAAAAGACGCCCCAGTTTTTTTTATATTTTTTTTACATTTTGGAGGATATAAAAGATTCGTCACAGCCGAATGTAACACTCTCACTTGTTTCCCCCTCATTCCCATACTAATGTTTCAGGACAATCGGTGGGTGCCCAGTGAAAGACCTTCCTTGTAAGTTCAGGGAATATATTCTTTATTTTTTATGGATAAATGGTAGTAAATGTTTTGTTTAAATGTTTATAAACTTGAAAATGTATAAACAAGAGAGAAAATGTTTACATTATACAAAAACAAGGAAGAATTCTATATTGCCGACACGGATGTACTGAATAAGTTTAAAATACCTATAACAATTTTTTTTAATTTTCAAAAATGTTTCTAACATATTAAAAATTTGTAAATTTTTTTACATATCTATGATTTACAAAATAATTTAAAATTTTCTAAATGTATTTATTTTTGTCCTACACTTAAAAAATTATTACGTTTTGTTGTTTTTTAAAGATAAATTATTTGTTTAATGTGAAATGACGATTTATGTTCTTTGTTTCAAAAAAAAAAACAACATAAAAAATAAAGATTTTCATTAGCATTCAATTTTTAAAGTCATTTATTTTTGTTCTGTAAGTACGTTTTTTTTTTTTTAAATTGATGACATTTTTATGGATAAATTATTAGTTTTTACCTGGAAAAAAATAACCTATTTTGGGTTATTTTTCTGCAAAAAAAAAATTCAAAAAATTATTTAAAGAAACATAAAAACATGTTTGTATCAAGTGACTTTGGTACGATAAGAAGAATGTCTGGCCAGAATGTAATTGATTGCGGTATCGATTCCTCAAAATTTTAATAAAAATTTTTTAAAATATAATTCAACAGAAAAATTGTAAAAATAACCTACGAAATCATTAATTTTTAATGTTTTCGTAGGTATTTTTTTTTTAATTTGTTGGTAAAAATAATACACTAATCATTAATTTTTAATGTTTTCGTAGGTTATTTTTTCTAATCTGTTGGTAACAAAAATGAAAGTGACGTTACTTTTTAATGTTCAATGTTATTTAATTTAGAAAATTTTATTAACAGTAAAATATAAAAGTTGATGTTTGTTAAAACAAATGAATAATTACTGGGATGGTCTTAAATGTGTTTTTCATTTGTTTTTGCCCCCAAAATATTTTGAGTGTAATTTTACTTAATTATTTTATGTTTTTTTTTCGATTTCCGGATTTGAGTTAACTTCCCTTACTAAAAGCTTCTGTCTGAAAATGCAAATTATACCTAAAATACCCCAATACATATAAACATGCAAATGATAATACAACTGTAAAAGGAAATGAATAATTTATTATGTTAAACAAAATAAATCAAAATAAAACAATAAAGTAAAGTTTTTAAATTATAATGAATTAAAACAAAATAAAGCAGCAAAAACTGAAACAAAAAAGTTAAAACAAATATATGTATTCATTTTCGCTTTTCAATTGTTCAACATATGACTGGCAGTGAGTGATTGACAAAAAAAGTTGCCATTTTTAAAAATATCTTATATTTACACATAAAAGAAAAAATCTGTCATAAAATCTGCAAAACTAATTTCAGTTCAATAAGCCAAACCGATACAGCCCTTCTCAGGTGATGCGATTTTTAATATATAAAAAAGAAGTGGGCGTGGACCATTTTTCTTTTAAAAACGGTACAGCTGTTCTGCGAGTACACACCAAATGTCCCGCTATAGAAAGATATGTGTTCCATGAATTTCTAAAAAGCTTGTACAGATATCCCTATATGCAACTAAGAAAAATACGTTTTTGGTTTTTCAATTATTCAAAAACTGGGCTTGGAGACGTGGTTAAATATTGGAAAAATATTCAAATAAGTGTCGAGTTACCTTGATTAAATAATTATCAAATTAAAACAGAATGCATCACAATCCTAAACATTTGCATTTTTTTTAAATATTTTTTTTATTAAATTTATCAAAAATCCGGCAACTTTTTTTATTTTTAAAGTTTAGATGTTTGTCGTTTTTTTAATCGCATTAGAATATTGAATTTAATGACAATTTTTTAATTTTCCTGTATTTTCTTGTTTCATCATGGCGTATGAGTAACAAATATTTACTAAACCAAGGAATTGAGATTAATGGAATTATTTTAGCATTTGTGGTACAATATATAGATAGGCGTGTAAGCGATTTGACCCACACCAAAAAAATTAGAGACACCCCGACTCACTAAAATTTTTAGTTTACTCGCGCAATCATGTTAGTCAATTTACTGTTTCTCACGCCCACACAGCTTTTGATAAAGCACACGGTCTTCCACGCAGATTTCACTCGCTCCGAAATAAATTGACAAAATAATAAAAACAAAAAATAGTTTAGTATGTGACTCGTGGGACAATTTTTGTCAAATATTGAACGTTGAAGAAAAACTCTGATAAACGCACATCTATTGATCTTAAGCTTTTGAATTTATTTATTCTTGTTTTAGATCCGCAAGTGAATCATTAAAGCGGGGAACTCGTTTTCGTGTTTATATTTCAGTATACTTGTATGAAATTTTTCTTACCAATTTCACGCATTTGAGCGGGTAATTCTGTATTTTTTTTTTTTTGTTGTCGTGAGTTATTGTTAATTTCAATTATTGCATAAGTATTGAGAACTTACACTTTATTAAGTTATTTTTCGTGACTTTTATTAATTTTATTTATTATTTACTGTTTGGTTTGAGTTCCGGTTTTCATTTATTTTACAATTAAAAATTTGTTGTTTTTGTAAAATCATTTCAACGTGATTGAAAAGTGAGCGATATCAAAAATACCGTGATTACCTGTAAATTGACTCACGTGATTGCGTGATTAAACTAAAAGTTTAAGTGAGTAGTAAGCGCATCTAATATTGTACAACAAATGCTAAAATAATTAAAATAATCTGAATTTGTTGGTTTCGAAAATATTTGTTACTCATACGCCATGATGAAAGAAGAAAATACAAGAAAATTACAAAATTGTTATGAAATTCAATATTCAAATTCGATTTTCCCGACAAAAACAAAAAAACGCACCTCTGATTTTTTTTTTGTGTGGACAGACAATAATATAAACTTAAAAAAAGGTGGCCGAATTTTTGATAAATTTAATTTTTTTAAAAATCAGTTATAAAATATACAGTATAACAATATATAAACACAATTACTACACAACTCATAATTATATTGCAATTTAAGGCCGTTTGTCACGATAATACTGATTGTGAGTCGTAAGATTTTAGTAAACCAAAATAAAATGAAATTTAGTCTGACTGTCAAAAAATCAAACCAAAAAAAATATTCTCTTACTTGCTCTTTGCAACCATCACATTTCAAATAATATGAAAACAGCTGTTTAGAAAAATAAATGCAGAAAAAGTAAATTTGTTGCGTATTTTTAAAAAAATCATTAAAATAAGAGACTTATAAATTAATAACCTTAACTTTCTATCTTTAGTTTTTTGTTTTTATGTTTTCGGCAATAAATTAAAAAAAAAAAAAATACAGCCCTGATAAAATGAAAAGTCTCAGCTTTTAGAAATATTTCTAAAAATGACGAGTATTATACGACTGTCAAAATTGCTTCCGTATTACCGTTCGTGTCATTACATTTCGCATGTACACGATAACATTTTTAAGTTCTATACGATTTATTGACAGATCATTTTACTGAGTCTTAACGTGACAAACGACCTTTAGTAATACTTCTAAGAATTAAAAATTTGAAACAAAAATTCAAACGTAACGGACATTTTTCAACACTTGAAAAGTCCTACTAAGGGTTAACAATGGGAAAAATACAACTCTGTTAAAAGTTAAGATTGATTAAGTTTCTGCCAAATGAATACAACACGAATGATGATGAATACGGGTTATTCAACACAAGGAGGAATAATTCCGATATTAAATTTGTTCAAAAGTTTCATTTAATCTGAGACACATTAAGTGTGTGGCAATCGAATGAGTGCTGATTATGGAAGGGTGGCATCTTCCGAAAGCTGTCGAAATCTACACTTAGCCTGTGTTGTCATTTCATTGTTCAACAATTATTATTTCTCAGAAATAATTAATATGAACTCAAACCGAACTAAATAAAAATTCAGTTATAAAAATCGAAAATCCTAAAATAGTTTTCAAAAAAAAAAAATTATCGATAGCACATAAAAAAATATACAAAAATGTAGTTTTTTGGGATTTTTCGGTGCATTCCGTTGTAAATTGATAAATATTTAATCAAGGCAACTCGACACAAATTTGCCCATTTTTACAATATTTAGCCACGCCTCCTTTGACCTGGTTTTGAAAAATTAAAAAAAAAAAAAACAATTTTGGTAGTTTCAAATAGGGCTATCAATATAACCAATTCTCTAATTCAGCGGTTGCCAATCTTTTTGGCTCGCGTACCCCTAATTTTAAATTATATCAGCCGCGTACCCCTAACGAGTTAAAAAACTTCACATATATAACAATTAATTTTGAAATTTTCACGCTATCACAACCGTCTCAAAAATGCCCAAAAACACATTTTTTGAGAACTATGACATACATTTTCTTAAAAACCTGACATCATAGAAAAATTTGGAACCATATTCGGAATCAGCATCGAAAGGTTAATCGAAAACAAGTGGTCAGATATCAAAATATCATCAAAAAATATCGCAAAAAATGCTCCCTAAATTGCACAAAAATACGTTTTTTGTGAACTTTTACCTCAACTTTCTTTAAAACCTGGCGTTATGGAAAACTTTTGAAGCCAGATGCGGAACCAAATTTTGCGTACCCCCCGGACAGTTTCGCGTACCCCCAAGTGGTCGCGTACCATAGGTCGGTAACCGCTGCTCTAATTCATGGGACACATGTTTTTTCGCTGGGCATTTGGTGTGGAATATCTCACATATTGAAAAATGTGGGCATTTTTTGAGATATCGAAGCAGTGGGCGTAAAAGTGTGTGTGGTGAAATTTTCTTTCCGAAAAACTTTGGCTGAATCAGTCCAGCCGTTCTCTGATTTCAGATAAATTTAAAAAAAGTGGCCACGGTAAATTGTTTTTTCCGTAAAAACCTAAGTTGCACTGTAGAACATTTAAAACAAAAAAAAAAATTAACCAAATCGATCCAGCCGTTCGCAAGTGATGCAATTACCAACGAACGACATTTGCATTGTATTTGTAAAGATTTACTCTTAAATAATGCAATTTGTATACCCTCCAACCGCAGCATGAGGGGATACTCACCTTATCATTCCGTGTGTAACCCATCGAAATATTAGTCGGGGATTCCATAAAATGATAGATTTTGAGACATTCTACGAATTCCCGTCCGTCGGATGATTATGGAGAAATTGGAAATTTGAAAATTGGAACGGGTGGAAAAAGTTCCACGTTAAAAAAAACAATGTATTTTTACAGGTTCTTTGTATTTTTGTAAAAAAAAAATAATATTTTTATGTCATGCACTTGCATCCAGGGGAATAACAAATTATATTTTTTTCGGACCGCCCCTCTTTTGTGGATATAAAAAAATGATTAAATAATAATAAAATTGTATTAGTTATGTGCAAAAATTCTAATTAATCAACTTTCCAACATTTATCGCTATGGGAAAATGACTTTTACTGATAGTAAAAACTATCACCTGGATTTTCCAATTAATAAAATACATTAACCTATATTCGATTTTTCGAACAGAAGAGAACACCTTTTTCAAAAAATATTTATGTATGAAAATGGTGGAATTTCGGGTAAATATGGTTACGAATGTTAAGTCTCATCTTTTTGCCAATTAAAAAAAAAATATGCCAACTTGACCACCGCAATTTATATGTCCATAAAATGCAATGCAAATCAGCACAGAAATTGTTTCGAGCAAAAACGAACATTGTGCACTTTTTGATTTTCGGCTTTTAAAATTTTTCATTAATTTTAAATTTTTTTAGATTTAATTTATTATCAAATTCCACTAATTTGAATAGTTTTTAAACTATTTATTTTGAAAATAATGAAATAAATTAATAATGAAATAAATTTAAATTTTTTTCGACAAGATTTTTGAGATCAGCGGGTACTAATTACCTTAACAAAAGTACATTTTCCAAAAAATAAAAATAAAATTGAAATTTGGTCCAAAATGGCTTAATAGGGCGTTTACATTGGAATTCTAATCTTGTAAATTGCGATTTTAATCTACACTCAAAAAAAATCTTATAAAATTACCGAGAAAGTCTTACCAGTAAAAATTATAATTTTATTGGTAAAGAGCTTGTAAAATTACAAACAATTTACAAGATTTTACCAATAAAATTAAAAATTTATAATTTTTTTTGACGCGATAAAAATTATAAGAACTTTTCATGACTTTACTATATTTTGTGCTACCTCCTACTTTACGAGCATTCTAGTAAAACTTACGAGCTTTTTTGTAATTTTACATGTTTTTTTACCAATAAAATTTTAAATTTATAACTTTTTTGATGCGATAAATCTTATAAAGAATTCTCGTGACTAAACTATTTTTTTTTTTTTGTTAAATTACCTTGAAAATTTTTATATTTACGAAAACAATTAAAACAAGTAAAAAAGTTAAATTCGGCCTTGCCGAATGTAGTGATACTCTCCACAATTTTAAAAAAAATATTGAAAAAAACTTTTTTTAATAGGAAATTACTTTTGAAGAAAAAAAAATTTTTTTGAAAGAAAATTTCCGCGAAAAAAAAAATTTTTGGTAAAAAACAACTCCGTGATTTTTTTATTTTTTTTGTCAAAATACCATTTGGTTTAAATACCATTTGGTGATCAATTATGTTCCCATATGTCAACCAGCAGCCGAATTAAAGCATATTGTATATTTAGGTTATGTTGAATGTACTAAAATTTTTGATGTGTCCTTATATTTTCGTTCATAACTTTTGAACCGCTGAACCGGTATGGCTCCAATGCAATACCAAACATCTCGGGAGAACTTCTAATAAATGTGTTAAGTTACAGTTATCTCCGTGTAATATTTTGGCCGTGATCACCATTTCCTCTATCACTAAGTGGAGGATATTAAAATGTTGGCGGAATAAACATACTTTGCGGCTTCATAAAAATTGCAGGATTTGTGTCGTTGTTTTTCAGTGTTGGAAAATGACAAATATAGAAATACAGAGTTGTATCGAACTTTGCCGATTTGCGTTTGCCGACTAGAGTCCAAACTACCTTATTGAAAAATAAATTTGTTTAGGCAATCTAATAGATTGATGCTATATTGGAGCCATAATCTAATTTAAGCTAAATTAGAAGGCGACACGAAATAACTCCCACATGAAATAACTCCCACCTAAAAAATGAAATAAGTCCCAAAAAAAACTCCATACAAAGTTGGGAGTTATTTCATATGAAATAACTACCAATTTAGTGGGACTTTTATCATTTTTGTTGGGAGTTATTTCATAATTTTTTCGGTGGGAGTTCTTTCATATGAAAGAACTCCCACTACAATAGCGATGAAATAACTCCCACTATTGTTTCATTGTTGGTGGAAGTATCTGGAACATTTTGACTTATAGATTATAATTCGTTGTGATTTTAGTACCAAATTTTAGGACGAAGTGCATTTTTAACAAATTTGTATGTTTTAGAAATTTTGCTTCCAAAACTGGCAAGGATTTTTAAGGTAAGAGCGCACTGCAGCAGAAAATATTTTCGTTAGAATACAAAATTGTTATAAAAAAAAGGAGAACGCGAAAGTTATCCAACGTGATGTGTTTTCGATAACATATCTTTTAAATTTTCGGTAACATACAAATTTGTCGCAATAAGCGCCGCATGCAAAAATTTGGTACCAAAAATCGCGGCGATTTTAGGTACCAAATTTTCGCATGCGGCGCTTTTTACAACAAGTTCTGATTAAATCTTTTAAATTTTCGGTAACATACAAATTTGTCGCAATTAGCGCCGCAGGCGAAATTTTGGTACCAAAAATCGCCGCGATTTTTGGTACCAAATTTTCGCCTGCGGCGCTTTTTACAACAGGTTGTAATTAAATCTTTTAAATTATCGGTAACATACAAATTTGTGGCAAAAAGGACCGCACGCGAAAAATTGGTACCAAAAATAGTTGCAAAACATCGCTGCGATGTTTGAATGTAACCGAAGCAAGTCAAATAGAACACTCAATATATTTTTGCATGTTTTCGAAAAACTGTGAAAGAAAACAAATCAGCCGTCAAGTTTCGCATTTGGCAGTTATTATAACTTGTTTGTATTGCACCGAAAGTAACATCAGGATCCTCGTTCTCGACTTAACTGATATATTTTTCCTTATTGTTTGTTTAATTTTTGTTGAGATTTCAAAATTTTTTTATTGGGACTTCTTTCATTATTAATGGGAGTTATTTCATTGGCACTTATTTCATTTTGTAGGTGGAAGTTATTTCATTGTGGTTGGGACTTATTTCATTTTTTTCTCCATTGGGACATATTTCATTTTTGGTGGGATTTATTTCATTGGGAGTTATTTCGTGGGAGTTATTTCATGTGGGAGTTATTTCGTGTCGCCAATTAGAAGACCAGTGTAAATGAACTATAATACTCTAACACACATCAGAGATGGGACTTAACAATTTTGAAGTGATTCCAATTAAGTAGTTGATTGAATTTACACAATGATAATAATAAGTTCTTCTTGTCATTTGTCGAACTAAATGTTAATAAACACTAAAAGATAATGATTCATTTCCAACTCTGACATACATAGAATATGATTTATTAAAATAATTGATTTAAAATGGATTAAATTTTGAATAAAATTTATAAAATACAAATCAATACAATAAAACGTATAAAATATATTTTAAAATCATAAAATGGAAATTGTTGCAATTTCATAGTTAAATGGCCATAAAAATTGTTTGTATATGACCAGGAATGTATGTGAACGAATACACACACTCACATTTAATGCTATACATGCAAATAGAGATTTGTGTATGTGTAAAAAAATACAACATTGCAATGGCAGCTGGCACATATACAACACTTATATTCTAAAAAAATGCTAAAAAAAAATATTTATACATGTGTCTCTTTATACAAACATACATGTACTATACCTACATAGTACATTTTATGACATTTGATCTAAGGATTTATTTATGATACCCCAACTCCAACTAGTGAACTATAACACACTAAAGTAGTGAAACATTTTCTACTGATTCTGTGTATTAAAAGAAAAAAAAAAAAAACAAATCCAAATAATAGAAATCATAGGTATACACTCGCTCACTCACCCACTTACATACTCATGCATATTTCAAAACATTTATTGTATGAGTTTAGGTTTTGTTTACAACAACAATTTATGAATGTATGTTTATTCAAGATTTGTATAACAATGATAAAATACTAACACAAATACATTTACACTAATACTACTGTTGCTTTTTTTTAGATACAACTACAACTAGTATTGCAAACATACAACTATTTATATCAAACAACCAAATGACAGCATATTATTCAATTGTAAACATTTTGAAGTGGATAAACTATACAACACTTGTGACATGTAATAAAAAATTAATATCAAAACTTTTTGGATCTTTTTTTAGTCCTTTATTTAGTTTTAAGGGTAATAGAATATAAAAAAAAACAATCAAGCAAAAATAATCCCTAAAATCCGAAAACAAAATTTATAAAAATAGCATTAAAATGTAATTGAATAATAAAAAATGCTTTAAATTAATAAAACACTTTAATTATGTATAGTTTTTAATTGATAAAGGTGTGAAAGAAAAATGTATTTTCCTAAAAATTTAAGGCATCCTGGTTCGTTTTTTACTTGTGTCATATAATCCAGTCATTATAATCTTCAAAAAAACATTTAATGTCAAATTTATTCAGTTAATAGTCAATTAAATTCTATATGTGAAAATTATTAACAGATCGAAGCCGCCAAAGATTGAACCTATGATCTGTAATGTTTTGTGCTATTAACTGCCTCTGAGATACGATCACTATAGACCGATACGCTAAGTAGTCTGCTAAGCAAGTATCAACTAAATCATGGTTTTAACATGATAATGTTTTTAGGCTGGTGGCTAATTTTAAAAAAGTTGCTGGACGCCACCTCAGTTTGACTATATAAGCTAACAATTACCGAAAAAGAAAACAAGAATTACTATTTCCATTTTCTTAAAACCAAAAATATTAATAACTTGGGTTTACTAAGATAATAATTCACCTCGTGGTGAAAAAAACCGTTTTCACCAGCTGGTGAATTTAAAGTAACATTATTATTTTTTTTACCAAAAAAATTTTTTTTTTATCAAATTTTTTTTTTATAAATTTTTTTTTCTTATCAATTTTTTTTTTTCATAAATTTTTTTTTTTCATAAATTTTTTTTTTATCATTTTTTTTTATCAATTTTTTTTTTTATAAAATTTTTTTTCATAATTTTTTTTTTCATTAATTTTCTTTTTCATCAATTTTTTTTTCCATCAAAAAATTTTTTTTTCATCAATTTTTTTGTTTTTTTTTATCAATTTTTTTTTTCATAAATTTTTTTTCATTAATTTTTTTTTTTCATCAAATTTTTTTTTTTTATCAAATTTTTTTTTTTTCATAAATTTTTTTTTTCATATTTTTTTTTTAAATTTTTTCATCAAATTTTTTTTATCAAATTTTTTTGTTATCAATTTTTTTCTCACCAAAATTTTTTTTTTCATATTTTTTTTTTCATCAATTTTTTTTTACATCAAAAAATTTTTCTTTTCATCAAATTTCAAACTTTTTTTCGTTCAAATTTTTTTCAACATAATTTTGTTTTTCGTGAAACTAAATAATTTTTTTTTTACCAAAACTACTTTTTCACAAAGTCTAAGCTTTTCGCATAAAAATTTTCCATTTGTTTATCAAATGTACATAAAACAAGTGAGAGTGGTATATTCTTTGCTGCCGAATCTTTTATACTCTCCAAAATGTAAAAACACTTTTTTGCTCTTATTTTTGCACTCACTTACGAAATGTACAGCTCTTTTGATTTTTTAATGCGGTCCTCGACTGATATTTCAATTCGTTTTGCATGGAATAGCAAAGTTATATAACAGTATTGTATCTAAAAAAACTTTGCCTTGGCAAGTACACCCAAGAGTGTAAGAGTGCGAAATTTGCAGGCATTTTTTCTAAAGTTTGTCTGCATAAGGGTACTTTTCATTATCACACATTTCCATTATACAAGAGTAATTTCACCATGTTAGCGAAATATTTTTTTTAAAAAATTTGGCCAGAAATTGTTCACTTATAAGATACGACTAGGTTTCAATCAAAAAAGAATCCAAAAATCTTTAGGAAATTGGTAAATTTTGATGTGTATAATGGAGAAGTGTGATAGTGGAAAGTACCCTATAGCAGGCATTCGGCCAGGCTTAGGGATTAAAACTCCATGCCTTAAATCCACCCTCTCCGCAAAATAGAGCTTTTTAGGATAATATGTGTTTTGGGAAAAACGTGTTTTCGGAATTTTATTTTTATTTTTGGGTAATTTTTCATTTCTTTCTTGTGCGAAATTTCGTATTTTTCTTTTTGTGCGAAATTTCGTATTTTTCTTTTTGGGTAATTTTTCATATTTTTTGGGTGATTTTGCATGTGGGCTATTTTTCATAAATTTTTTTGTGGTATATTTTATATCATCCTAGTTTTATTTCCAAAAACAAAGTTCTTATTTTATTTTATTTTATTTTATTTTATTTTATTTTATTTTATTTTATTTTATTTTATTTTATTTTATTTTATTTTATTTTATTTTATTTTATTTTATTTTATTTTATTTTATTTTATTTTATTTTATTTTATTTTATTTTATTTTATTTTATTTTATTTTATTTTATTTTATTTTATTTTATTTTATTTTATTTTATTTTATTTTATTTTATTTTATTTTATTTTATTTTATTTTATTTTATTTTATTTTATTTTATTTTATTTTATTTTCCCAGCTAACAAGCAGACTCAATTTAGACTCCAAAATGGGCTCCAAAAATATAATCAAAATTTAAAATTTTTGTATGAAAGTGGTTCATCCAAAAGAGCCCTCTTTTCGGACTCCAAATTGAATCAATAAAAAGAGTGTATTTGGGGAAATTTCCCATATTAATTTGAGTCGTTTAGGAGTCCATTTGGAGTGTAAAAAAAATCTTGCTTGGAGCCTTTTTGGTGCCATCTTTTTTTTTTTTAGATCGCTAATCCTTTAATTTTTTTAAATAGAAAGATCACTTTATATATTTTTCTTATTTGTACATACATATATTTATTAATTATAAATTACAAAATAATAGATCACAAAACTACAAAACTGACCACAAAGAACAATTCATCATCTTCAAGGAGCACTTCATTCAGGATCTTCCAAAATAATCACTCGGATTGGCAGGTTCTGTTGTTGATGTGTATTCCTTTTGTCCAAAAACCACATAAATAGCGCGGTATTTAATTTAAACGGTATGTTTGATTGTTATTTTGTATTTAAAAGAAAATTGTTGACAAATAAAAGGAATTTTGAAATATTCAATTTTTTGTTCACTCCGAAAAGGCTATTTTTTTGGAGCTTTTTTGGAATGTTCAAAAATAACTTAAATTTCCCAAATTTTTGGATTCATTTTGGAGCCAACATTTTTTTACATCAATTTCCCTTACATTTTTAACTCTTTTTGGACTCATTTCAGATTGCTCTTTTTGACTCCAAAAATAGAGTGTTTTATGAGCAAAAAAATTAAAAACTCAAAAAAAAGTTTCCTATTTGAATCATTTTTTATTCCAAAATATGTGGGCTTTAAAAACAATACTTTTTTGTAGTCATTAAGGAGTCATAAATTTGGAGGGCTCAACATTTTGTTGTCTGGGTTATTTTATTTTATTTTACTTTTTTTTTTTTGTAAGTCAACTAGTAATTGAAAAGTAAACCTTAAAAATATAAATAAATTTTATTAAAATTATAATATTTAGCAAAAATTTTTAATTTTTTGTGAGTTTGGTAAACATAATTTCCGCAAATTTCAAAATATTTATGGGAGTTCGTTATAAAAAGGTTAATATACATGAAACAGAGTTCGTGGGATCATAAGAAGTAGTTCGTTTTACCCGAGGATTCGCTATAACCGAGTTCGTGTTAAAATAAGTATTTTGTGAGAAAATTGTTGCCAAAACGTCGGGACTTTGGAATTAGTACGTTATAACCGAGAATTTGTTAGAACTGAGTTCGTTACAACCGAGTTTGACTGTAATTGATTGCCGCAACCATGACTTTTCTCAATTACAACTATAACAACAATAACAGCTAAAAGTAAATATTTAAAAAAAATAATAACACAAAGACATCTTATAATTACATCTACAAGCGTATGTCAGTCAACACAGTCACATACACATATTAATTATGTAAGAGAAAATTTATGGACAAGCATGTTTTAAGTAATGACAGGAAAATGAAAAAAAAGGTAAAATTAATAAAAGAATAAAAATTAAAAGTTACCTGATAGGAAAAATTAAGTGGATACGTTTTATTTTCGTATGTATATAAGAAACATTCAGGGAAATGACAGACAAATTACGAAGAATATTGTGCTCGATTCGGGAGTACTATTTCACTATTTTAAAAATTTGATATTCTTTGCTAGTTTTGAGATTTTTTTTCTTGTAATTATTAAAGATATTAACTTAATATTTAATTGTAAAAAAAAAAATTTAAATTTTTAAATTCGAAAGACTATAAATTTTTTAAAAATTAGGTGAATGGTGAAACACTACACTCAAAATAATTACTCTGTTAAATACTCTGTAAATTGACTGTAATCTCAATTCGACAGATATTTGACAAAGTTATCTGTCGAAATACAGATTTTAAGAAAATACTTTGTATTTTCTTGTGACCGAAAAACAAAATTTTATCTGTAATTTTACTTTTTACTTTGTAATCTCTATTTTACAGATAATTAACAGAGTTTTTTTTGTTAAAATACGGGTTTTAGAAAAATAATTTGTTTTTTTTTCTCGTAACCAAAATAGGGGGGGGGGTGAAATAAAGCCATAGGCAATAAGGCCATATGGCCTTATTTCTCAATTCAATGGGAAATAATGCCATATGGCTTTATTACCAACACGATTGAGCAATAAAGTCATATTGATTTTGCAACCAAAGTGGAAATAAAGCCATATCAGTTGAAAATGTGGAAATATATTTCACCGTAAATCCTGCTACCCCAAAAAAAAAAAATATTTAGGGAAGCCGCTAAATTAGTGTATGGAGTTTGTAATTCCTAAGCCCGGCCGAAGGCCGGCTACGCAGAAAATTTTTTTTTTCACTATCTTTAAGATAAAAAAACCACATATACCTGGAACCTCGGAACTTAGAGGGGTCTAGAGGCGACAATTTTTTATTGGCAGGGTTTTTAATTTAAGGATTGTTTAACAAAAAAAGTTTTTCTGTGTAGCCGGCCTTCGGCCGGGCTTAGGGATTACAAAATCCATGCATTAAACCCACCCTCTCCGCAAAGTAAAGTTTTCTAGGGTAGCAGGCCTTTGAGCTATCAAATTTGTTAAGCTTCAAAAAGGCCTGATAACCAAAATAGCTTTGGTTTGCAGAGAGGGTGGGTTTAATGCATGGAGTATGTAATCCCTAAGCCCGGCCGAAGGCCGGCTACGCTGAAAACCTTTATTAAAAAAAAAAAAAAACAAATCATAGAAGTCGTAATTTCTTTTTTTTTTTTTTGGGTAGCAGGATTTACGTGGAAATATATTTCCACACTCTCCGCAAAATAATGATGAACATTTTTTAAAAATATTCAAATGAGTAACAAAGCCATATATGGCTTTATTTCCAACAGTGGTTGGTAATAACGCCATATGGCCTTATTTCTCAACTCTTTGGGAAATAAGGCCATATGGCCTTATTGCCTATGGTTTTATTTCACCCCCCCACCAAAATACTAAATTTCATTTGTAATTTTACTTATTGCTATGTAAAAATAAAAATCACTTAAAAAAACGTCCAAATATGACCGATAAAGCCCTCTTTAAAAATTGTCTTAAATTACAATAAAAACTGGTAAATTTTACGAGGATGACGTGTAAAACTGGAGTTACTTGTTAAAAACTCGTAATACTTATTAACAAAAATAAAAAAGTAAATTTACAATTTGGTAGCATTAAAGCAGGCAAATTTAACAAAATTTTAATTTTAATTAATTTAATTTTAATGAATGTTTTTGATGCAGAGAAGTTTTACTCATAAAATGGATTTAACTAAAACTTTGTAAATTTACAGAGTTTTTTTTGGTAAAATTCTTTTCGGTTTTATCAATATTTTACAGGTAATTCTGTAAATTTACAGTTTTTTTATCGAAATCATTTTACAGAGTTTTCTTCGTAAAATAACAAAAAATCTTGCTGGTTGGAAATCTATGGTATTTTCTGCTGGCTCAGCAGAATATCTCTGTAATTTAACAGAGTGATTTTTTTAAGTGTACTCCCGAATCGAGTACATTATTTAAAAAATTAGCGAAATTTAGAAAACAAGTCGGAAGGTGTAAGCAGAAGTTAGGAAAGTAAAGATTATTCCAAAATTAAAGACAAAAAATGTCAAGAAATTTTAAAATACTTAAACTAATCAGAACGGTAAAAAAAGCAGTCAAATTTAAAACCCCATAAAATCAGACAAGGAAAAACAATAAAAATTAAAATTCGTTATTGATAAAATTCAATTTTGAATTTTTCAAAAAATTCAATTTTGAATTTTAAATAAAATTCTAAAGAATTTTATTTTAAATTCTTAAAAGAAATAAAATTCTAAAAAATTTTATTTAAAATTCTTAAAAGAATTTTATTAATAAAAAAAAAGAATTTTATTTTCATACAAATAAATAGATTTCACACAAGTAAATATTTTAATAATGTTCAAGTATTTCTATATATTAAGGTAACTTAATTAGCTAAATACATCCTCATATGATAGTAAATTGCCACTATCTTCGAATTTAATGTAATTTAATAATTTACTTAGTTCAAACTTATAATGCAATAGTATTTTTTTTAGCAATTTCCAAATTCTGATCCACTTATTTATAGAAAACCTCTTCAAAAATTCTCATATTTTAATGTAATTCTCTACTTCTGAAAGCTTTTTCGAACAGAAACTTTTGAAAGAAACTTTGTACACTTTTCTTAAAATAGAATCTTTAATTTTATAGGAATTTTATATAAAAAAAAGTGTTTTCTGAGGCAGGTTTTCAGATTCTGAAACATTTTTCATATAGAAAATTGTTAAGGTCTTAGACATTTTTCTAAAGAAACATTTTAATACACTATTTCAACAGAAAATTTTAAGATTTAGAGACAAATTTTCTATAGAAAATTCTTACAAAATTCTTACAAACAGAAAAATGTTTAGATTCAGATTAACTTTTATCGTTCCAAAAAATCTCACATCTAATATAGTTTTCTATAGAAAAGTTTTGATCAACAATTTTTATAAAATTTTCCTATATAAAAATTCTCAGATTCTAAAAGATTAAAAAAAATCATATTCTTAAAAATATTTCCATAACAAAAATTCTTAGATTTGAAAATATATTTCTCATAGAAAAGCTCAGATTCTTAAACGTTTTTCCTATTGAAAAGCTATCCGATCCTGAGAAATCTTTTTTGCAGAAAGATTCTTGGGATTCTGAAGCAGTATTTTTTAGGAAAAATTCCCAGTTTATTAGGGACTATTTTTTATAGATTTTTTTCTATAGAAGTTATAACCATTAATATATTTTTCCTACAGTCAAATAAACATTTAAATATTTTGTAAAAATAATGTCTGGAATTCTGAGACATTTTTCTATAAAATATATTTGAGATATTTGTTTTCCCTTAGAAAATGATGAAAATAGGTGTTAGATTCAGTTAGAAAATGTCCACGACTATAATGCCATTTAAGTTTTTTATATGCAATTTTTTTAATTCTAAAATATTTTATCTTAAGGATGTAAAAAAATGATTATGTAGATACTAACTTTTGCATTCTATCTATGTTAACATTCATTCTTTTTAATCAAAATTTACCATTAATTAACATACATACCCCCAGTTTCTGTAATACGAACGCTATTCGTTCGTGACGAATTTGTGTGTATTTTGTTATCGTAACAAAAACAAAATACATGCAAATTCGTCGCACACGAATGGCGTTCATATTACAGAAACTGGGGGATAGTATTTAAAAACTCTACACCATTTACAGATGTTATTCGAAAATGATCAATTGTAATTCGAAGATTCTATTTGTAATTCGAAGATTCTATTTGTAATTCGAAGATTCCATTTGTAATTCGAAGATTCCATTTGTAATTCGAATACTCCAATTGTAATTCGAAGATTCCAATTGTAATTCGAATACTCCAGTTGTAATTCGTAAAAGATCAATTGTAAATTGTAAAAGATCAATTGTAATTCGAAAAAGATCAATTGTAATTCGAAAAAGATCAATTGTAATTCGTAAAAGATCATTTGTAATTCGTAAAAGATCAATTGTAATTCGAAGATTCCATTTGTAATGCGTAAAAGATCAATTGTAATTCGTAAAAGATCAATTGTAATTCGTAATCAATTGTAATTCGAAAAAGATCAATTGTAATTCGTATAAGATCAATTGTAATTCGTAAAAGATCAATTGTAATTCGTAAAAGATCAATTGTAATTCGTAAAAGATCAATTGTAATTCGAAAAAGATCAATTGTAATTCGTAAAAGATCAATTGTAATTCGAAAAAGATCAATTGTAATTCGTAAAAGATCAATTGTAATTCGAAAAAGATCAATTGTAATTCGTAAAAGATCAATTGTAATTCGTAAAAGATCAATTGTAATTCGAAGATTCCAATTGTAATTCGAAAAACATCAACTGAATTTACATTGATAATTTACGAATTACAATTGGAATCTTCGAATTACAATTAATCTTTTACGAATTACAATTGATCTTTTACGAATTACAATTGATTTTTTTCAAATTACAATTGATCTTTTACGAATTACAATTGATCTTTTTCGAATTACAATTGATCTTTTACGAATTACAATTGATCTTTTTCGAATTACAATTGATCTTTAACGAATTACAGTTGATCTTTTACGAATTACAATTGATCTTTTACGAATTACAATTGATCTTTTTCGACTTACAATTGATCTTTTTCGAATTACAATTGATCTTTTACGAATTACAACTGATCTTTTACGAATTACAAATGGAATCTTCGAATTATAATTGATCTTTTACGAATTACAATTTATCTTTTTCGAATTACAATTGATCTTTTACGAATTACAAATGATCTTTTTCGAATTACAATTGATCTTTTACGAATTACAATTGATCTTTTACGAATTTCAATTGATCTTTTACGAATTACAATTGACGGGCTTATTGTAAAAACTCGATAAGCAACATTTCATTTTATGGTGTTTTTTGCCTTTAAACTTTTAAAATAATGTAGAAAATATAACTTTTGCAGAGCTTTTATTCTCAATATACTTGTACGAAGGGTTAATTGATCTTTTACGAATTACAATTTATCTTTTTCGAATTACAATTGATCTTTTACGAATTACAAATGATCTTTTTCGAATTACAATTGATCTTTTACGAATTACAATTGATCTTTTACGAATTTCAATTGATCTTTTACGAATTACAATTGACGGGCTTATTGTAAAAACTCGATAAGCAACATTTCATTTTATGGTGGTTTTTGCCTTTAAACTTTTAAAATAATGTAGAAAATATAACTTTTGCAGAGCTTTTATTCTCAATATACTTGTACGAAGGGTTAAAGAAAGACTCTGCCAAAAACCTGTCAATGAAATATCAGCAGAAGGCGAAAAACACGAAAAAATAAAATGTTGCTTCTCAAGTTCTTGCAGTAAGCCCTTCAATTGATTTTTTACGAATTACAATTGGAATCTTCGAATTACAAATGGAATCTTCGAATTACAATTGGAGCATTCGAATTACAAATGGAATCTTCGAATTTCAAATGAAATCTTCGAATTACAAATGGAATCTTCGAATTACAAATAGAATTACAATTGATCTTTTTCGAATTACATCTGTAAATGGTGTAGTTTACCACATTAGCATAAACAAACAGTTATTAGTTTGTTTTATTATTATTTGTTTTACAAAATGAAATTCAAACCAAAAATAAAAATCTTTAATTTTTTAGAATTTTATTTATAGAAAAATAAAATTCTATTTTTTTGGAGAATTTTATTTTTGGAAATAATATAATTCAAATGTTTTTGAGAAATTTATTTAAACAAAAATTTTATTTCAAATACCTTATGAATTTTAAATAAAATTCGAATTTTTCCCTTGTCTGCATAAAATTAAAAAAATAGGCAAAAAAATAAAAAATATCAAAAAAATTCAGGAAAATTAAGAAAAATAACCAAAATAATCATATTTATTCGACCATTTTATTGTGCAATGAAAACCGGGTTTGTTCTAGTTCGAGGACATTTTTTTTTCTATTTTGAATTAACATTACAAAATGCTCGGAATTGGCTCAAATTTAATTTAAATGGAAGTTCGTCTCAAGCTCTTTGAAAGGACCAAGCAAAAAAATTTAAAATTTTTTTATTTAATTTCTGGACCTTAGGAAAAATTTGATATTATTTGCAAATTTCGAACAGTAATATCTTGAAAATTGTTTGACCGATTCTAAAATAATTTTGATATTCGGGATGTGCTCATAAAAATAATTAAATATAATGTATTGCAAAGTTAATTTTATCCGATTGGCCTTACACACATAATTTTTACGTCTACCACAAATAGGTTTAGTATACAGAAAAAAATATGGAGAAAATAAATTTGAGTAATCACTTGTTTAAATTTAAAAACAAAAATTCAGTAATTTTTTAATTGACGCAATTAAAAATTTTCTTAAAAATTTTAAAAACAATTTAGGTAAATAATTTAATAAAAATTTCATAGTTTTTTAATTCTTTTTTAAAATCATAGTTTTTGAATTCTCGTTTAGTTAATAGTTTTTTGTGTATGTATATAAAAGTTTGTAATCGTCTTTATAAAATTTTTCTATGTTTTTGAGACATAAATGTGTTTGGTAAAGTTTGAAAATACAAGTTTTTTTTTTTTTTGTAAACAAATTTGAAACTTTTTTAAACTTTAAAAAAATAATAAGTAGATAAATTGTGTCTATTAAAAATTTTTAATTGTGTCAATTAAAAATTTACTCAAATTTATTTTCAAACATTTAATAAATTTTTATTAAAAATTTACTCAATACTATTAAATCGTTTACTGGTGCAAAATTGAGTAATTTTTTACTCAATAGTATTAAAAATTTACTCAAAGTTTTTTTTAATTTTTTTCTGGGTAGATTAAAAATTTGCGCGGAAACTTGAGAAAATCAAGTTGAAGAAAAATGCCACATTGATATTCTTTGACAAATTGTCATTTCTATTACACCGTCCGATATCCAAAATTAAAAACGAACCGGATGATATACGTTTGAATGTAGAGATTAAATGGAGTAAAAGTGCTTTTACAGTTTTTAATTTCCTGATCCTCTTTCCTTTAAAGAGGATTTTAAATTTTAAGGGGATTATATTTTTTTAATTATTAAATTAAGGAAAATTTTTTGTAAATAAAATAATTAAAAAACTAGCGGAGATTCTTCGCTTTAATTTGCTATTAATTATGACATCTTAGGACTACTACAAATATTAAAAAAATACAAAAATGTAATTCTTTAAAACCCATAAGTCCCGTTTAAAGGAAAGAGGATCACGATATTATTAACTATAAATGTAGTTTCACTACATTTGACCTCTGGTTCGGGTTTAACGACATTTTTTTTCTTGTCGATAGGATTTTAATTTTTATTTCGGAGACGTGTCTAATGGCTACATATTTTTAAGAAATTTTATTAATTTTGTTTTTACTGTTAGTACAAATTTTTTGTTGAAAATCAGTAAAATTATTTTTTTAAAATTTAAAATTTCCCTACTGGGTTTAGAAAGAAATACGAACAAATTTTTATTTTATTTATTTTGTTGTACAACAGAAAAATCCTTTTGTATAACATCAGCAATATTTTGATTAACTTAATTAAGTTATATTATTTATGTGTTCACATACAAACATACACGTTTACACACATTTAAAAAATATTTTCATTTATAATACAAATAAAAGTATATAAAAGTATATACAGCAATGGTTCCCAACCTTTTTTGCGCCATGTCCCACTTCTAAGTCAAAAAAAAAAAAAAAACTACAATGTCCTCCCTACACTCAAGAAAAATTTGTAAATTTTTCAAATTTGCTTTAAAACTCAAAACTTGATTGTGATTAGGCAAACTTGATGTTAAACTCATCGTTTAAACAAAGTTTTTAGAAATAGTTTTCAACAGTCAACTAAATAATTCACCTAAAATAATAGCCCTGTTTTTTGCAGACCGAATTAAGATTAGATTTAACTCTATTTAGTTAAAAAATGGGTCAAATCAAGTCCAGAAATTTTTTTTATATTTTTTTCCTGAATTTACATCCAATTAGTTAATACAAACAGGAAAAAAAATTAAACGTTGTCCAAAATGTAAAACGGTATAAATAAATTTGAGTTAATCCTAGGATTTAACTAAATTTATTTTTCATTCTTTGCATTTTGGACAAAGCTTAATTTGTTTTTCTGTTTATATTTACTAATTGTATGTAATTTCAGAAAAAAATGATAAAAAAAAAATCTAGACTAGATTTGACCCATTTTTTAACTAAATAAAGTTAATCCAAATCTTAATCCGATCTGCAAAAAACAGGGCTAATATTTTTTTAGTTTATTTAACAAAAGAAAATCTGAAAAATTTGCTCGTTGCCCCCCTGAAGCATTCAAATTGGCCCCCCACTGGGGTGAGAATCAAAGGTTGGGAACCATTGATATATAGCATATGTTGTATCTTTTGTTTCATATGTGTCAATGTATGTGTATACACTCATATACACTCCAAAAAAAAAGCTTGTCAAGTTACTAGTCATGTAATCTCATTTTACCAATATTTGACAGTTATCCGTGTTTTTAAACAAAAAACTTTCGATTGATATTTAATTTTTTTTTTTTTTTAATTTAACAACTTTTTTAGTAACTGTCCAAATTTCCAAGGTAATTTTACAAAAAAAATCTAGGTTAATCAAGAGAATTCCTTGTAAGTACAACTTATCGCATCAAAATAGTTGTAAACTTATGATTTTATTAGTAAAAAGCTTGTGCATTTTTAACAAGATAATGTTTTTAGGCAGGTGTCTAATTTTAAAAAAGTTGCAGGACGCCACCATAGTTTTACTATATAAGCTAACAATTAACGAAAAAGAAAACAAGAATTACTATTTTCATTTTCTTAAAACCAAAAATTTTAATAACTTGGGTTTGTAACTTGGATAATAATTCACCTCGTGGTGAATAAAACCGTTTTTCACCAGCTGGTGAATAAAAAGTAACATAATTATTTTTCAACAAAAAAAAAAATTTTTTCATAAATTTTTTTTTTCATCATTTTTTTTTTCATAAATTTTTTTTTTTTTTCCATCAATTTTTTTTTTTTTTTTTCATTAAATTTTTTTTTCATCATTTTTTATTTTTTCATCAATTTTTTTTTTTTTCATAAAATTTTTTTTCTCATCAAACTTTTTTTTTCATTATTTTTTTTTTTTTTTTTATCAAATTTTTTTTATCAAATTTTTTTTATCAATTTTTTTTTATCAATTTTTTTTTTATCAATTTTTTTTTTATAAATTTTTCATCAAATTTTTTTTTTTTTATTAATTTTATTTATTTTTCATCAAAAATTTTTTTTTTATTAAATTTTTTTTCATCAATGTTTATTTATTAACTTTTTTTTCAGATTTTTTTTTCATCAATATTTTTTTTTTTATAAATTTTTTTTCATCAAATTTTTTTATCAAATTTTTTATTATCAATTTTGTTCTCATCAAATTTTTTTTTTTAATATTTTTTTTTCATCAATTTTTTTTTAAATCAAAAAATTTTTCTTTTCATCAAAAACTTTTTTTCACAAAAATTTTTTTTTTCACCAAAAATTTTGGGTTCATTAAATTTTTTTTTAACATAATTTTGTTTTTCGTGAAAAAAAATCATTTTTTTTTAACAAAACTACTTTTTCACCAAGTCTAAGCTTTTCGCATAAAAATTTTCCATTTGTTTATCAAATGTACAAAAAACAAGTGAGAGTGTTATATTATTTGGTGCCGAATCTTTTATACTCTCCAAAATGTTGAAACACTTTTTTGCACTCATTTTGGCTCTCACTTATGAAATGTACAGCTCTTTTGGTTTTTTAATAGGGTCCTCGACCGATTTTTCAATTCGTTTTGCATGGAATAGCAAAGTAATATAACATTATTTTTTCTAAAAAAAACTTTGCTTTGGCAAGTACACCCAAATTTTCCGCAAAACATTATCATGATTTAATTTTTTGGGCAAGAGTACAAAATTCGCAGGCATTTTTATTTTGAGTGTAGGATTATTAGGATGGCCATTCTTTTTGGTGATTTGACAACAGTGTTTTCTGACTTCGAAGAATTCAAAGATTTTCTACAATAACCCCCAGTTTCTGTAATACGAACGCTATTCGTTCGTGACGAATTTGTGTGTATTTTGTTATTGTAACAAAAACAAAATACATGCAAATTCGTCGCAGACGAATGGCGTTCGTATTACAGAAACTGGGGGTAAGAAAATGCTCCCTTTGGGATATTTTTCCAGCAATAAATATTTGGTCATATTAACCCGCACACAAAAAAGAAAATTATATAATTATGAATGTACAGATAAAATCAATACGAATGGTCAGCCCAACAATTTACAACAAACGATGAAGATTATACTCCTTTAAGCATACTGTGCAAGATCATGCAAGCATGTATAATAACAATAATAACAATAATAACAATAATAACAATAATAACAATAATAACAATAATAACAATAGCAACTCTTGTAAAATTTATCATCATACCGTTAATGTTTCATAAATGTATAAATAAAAATGTATGTAAAAATTGTGTGCAAAAATGAATTGTTTTATGACATAATTTTTCACATGTCTATAGGAAAATATTTGTTTAAACTCTGTTACGCGTATTACGGTTATCTTTTTTTTAATTTCCTGATTACTTTTAATTTTGCAGATTTTCTCTGCCACTTTCAGATATTTTTGAATTTTATTTCTGCTGCATATTTTTGGGTCATATTTTATATAAAATTTTAGTTTTGGCTTCATTTTTAATTTTTTTATGAATTTTTTTGTAAACATCATTAATTGGCCTCTTGAGTAGGCCTCACAATTTTTTTTCGAGTTCAAATACTTGTTCGACCGAAATGATTTTTTTCGACAATAAGCTAACAAAGTAAAAAATTAAAAAAAAAAAAATAAAAATTTTAATTTTTTTTCAAAATTTTTTTTTTTTTATAATTTTTAGTGCATATTTGTGCAGTTTTTAGTTCATATTTCAAATATTTTTAGTACATGTTTTAGGCGCCTAAAATATAGTTTTTTAGTTCATGATCGTCCCGTCCCTGGTAATAACTATAAGCCCGTTTATCTTTTGTTGGTTTATTTTGTGAACGTATGATTAATATCGCATCCCTAAAAATAACTCATACGCTACGTAAATCTATATCCACCTATTTGTAAACAAAAATCATTGCACAATTTTTTTCCTCTAAAGATGTTTAAATAAAATCTATATAAAATTTATTTCTACTATTAATATAAAAATAAAGAAAAAAAACAAATATAAATTTGTTCCTCAATAACAAACTATAAAGTCAATTTATAAACAAATACCATAGAAATAAAATCAATACATAAAAGTTATGGACCATAATTCCATTTATACATAAAAAATACTCTATATGAGGCCATAACAAATATTATAACAATAACAAAAATATTGCCATACAAATTTATAATTCTTCAACGTCATGATGATGATGATGGTCTTCAATAAATAGAGTAAACTTTATACAAAACTGGACAAATAGCAAACGTTTTAACATGTTAAAAGTTATTGTCAATACCAACGATGGGTGTTTGTATAAAACAAATAGTCCATCAGACCAAGAGAACTAACAATAAGTATTTGCATAAAGCAAGTAAATATTTAAGCATGAATTTTATTAACAAAAATGCATACATATATATTAAATGTGACATACATAAATTTTTAATAATAATAATAATATAATAATGTCCCCCAACGTCTCTGAATTTAACGCTCACACTTATTTAACATATTTTCAAGCACTTGCAACAGTTTTTTACACCAGAACTACAGTTATTGACTTATATCTCGTAAACCATAAAAATGCATACGGAATAACAATTTTCAATATTGTAATATTCTGAAGAATTATAAATTATATTATTAAGTTTAAGTTAAGCCCAGTTTAATTTAAGACCATTTTTGGGCCAAAGTCAAAAAGGATAAAAAAAAAATTCTGCTAAGTTTGAACTCTTGCCGACACTACCCAGTCTGCACAGTTTCGAGGCGACAATTTTTTGAAGTTTTATCGAAGGTTTTCCGCAAAAATGATTCGAAGTTGATATTATATACAGTCGATATTTTAACGTTTCTCGAACTCATATTTTTTTTTAAAAACAAATCGATTTCGAAATGATTTCCAATCTACATTTTAGGAATTCTCGTATTTGTTGTTCCATAGAAAATATATTTTCGATATAATATCGAGTTTTAGAATCATTAAATTTTACAAAAATTCCACAAATTTTACTTTTATTATTAAAAAAAATAATGTCTAACACTAGAACAATAAAAAAAAAAATTAAAAAAAAAATCCGCGACCGGGGTTTGAACCAAGGCCAAAAATCTCCAAATCATAAGCTGCCGAACCTGCTAGCCAACTAGGCCATACACAACTTGAATTCAGTTTTCAGTTTAGAGAAATTTAAACAACCCTAGATTTTATTCGCGTTTTTAATTTTTTGAAATATCAAAAAATTGGAAAAAGTGGTTAACTTTGTAATTTAATAACTCAGCCAATTCTTTATGGGTTCTTATCGTTTAAAACGAGTTAAATTGCTAATATTGTCTACAAGTAAAAAAAATTGTGTTTTTCTAAAGTAGTGTGCAATAAGTTGAAAAATTTATTAAATCTACTTGTGAGCTAAATAATGTTTAAACATGACTTTAGTCAATTTTTTTTAAACAAAAAAGTTTTTTTTTTTTGAAAATGCACTAAGATTGCAATCTTTAGCTGCTGGTAGCCAACTGTTTTTTTTTTGTCCAAAATGGTTTTTGTTATTTTTCCCCTAAGAGGGTCCTTAATCCCCATCATTTAGGGGGCAAGCATTTTCAAATTCGAAAAAGCCGAATTCGGGACGCGCAAGTGGTCAGCTTCCCTAGTAAAAAAAGAAAAAAAGTTCATGACTAATTATATCCCAAATATGGCGGATACAATTACTTTAATAAGTATCTACGGGTATATTTTATGATCCAGCGGGATAACCTTATATATAATGTGAAACGTGAATTGGGTCTATATAATTATATCAGTTGGAGAAAACTGATACGATTAAATATAGTTTAAAACCATTATAACTGATCATATATTGCTCCTTATAACGTCATATAAGTTGGATAACATTATACGTAATCATATGCACTTTATGTAATGTTATATACAAAAATATGTTCTTTATGTAGAGCAATATCTAACCATATATATTTATGTCTTATAGTCTCAATTTATTTTATATTGTATCAGTCCGGATCAAACTGATAAAACCAGATAGACCCATTTTACGTATCATATTATATATAACACTATCTGTTCAGATCTTGTAGGATAACCGAAGATAATATTTGAAACAATTGTGTCCACCATATTTGGGATCTAATTTGTCACGGCTATATATAACTCTTTTTTACTCGGGTTGTTAAAAAAAGTTTAAAATTCAAACACAGTGTTCATATAAAGCACTTTTATTTTTTTTTTCGTTCTATGGCGTACTAATACAATCAAACAAAAAAATAACGAAAAACGCAAAAATTTAAAATTAATTTAAATATTTGTGTGAAAAAAATCTAAGCGTTTTCTTAAAAGAAAAAATTAAAAATATGAAAACTGCGAGACCCAAAAAAGTATGAATACTGGTCTTTATTAAAAATTACATATTTTATTAATTACAAAACAGAAAAAAAAATCGAAGAGGCCCTTTGACCTAAAAAACGCATTTCGAATATGCAATTGCATACAAAATGCATTTTTGAATTTAAAATATTTTTTGTAAAACAATATTATAAAAAAAGACAATATTGTCTTTCAAACTCATTTTCAATAACAAAGATCCATGTAGGATTGCCCAAGATAAGCAACTACAAAGTTGTCCATTTTTTAAAATTTTTTGATTTTTCAAAATATGAAAATTGCGAATAAAATCGAATGTTTTCAGAATTTTTCTAAACCGCAAACTAAAATCTTTTAATGGCTCCTTAGAGTTCTTGAAAAAAAAGTTTTATAAAAATCGTATGACCCGAAGTCAAATTTTGGCCGTTCTTTCATGGAATGGCCGATATAAAAGAGACAATTCTAAGGTTGGGATGTCTCGGCTTATCGGCTATATCGAGAATTTAGGGATTCAAAAAATGGGTAAAAAAATGGCGAAAAACGAAAAAAAAATTTTTTTAATGCCTATCCAACAGTGGCAAAACTTTATAAAAATTGGGTTTCATCAAATATTTTTTCAACGAAAATGTTTAAATTTTGGTATATATGTGAATACGTAGACCTAAGATATCCATATTAAAATAAAATAATCTTTATTAAATTTAAGTTGACCGGTATTTTTGTTCTAGACGATATTTCAGTTAGTTCGGGAGTTATCGAAATTTTCCCGAAGGTTAACATTGTTTTATAAGGGGACAACGAAATTGTTAAACACTGATATGGCCGATAAGCCGAGACACCCCAACCTTAAAATCATATCTTTAATAAATATTTTAAGTTTTAGGCAAATCTGTTCATAAGGGTTGAGATAACCCATGTAAGACATTATAGTGATATACATCTGTGTTTGTCGATAAAAAAAAGTTTTTGATGAAAAAAAGTTTTTAATGAAAAAAGATTACACTACTAAACATTGAAAATGCGACTAGGACGCGACCTTATACACTTGATTACAACATTTCTGCTGGTCAAAAATCTGGTCTCCAAACTTTTCCATCGCATCAGGTTTTTGAGAAAATTGAGATCAAAATTCAAAATGATCGCAGTTTTAAACATTTTTGACAACTTATAGCGGATGAACCCAATGTGATGCCGACTTCAAAATTAGTCAAGGGTAAAGCTTAAACATTACCCGTAAAAATGCAGAACTCATTTGGTCAGTCGCCTTAACCCTTTGGGCACCAATTGTCTTTCAATGATGTCGTATTCCCAAGTATCGAAAACAAAGTTTTTTGGCAATAGACATTATAAACAGACAATTGGTGCTCCAACGGTTAAAGCGACTGACAAATGAGATATTCATCTTAAAGAGCTATGTTTGGGATCTACCTCTGATTCATTTTTAAGTCGGCAACACATCGGGCTCACCCGCTATGAGTGATCCAATATGTCTGACAACGCGATTTTTTTGTATTTCAAATTTCTCAAAAACCTGATACAATGGAAAAGTTTGGAACCAAGATTTGTGACCAGGAAAATAATTGTAATCAATGTGTGTAAGGTAGCGTTCCATTCATTAAATGAGTTCAGCATCCTTAAAAGTAATGTTTAATCTTTACTTACGAGTTATTTTCAAGGTGCTATCACATCGGGTTCATCCGCTATGAGTTGCTCAAAATGTAGATTTTTTTGAAAACCTGATGTAATGGAAAATTTTGGGTACCAGAATTTTGATCACTAGAACAATTGCAACTGTCGCGTCCCAGGCGCATCAAGTTTTGTTTTTTTTTCAAAATGTTCAGTAGTGTTATTGATAATAAAAAATATTTAATGAAAAAATTTGAATAAGAAAATTTTTGACGAAAACAATAAAAAAATAATTGAACAAAAAATTAATGAAAAAGAAATATTCATGAAAAGAATATTGATGAAAAAAAAATACTGATGAAAAAAAAAATATTGATGAAACAAAAATATTGATGAAAGGAAAAATATTGATACAAAAAAAAAATAATGATGAAAAAAATATTAATGAAAAAAATATTAATGAAAAAAATATTGATGAAAAAAATATTGATAAGAAAAAAATATTGATGAAAAAAATATTGATAAGAAAAAAATATTGATTAAAAAAAAAGAAAAAATTTTTGGTAAAGACAAAAAAAAATATTGAAAAATATTTAAAAAAAAAATTTTTTTGATGAAAAAAGTTCTGATGGAAAAAAATATTGATGGGGGAAAAAAATGATGAAAAAATCAATTGATGAAATAACAAAATAGATGAAAAAAAAAATTGATGAAAAAAATATTGATGAAAAAAATATTGATTAAAAAAAATATTGATTAAAAAAAAAATATTAATGAAAAATAATTATATTAGGTTTTATTGACCAGCTGGAAAATATTTTTTTTATTCACCACGAGGTGAATTATTATCCAAGTTACAAAACCAAGTTACTTAAAAGTTATCAATACTTACCCTGATTATTATTAATCGACTATTTTTGAAAAAGTGCTATATAGGAAATTTTCCAAGCTTTAATTTAAGCTTGATAGCGTACATATTGAGCTAATATTAAATGAAATACGAGGGTGGCACTGGAAAATGAAATTATTTGTAGATATTTTTTTTTATTTTTTTTAAAATATTTCTAAATCGAATTTTTTCAAGTTTAAACATTAAAAATTATCCAACAAGTTATCAGCTAGTTTTTCCAGCAACCCGAACAATTAATTTTTTAAATATAGTGGAAGAAATCAGCATTTTTTGAACTCCAACTCTTTTTTTGTAAACAAAGAAAAATTTTAATTATTCTAATATCTCATTACTATACACTTAGGTTTTCTCAAATTAATAAACAATAAAATATTTTCTTTGTTTACAACAAATTGGAGGTCGATAGAGTTAAAGCTCAAAAAACGCGTATTTCTTCTACTGTTTTTAAAAAGTTTCATTTTTTGTTTGGGTTGTTGGAAAAGCTAGCTGATAACTAAATAAAAATTACTGGATAATTTTTTAAATTTTTAATTTTTGAACTTAAAAAGAATCGAAACAGAAATATTTAAAAAAAAATTTCAAAAAATATCTACAAATAATTTCATTTTCCAGTGCGACCCTCCTATCTTATTTTATAGTTGCTCAATCTGGACGCTATTAAGCGTAAATTAAGGCTTGAAAAATTTACTATATAGCACTATTTTCAAGAATAGTCGATTGATAATAATCAGGTTTAGTATTGATAACTTTTCCTTTAAAGAACTGCTAACAAATATACATATGTTGTTCATTATTACTTTGAGTCACTGTATTAGGAACTTTGATGAAGTTTTTTTTTGGGTTAGTTTGTTTTACTCTTTTTTGTCACCTAGATAGACAAAGTAACTATTGTGCGAAAAACAAAAAACAAAATTTCAACTGGTTTCTGAGATATATCCGTGAGAAAAATTGCAAGTTCTTTGAAAAATCTAGTTTTACCTAAAATAAACATGAGGACACAAAATCCAAACAGCAGCTAAACTAGCAAAACCCAAATAAAGTTTTGTTACCTACAATAATTACCTCGAGATGTTTCACCCGAGAAGGTGTTTGCACTCGATGACGTCAAAAATGTGGCACTGTGCTATATTACACTCACTTCGCCCCTCCGGTAAACCGAGATATTTATATATTACATACTAAATAATATAAAAAAATCTAAATGACAATTGAAAATCAATTTCAATTTTTTTAAAAGTCATTTGTAATTGTTCAACAAAATTCTTACCTACTGCCCCATCATCTCCATCATCATTACCACCATTGTTACAAGGCCAATGAATTTGCCATAAGCACCTATAAACATTTCATAATAAATGTCATGTTCCAAAAACACATGCATGTTTTGTTGTCATACAATGACATTTTATACCTATAGAGAATAAAACAAAGAAAAGGCCTAAAATACACAAAATGCCATAATAACTTGTAAAATACAAAACAATTTACCTTAATCCCTACTGAACCTATACTTAAAATTAATTGTTTGATAATGTTGAGAACATTTATAACCTAACCAATACATATGTACATGGGAACATACATGATTACATATGTACGAAGTAATAATATTCAGAAACAGGTGATTCCAACATGTACCCAGTATAAAAAAAATTTCCTTGTCATATTCAAGAACAAATTCAAAAGGTTGGCTAAAAATAAAAGAAAAAAAAAAGAAAAATGTGCAAACTCATATTTTGCATGTTGACAACACATTTGTTTTATATATTTTTTTTTTCTGATAAAAATAAAAGAACAATCATAAATATGTTCACACTTAAAGGATGATCTTGGAAATGTTGTTTTAAAATTTTTTTTTAAGGTTTCACAATTAAGAATAAATTTTCTTTGAATTCATACATATTAAAGTTTAAGAGGATTTTGGATAAAAGCCTTTCGAAGAATTTATGGGTGTATTTAAAAAAAAAAGATCAATTGTAATTCGAAGACTCTGCAATTCGATGATTGATTCGTAATTTTAAAATTCTGTTTTTAATTTGAAGATTCTAATTGTTATGTGAAAAATTTTGTTTGTAATTCGAAAAAGATCGATTGTAATTCGAAAAATACATATTGTTATTTATTACAATTACAATTTAAAACTAGTAGAAAAGTTAAATGCCCTTTTTAAGTGATAGTACATTTTCTAACGTGAAAAAAAATAACATTTTTGATTAGAAATATTTTATTTTGTGTAAAAAAACTTTTTTTTTTAACAATTTTTTACAAAAAAAAAATAATAATTGACTAATTTTTTTTGAGTGTAAAATTTTTTTTGGGTGTAAAACTTTTTTCGAGTTTACTTTTTTTTTGTTATGGTATAAAAATATTTTTGAGTGACAAAAAAACGTTGCAAAATATTTTTGTGACTTACAAATGTTTTTAAAACAGGTTTAACGTGTTTTCAACACGTGCATTTAAGGTGAAGCTAATCTGAAATTCACGGTTTTGCTAATAACTTTTGAACCACTGGACCGATTTGGCTGAAATTGCATTCGAACCAGGTTAGAGGAACGAAAAATATAAGTGCCCAGGTTCAGCATCCTCAGAATCGCCTTTCGAAAGTTATAGTGTTTATTATCTCGTAAATTCACGAAAAACCCTTGCCGAAATTCAGTCTTTTGCTCATTACTTTTGAACCACTGAACCGATTTCGCTGGATTGCAACACCAACCTGACCAGGTGAATGCCCAACAGGAGCCTCCGTAAAGTCTTTCAAAAGTTAGAGTGTTTTCAACAGACAGACGGACAGACGGACGGACGGACAGACATCGCTAGATCGTCTTAAAATCGATCGAGGATCATGAATGTATATACTTCATGGGGTCCTAGACCAATATTTCAAGGTGTTACAAATGGAATGACAAATTTTATATATACCCTCTCTATAAATATCAATTGTAATTCGAAAAAGATCAATTGTAATTTGAAAAAAATCAATTGTTGTTCGAAATAGATCAATTGTAATTCGGATAACATCAATGTTAATATGAAAAATATCAATTGTTATTCGAAAAAGATCAATTGTAGTTCGAAGAGTTCAATTTTAAATCGATTATAAGAATTGTTGACAGTCTTCGCTGATTTTTTTTTTTCATTTTTTTAGCTGGAAGTTACTTCCTTTACTAATCATTACGATGACATTGTTAAAGTAACTATTTTTGAGTAACTTTGTAATTATAAAGTTGGTTTATATAAATTGATTTGCAACGCATTAGTCAATACATAGTATTTCGATGTCGTCATGATATTATCAATGTTATGATAAGTAAAGAGATTTGACCTCGAGCTAGAGTAATCTCAAGAAATCATTATATTTTGACAATTTTTAGTTTTATATGTTAAAATTCCACAAAAATTCAAAAAAAATAAAAATACTTGGAAAATTTTCGTAAAAGAAAATGGCAAACAATGAATTCCTGTAAAATTACAAAATGATCTGTAGAAATTTAAAAAAAAAAATATTTTTTAATTTCATGAAACAAAATCAGAAAAATTTTAGAAAACTTGTTTTTTTTTTAACTGACAGAGAATTAAGTTAAATATTAATTTCAGCAGAAAAATCTGTTTAGAATTTGCTAATTCACACTGAAAGTTGTTTTACAGATTCTCGACCGAGCTTTTCCATTGCGTAGATAGATTTCTTAACATTTTGATAATTTTTAGTTTTAAAAGTCAAAATTTTCACAAAAATCAAACGATATTTTCTTAGAAAATAATGAGAACAAACAAATTTCTGTAAAATTACAAAATAATCTGCTGAAATTTGCACAAAAAATGTTTTTTAATTTCACCAAACAAAATCAGTAAGATTATAGAAAGCTTTAAAAAAAATTAACAACAAACTATTTCTGTAACATTACAAAATAATTCACTGGAATTTATACAAAAAAAATTAAATTCAGCAAACAAATTCAGTAAAATTTAAGAAACCTTTTTTAACATGATAATGTTTTTAGGCTGGTGTCTAATTTTAAAAAAGTTGTAGGACGCCACCTCAGTTTGACTTTATAAGCTAACAATTAACGAAAAAGAAAACAAGAATTACTATTTTCATTTTCTTAAAACCAAACATTGTAATAACTTGGGTTTGTAACTTGGATAATAATTCACGTCGTGGTGAATAAAACCGTTTTCCAGCTGGTGAATAAAAAGTAACATAATTATTTTTCAACAAAAAAAATTTATTTAATCAATTTTTTTTCCATTAATTTTTATTTTACATCAATTTTTTTTTTCATGAATTTTTTTTTGTCATCAAACTTTTTTTTTCCTCAAATTTTTTTTTTTCATAAATTTTTTTTTTTATCAAACTTTATTTTTCATAATTTTTTTTTTTTTCAATTTTTTTTTTTAATCAATTTTTTTTTTTCATAAAATTTTTTTTTCATCAAATTTTTTTTTTTTCATCAAAATTTTTTTTTCATTAATTATTTTTTCATCAAATTTTTTTTTTTTTTCATCAAAAAATTTTTTTTTATCAATTTTTTTTTTTATAATTTTTTTTCATCAATTTTTTTTTTTCACCAAAATTTTTTTTCATCAGAATTTTTTTTCATCAATTTTTTTGTTTTTTCATCAAATTTTTTTTTTCATCAATTTTTTTTTTCATTAATTTTTTTTCTATAATTTTTTTTTCATCAAAATGTTTTTTTCATAATTTTTTTTTTATCATATTTTTTTCATCAATTTTTTTCATCAAATTTTTTTATCAAATTTTTTATTATCAATTTTTTTCTCACCAAAAAAAAATTTTTTTTTCCATCCATTTTCTTTTTACATCAAAAAATTTTTCTTATCATCAGAAACTTTTTTCACCAAAAATTTGGGTTCATTAAATTTTTTTTAACATAATTTTGTTTTTCGTGAAAAAAATAATTTTTTCACCAAAATTACTTTTTCACCAAGTCTAAGCTTTTCGCATAAAAATTTTCCATTTGTTTATCAAATGTACATAAAATAAGTGAGAGTGTTATATTCTTTGGTGCCGAATCTTTTATACTCTCCAAAATGTAAAAACACTTTTTTGCACTTATTTTTGCACTCACTTACGAAATGTACAGCTCTTTTGGTTTTTTAATGTGGTCCTTGACAGATATTTCAATTCGTTTTGCATGGAATAGCAAAGTAATATAACATTATTTTTTCTAAAAAAAACTTTGCTTTAGCAAGTACACCCAAATCTTCCGCTAAACATTGTCATGATTTAATGTTTTGGGCAAGAGTACAAAATTCGCAGGCATTTTTTAACTGAATGATAGAGAATTTCGTTAAAATATTATCAATTGCAGCAGAAAAATATGTTCAAACTTTGCTCATACACACTGAAAGTTGTATTAAAGATTTTGCGACAGATTTTTTATTGAATGTACAGATTTTTTAATTTTTTTATATTTTTAGTGTCATATGTTTAAATTTCACAATAATCAAAAAGTATAAAATTTTCTAAAAGAAAAATTACAACAAACAATTTCTGTAAAATAACAAAATAATCTGCTGAAATTTTCACAAAAAATAGTTTTTTTTTAATTTCCGCAAACAAAATCAGTAAATTACAGAAAAATATATTTTTTTTAAACTCAACTCTCAACTTTTATTAGCCGATTTGCCTGAAACTTAAAATATACGTTTTAAGGTTGGGATGTCTTGGCTTATCGTCCATATCAGTGTCTAAAAATTTCGTTGTCCTCTTATGAAGCATTGTGGACCTTCGGGAAAACGTTGCTAACTCCCTAAGTAATAGGAATATCGTCTTAAGCAAAAATACGTGTCGAATTAAATTTAATAGAGATTATTTTGTATTCATATGGATATCGTAGGGCACGGTGCCCTGGAGAGGATTTAAATAAAATTTTGGATTAACTTAGAAATTGGAGTAAAACCGAAATTTTATTTAAATTCTATCCAGGGCACCGTGAGGTATATGTCTTCACATATACCCCCATAATATATTAATTTTTATGAAAAAAAATATTTAACGAAGCCGAATTTTCATATATATTACGTTTCATACAAATCGGTTAGTAAGAGTTGAGATTGAGATACTTCCCTCGTTAAAAGATTTTCTTAAAAAAAATAACAAAGCATTTCTGCTATATTATAAAATAATCAACTGAAGTTTGGAAATTTTTTTTTTTTTTAAATTCAGCAAACATAATTAGTGAAATTACAGAAAATTTTCTGTTATTTTCTAAAACTGAATGACAGAGAAGTTAGTTAAAATTAAAAATCTCAACTAAATTTAAAGTGTTTGTTATCAACCGCAAACACCTCAAAAAAACATTGTAAATTTAAATTTACAATGAAATGAAACAATTTTATTAGTTTACTACTTTTCTCTGTAAAATTACAACTTTTCTTTGTAAATTTAAATATTTTCTTGTAAATTCAGAATTTTTTTCATAAAATGTTTGCAGCACGTATTCCAAGTTAAAATAACGATTTTTTTGTAATTTTTGCTTACCAGAATCCCTTTAATAAAACCTTTAATTAAAATAAGTTTTTCTTGTACATTCTTTACTTGATGATTTTTATTATTAATAAAAACTATAGTTTTTTATTGTAAAAAACGAAAAATTCCATCATATAACGCACGTAATTTTTTTAATTTTCTATATTTTTTTTTTCTATATTATAAAGTAATTACGTTTATAGCATTTCAATTTTCATGCGTGATAAAATAACAAGTAGAAAAGTTAAATTCGACTTTGCCGAATCTATGAATACCCTCCACAATGCATTTTTTTAAAGGGTAGTACATTTTTTTACGTGAAAAAATTAACAATTTGGATAAGAAATATTTTATTTTGAGTAAAAAACTCTTTTTTTGTCATTAAAAAAAAAAAAAAAAAATACTAATTTTTTTTTTGAGTGTAAAATTTTTTTCGAGTGTAATGTTTTTTTTACTGTAAATATATTTCTGAGTGCATGCACGTAAGTATGTACACAAAATATTGTCATTTTTGTAAAAAAAAAACTATTTTTTTTTTTGTATAAATTTTTTTTGAGTGTAAAATTTTTTTTGAGTGTAAAAATTTTTTTGAGTGTAAAATTTTTTTCGATAGTAATTTTTAAGTTACCAATGCTTTTAGAACTAAACAAGTTTAAAAAGCATTGCTTTAAAATTTAACAAGTTTGAAAAGCATTGTTTAGTTACCACCAATGCTTTTAAAACTTGTTAAAACACGTGGCATTTTAGATGAAAATAATCTGAAATTCAGGGTTTTGCTTATAACTTTTGAACCACTGGACCGCTTGAGCTGAAATTTAAAACCAAACAGACCCGGGGAACGGCAAAGATACATGCCAAGCTTCAGTAGTCTCATTATTGTCTTTCGAAAGTTATCGTGTTTTTTATCTCATAAATTCCTGAAACACCCTTGCCGAAATTTACTCTTTTGCTCATAACTTTTGAACCACTGGACCGATTTGGCTGGATTGCAATACCAACCTGACCAGGTAAATGACAAACATATATGCCAAACTTCAGTAGTCTCTGTAAAGTCTTTCAAAAGTTAGCGTGTTTTCTACGGACGGACAGACAGACAGACAGACAGACGGACGGACGGACGGACGGACGGACATCGCTAGATCGACTTAAAATCGATCGGGGATCATAAATATATATACTTTATGGGGTCCTAGACCAATATTTCGATGTGTTACAAACGGAATGACAAACTTATATATACCCTCTATCACTAGAGTGGAGGGTATAATAAAATATAAAAATTAATACTTGGTCAAGTTTTTCTTGTAACCCTTTTGTAGTCATTGTACTTTTTACATTCATTTATTTACTTACATATGATTTTCATTTGTTTTGAGGGGCTTTATAAAGAAGTGGCCACTTAAAATCGGTACGCACTGTAGTAATCGTAACAACGCCCCCTCTTATCAAAATGGAAAAACATTAACATACGTTTTTAACAACAAATCTACCGTTAATCTACAATGAATTGCGAGTCATTAAGTTTAATTTTAAAAAGTGTAGACACAATGGAAAAATAAGCTATAAAAAAAATTGTGCACAAATATCTAGAAAATCCGACTTTGGCGGGTTCAAATATAGCCAAATCACTTAAAATGGCTACATCTACAGTGTGTAAAGTTTTAAAAAAAGTACAATAATAAATTATCCACTGAAATAAAAATCAAAATTGTGAAAAAACAGGAACTCGAGACAAAAAATTAAAGCAGGCTTATCAAACAATGATGGTGCCAAAAAAGTCAAACTAGCAGAAGTATTGTACGTCGAATTTGTAAAAATGTTGGATTAAAGTCCTACCATGCTAATTAATATCCAAATAGAACAGAAAAGAAAGAATCAATTGCAAAAAAGTGTACCAGATTGCTGTGTGATCGGGATTTTACCAATTTTAAGGGCTGCATTGTTATGGATGATGAAAACACATCAATCCACCAAATTGCTCAAATCTTCGTCCAATCAAGAAATATTGGGCAATTTTTAAACGCAAATTGAAAAAGTGTGCAGGAACAGTAAATAACCATATTTTGATGAGAACAAAGTGGAATAAATTAGCTTGAGAGTGGAAAGAAAAGTTGTGCAGAAGTTGATAGGAGGCATTAAAATAGAAGCCAGGAAATTTATACGAAATAAGGACCCATAAACTTCCAATTATATATTTTTTAAAGGTTATTAAATTACCTTTAATTTAATGTATAAAATGTTAATATATGTTGTTTCATTTAAAATTTATGGTCGCTTCAATGCGTCCCGATTTTAAGTGGCCACTTCTTTAATGGTTGTTATATACAATATTTAGTCACAATTAAAATTCATTCGTCATGCAATTTGTTAAAATTTGTTCAAATTTAGCTCACGGAAATCGCAATTTCATTATGTTTGTGTATAAAATTTTGTTTTGGTAGTGGTTGGTAATCGTTGTTGTTGTTTTATATGAATTTATTTATGCTAGTTGTCCATTATATTATTTGCTAATACAGTAATAACGATAATTGCTATGACCATTATAAAAAATAAAAAAAATAAAAAAAAAAACAGAATAAAATAAAATAAGTATACAGAGGAACATTGAGCAACTACAGTAGTGCAACACAACGTATGAGTAATTTTTATAAATATTAATATTTTTCATACGACCCGATGTACCGAGTATAGGTTTTGTATGATTACAAAAAATGTAGCATAAAATTTATGAAATTTCAAGAAAGAAGTTAAAAAATTGAATAGTTCATGCGAATAAGGACGAATAGACCACTTTTTCGCAAACACGTTTTTTTGCATAATGCATTTTATTAGCAGAGCCCTACAATCCTATGCAGAAGTTTTGGGGAAATTTTGACTTTTAAGGCTAAAAAAATGACTTTAAAAGTGCAATAATTCGTATATTTTTATATTTTTGTTTAAATTGGGAGTGAACTAACGCACAATTTTGATTAAATACAACACAAAAACATACAAAAATTTTACTTTCGGTAACAATGTGTTAAAAGAACATTACGAGGAACAAACCACACTTATTATATTGGCAAAAAATTTTACCGTTCTTAAGTTATAAGACTTTAAAGTGTGGAAAGCAAAAAGGGCGAATATCCATCCTTAACAAAATATTATATAAAAATTATTTAGCTGCGAGTTTAAAATTGATATTAGCTAAAATTTGAAATTGTACACAAAAAAAACAATCTTAGCACATACAAACAAATTAACCAGATTTGTGAAAAAAAATCTTCAGTGTTACCGCGTAATTAAGATCATATAACCACGAATACATGGTCTAAACATATTTTAACCGTCTTTTGAATTATTTTATTTCGGAAAACAAATCTTTAAACATATTTTATAGTTACTTTCCTTCGATACCCTACCTACAAATATTTGGTAATGTTGTTTTGATATAAAGTATGTAAATGTTATAATGCAAATAAGGGTTAATATTATAACTCGTAAAATTAATTTTGTGTCATTTAGTGTTAACAGTGCATCCAATGTCAGGAATAAAAAACAAAAATTTTTGCACGTCCTTTTATGTTACATCGTACTTAATATGCAGTCAAGGGTTAATATTATAATTTCTAAAAATGTATTTAGTGTCATAAAGAATTACTACTGCATCAAAAGGCAGGAATATTAAAAAAAAAAAAAAAAAAAAATTTTGCATGTCCTTGCAATCCTTAAATAGTGTATCCTCGAAGTCCTTAAAGTGTTACAAACAAATACCAACCATAGTTCGTCAAGTTTTGCAAGTCTCGTGAAAATGTAGTCAAAATCTGCTGCAAAATAACACATTTTTATTCAAATTTCAATAAATTTTTTTGGATATTCGACCTTTTTCCATTTAAGCAAAAAATTTAAGTCCAATTTTTGGCAAGTTCTCTTTCGAATACCTTACTAAAATTTTGTATATAGGTAGATGTGACTTAAGCTAATACCAAAAAGTTGACAAAAATATTATTTTTTAACCGTTTCCTGCGTTTTTATTGTCCCCTGTAAAATTCTACAAATGGTCTATTCGTCTTTATTCGCATGAACTATTCAATTGTCATATATGAAATATATTTAAAATTTTTTTAAAATTTTTGTAGGCATTGCACAGTGGTTTTCCCCATTGGCCAAAAATAAAAAAAATTATGTTATTTTTTCTAAGCTTTATTTCACTAAATTTATTGATAACACTCTAAATTTTATGAATCTAACCAATTTTCTGATTTTTTTTACGAGATTTAATGTTTGTGTTCGTTGAAAGTGTGGGAATATTTATATTGCATATATTGTGGTTTCATAGTTATAAAATAATACTTAAGTTTATCTAAAAAGTTATTCGCGATATTGTGGCAGAAGTTTCCAAAAACCCTACAAACATTAAATTTTAACATATTTTGTACCAAATTAAATAATAAAAGCTGCAAAAATATAAGCCCATTAAAAAATCCCTGAAGAACACTTTTTTGACCTTTTCAAAACACACGTTTTTTAAAAACTACTTTTTCACATAGACTTTTAGTTATTTGGCCCTCATCTGCCCACCACTTTTTATACATTAAATTGAAGATTTTTTACCCCTCTTTAAATTAAAAAATATTGTGGCCGCGGGTTTTTGCATATTATCGCATATGGATGTGATTTACATAGTCATCCAACGAAAAATGATGAAAAATTGCATTTTGTTTTGTACTATTTCTTTTTAAGCATATAAGTAAAGTGAAATATTTTTTTAATTGATGTTATTTTTAACTTAATATTGCAATTTTATGGTATTTGACTTATAGTTCTGAATAAAGAGAAACACTTTTTTTAAAGAAATTGTCCTTCCCCCTTATTTTTCTTGGTGAAAAAATTTGCCCTTTGACGATTCCGCATTTCTGGGCAAAGCTGTTTGCTACTAGCTGTGATTTTTAAGATCTGCAACCAATAATAATTACTAGTATCCGACAGAATACACCTTTTTAGGCCGAATCCGAATATTCGGCCAAATTTTCACTATGTACACTCAAAAAAAAAACGTTGGTATTCATTACTAAAAATTTAACTAAAGTACTACTTAATGTCTTATTGTTAGTCCAAAAGGACCTAGTGCAGGAATTGGTAAACAATACTAAAATTTTTTAATAATAGTATTAAAAACCAGTAAAAATTACATATTTTAGTACTTTGAAGATACTAAAAAACTATTGTACTACTGGTAATTTGTTTATTAGTAGATTTAAGTACAAAACTACTTACTAAACCTTTTACTGTAGAATTATTTTGAGTGTATAATAATTTTGTATTGATTGAGTGATTTATTTTGAGCAAAAAACTGATATCAGACATTTGCGTAAATAAACATTTTATTGAGAGTAAATTTTTTTCGATCGGAAAAATTTTTTGAGTGTAAAATTTTTGTTTTAGTTGTTTAGTAAAATGTTTTTGTGGCTTACTAATGTGATTAAAAGTGTCTTTGCTGTGTTTTTCAACACGTAATTACAAATTTTATACATTTATTCGGTATTCGGCCAAAAATGTGACCGAAGACGAATAGTGGCCGAATAGTGCTTTGTGGCCGAAGCAGAATATTCGGTTGGACACTAATAGTTACCGTACAAGAATTTGGAACTCTACCCTCTTCTTGTCCCCGATTTTGCTCAACAAGTAAAGATCCTTTTGTCCCTAAAATAGAGAAAACAATATTACAAACTTTGAGGGCTTACAGTGAGTAAGTGGATCAAACTGAAGACTTACTGTAACCCAGAATTTTGTTGCGGAAAACATACTCTACAATTCATTTTTTGATATATTTACCGTATCTTTTACTTGAAGAAAAATAATCGCCAAAAACGCTTTGGAAAGAGTACTTGCCTGTGGTCGTTAAAGGGTTAAGTGTAGCTTACTCACTGCATTTGATAATAATTAATTGTTTTCGCGATAGTGTTAGAAGTTTCGAAAATATCAATATGGGAATTAAAACAAACAAATTTTCATATTGAAATACTATATTTAAAAAAAATCTTAAAACAGATCTTTAAGCCAATTAACCTTTCAAAGATCAAATGGCTGCTGTGGCTACAGTTGTTAATATTTGTTCCTACAAATTTGCAGATTTTAAGTTCTTCGGGCATACTATGTGCTGAAAAATTTTGAAGCACCTTGTTTTTTTAGTTTTGGATATATTGATTTTTGACCGCTTGTCCATATAAGGGAAACCACTGTGCATTGGCTATATCATGCCAACAAAATATACTCACTTAAAATTTTTAAAATTTTTAAAATATATATTTTCGTCTTCGTTTGTTTAATTAATATTTTTCATTACATTTAATTTTATTAATATGCATTTTTCTTTTTATTTACAGGTGAGCCTTATAATTAATATAATTAATTTTATGAACATGTGAGTATTTTTGTTAATAATTTTTTTTAAGACCTTTTTAAAGAAAAAGTATAAAAAAATGCCTGCGAATTTTGTACTCTTGCCCAAAACATTAAATCATGATAATGTTTTGCGGAAGATTTGGGTGTACTTGCCAAAGCAAAGTTTTTTTAAAAAAAAAAATAATGATATAATAATAATAATAATTTGATCCAATGATCAGTTTTTATTTATTTTTCCAATTTTTATTTACAACTCATTTTAAATAATTTTAACCTAACCGAGAACTGGTAACAATGACCGTCGTCTCGTTGTAGCGAAATCGACCAAGGGCTTTGGTGGGAATCGAACCCACGACCCCTTTTTTCATAGGCTAGCACGCTACCAACTAGCCTACAGGGGCTAGTAAAAAACCAAAAGAGCTGTACATTTCGTAGGTGAGTGCAAAAAAGTGTTTTTACATTTTGGAGAGTATAAAAGATTCGGCACCAAAGAATATAACAATCTCACTTGTTTTATGTACATTTGATAAACAAATGGAAAATTTTTATGCGTAAAGCTTAGACTTGGTGTTTTCACCAGTAGTTTTGGTAAAAAAATGATTTTTATTTTCACGAAAAACTAAAAATTTAATGAATCCAAAATTTTTGGTGAAAAAAAAATGTTGATGAAAAAAAGTTTTTGATGAATTTTTTTGATGAAGAGAAAAATTTTTTGATGTAAAAAAAAAAATTATGAAAAAAAAATATGAACAAAAATTTTTTTTGGTGAGAAAAAAATTGATAATAAAAAATTTGATGAAAAAAAATTTATGAAAAAATATGATAAAAAAAAGTTATAAAAAAAAAAAAATTATTGAAAAAAACATTGATGAAAAAAAATTTTATGAAAAATCAAAAAAAAAAAATATGATAAAAAAAAAATTATGAAAAAAAAGTTGATGCAAAAAAAATTTGATGAAAAAAAAAAATTGATGAAAAAAAAATTGATAAAAAAAATGATAAAAAAAATATAAAAAAAAAGTTTGATGAATAAAAAAGTTTGATGAATAAAAAAGTTTGATAAAAAAAAAAGTTTACTGAAAAAAAAATTTATGAACAAAAAAAAAGTTTGATGACAAAAAAAAAAAAATTGTGGAAAAAAATTGATGAAAAATAAAAATTTGATGAAAAAAAAATTTGATGAAAAAAAAAAAATTTATGAAAATAAAATTTTTTTTTGTTGAAAAATAATTATGTTACTTTTTATTCACCAGCTGGTGAAAAACGGTTTAATTCACCACAACGTGAATTATTATCCAAGTTACAATACCAAGTTATTAAAATTTTTGTTTTTTAGAAAATGAAAATAGTAATTCTTGTTTTCTTTTCGTTAATTGTTAGCTTATGTAGTCAAACTGAGGTGGCGTCCTGCAACTTTTTTAAAATTAGACACCAGCCTAAAAACATTATCATCTTAAAAATTGAAAACATTACAATTTGTTTTTGTTAATTATAAGATTGTCTGCAGACCTTTGAAGAATTAATTCACTTTTTGATTTGATTCGCTAAAAGATTAATTCATATTTATAAATCAAGGAATTAATTCTTGATGATTTGATTCAAAAGAATTAATTTCAACTCTTTGTTGAAAGAATTAACTAATTTTTTGTTTAATTCCTTGTTTAAATAAAGAATTAATTCACTTGATTCAAATCAAACAAGAATTAATTCACTTGATTCAAATCAAAAAAGAATTAATTCACTTGATTCAAATCAATTTGATTCAAATCAGTTGATTCAAATCAAAAATGTTTTGAATCAGTTGATTTAAACATTTTTTTTCTTAAATCAAAGTATTTACTTTACACACGCACACACATACTATAACATTTATGCTTGTGCGGTAGTAGCAAGCAAAAGGTCAAAGCAACAGAATTTAATAGTGTACATTTTATTGGCAGCGCACAAGCAGAATTTTTTAGCCTATGCCCGCATGCATAGGAATCACAAAAATACAAGACATTGCTTTAATATAACATTTATTAATTTGCACATATATATAAGGGTGGGATAATGCACTTCTTTTCGACATAATGGAAATGTATGTGTATAATAAAAATGTTAATCATTAATTGTTTTTGTGTTAACTATAAAGATATTTTTATGCTGAAGAGCCAAATTCGTTATTGACTAAAGTAGAGATAGGCGCGTGAGTGGATTTTGACTCACACTCACTCACGCAAAAAATAATCAGATCACTCACTAATCACTCACGCAATATTTTTTACTCACGCTCACTCACTATTCACGTGAGTAATAAAAAACTTACTCACACTCACGCGTGACTCACGCCAGATTCAATCACGCATGAGTCACGCAAAATCAACTCATGCAATAAAATTTTCTTACCAAAAAAAACAAAAACTCAAAAAAAAATTTTTTCACGAAAATTTACAAAAAAAATTGGGCAAATCTAAAAATCTAATCACGCAAACTCATGCAAAAAATAAATGACTCACTCACTAATCACTCACTTAGTTTTTTTTTTAAATCAAGCTCACTCACAATAACGTGATTGAAATGAAAATCACTCACGCGTGATTCACGTGAACTTTAACGCAAGCAGATATGATAAGATTTTTATAATGTGCATTTTTAGTGTTTGATTTAAGTGAAAAAAGTTTAAATCAAGTTGATTCAAACCAAAAGTGATTTGAATCAGTTGATTTAAATCAAAAGTGATTTGAATCAGTTGATTCAAATCAAAGTGATTTGAATCGGTTGATTCAAATCAAAGTGATTTGACTCAGTTGATTCAAATCAAAATGTATTAATTCAATTTAATCAAATCAAAGATTTAATTCTTTGCAATGAAATTAAGTGAATTAAATAATGAATTAATTCTTTTCGATTATAGAAACAGGGAATTAATTCAATTATTTTAAATCAGATTTAAGAAATTGAATTAGGGAATTAAATCTTCAAAGGTCTGATTGTCTGAATAGGAAGACTTTATTTTTTTAAAAAAATTTTAATTTTTTATGAGTTTACTAACACATCTGCTATACATCAAAAAAATAATGGTTTAAGACTGTTGTACAAACTTTTACTGTAAATAGGTCTCCTAGAAGTTTATCGTAAAAAAACAATTAATTGTAGATTGAGCTTTTCGGTTTGCTGAAAATCTGTCATGATTATCTTGGTGAAATCAGCAGAGAAATCTGCTAAGACATTTTCTAGAAAATTTTTGTTTTTAGAAAATTTGTTTTCATGAAAACTTTAATAGTCTTTTTGTTTTTAATTTAAATTAAAAATAAGTAGAAATGTTAAATTCGACTTTGCCGAATCTGTAAATACCCTCCACAATGCCTTTTTTAAAGGATGGTTCATTTTTAAAGTGAAAAAAGTTAACAATTTTGATTAGAAATATTTAATTTTTAGTAAAAAATATTTTTTTGTCATTAAAAAAAAAAAGAAAAATAACAATTTTTTTTGAGTCTAACATTTCTTTCGAGTGTAGTGTTTTTTTTTTACTGTAAAAATATTTTTTGAGTGAATGCGTACTTATGTATGTACGTATATACAAAAATAGTGTCATTTTTGTAAAAAAAAAACTAAATTTGTTTTTGAGTGTAAAATTTTTTTTGAGTGTAAAATTTTTTCAAGTGTAATTTTTGAGTTACCAATGCTTTTGAAACTAAACAAGTTTAAAAAGCATTGCTTTAAAACTACTCAAGTTTGAAAAGCATTGTTAAGTTATCACCAATGCTTTTAAAACTTGTTAACACGTGGCATTTTAAATGAAACCAATCTGAAATGCAGGGTTTTGCTTATTACTTTTGAATTAATAGATCGATTGAGCTGATTTTCAACACCAAATGGACCTGGGGAACGTCAAAGATATATGCCAAACTTCTGCAGTCTCATTATTGTTTTTCGAAAGTTAGCGTGTTTTTTATCTCGTAAATTCGCGAAAACCCCTTGCCGAAACATTTAAAAAAAAAGCTTAAGATAGTTTTCTTAAAAAAAGGATGACAGCAAACTATTTCTGTAAAACTATAAAACAATCTCCTAAAAATATGTTAAAAAAATACCGTTTTGATTGCATATTTTGAAATTCAGCAAACGGAATGAGTAAAATCACAATATAAAATTTCTGTTATTTTTTAAAACTGAAAGACAGAGATTTTATTAAAAATATAGTAGTACATTTTAGCAGAAAAATCTGCTGAAAATTTTCTAAATCAATTTGAAAGTTGTTTTGCAGATTTTTTGACAGAGTTTTTGTTTTGAGTGTAGATTACAATAACTCATACATTAAAAAAAAAATGTTAATGTTCATAACATTTCCAGTTCGGCGTAACATTTTTAATACAGTTCTTATTCTTCAGGAAATTTAAAATTTAATGTTCCACTTCAAATTTCATAACACCAAAAGTTGTTCATGCAGTTCTCCATATTCCAAGTACTTCTTATATTTAAGAGAGTTTGACAAACTATTAAACATTTCACTGTTAAAGTTCTACTTTATGATATTTATGTTTTGCTCTATGTACTTCGTTGTATGTGTTTTATAATTTATTTTTCGATAATAGTTGTAAAATGTTTTGCTCACGTGATGTGGACATTCTGTTATTACGGTATTTTTATACCCTCTACTTATTTTTAGTGATAAAGGGTAAAAAAAGTTTGTCATTAAGTTTGTAACACCTTGAAAATCGGTCTAGGACCCGGTATATTAATGATCCTTAATTGATTTAAATACGATCTAGCGATTCACATTTGTCCGACGGTCTGTCAGTCTGTTGAAACATCCTCACCTTCGAAAGACAACCTCGATGCATCTGTAACTTGTAGAACATGTATGTATTTTAAACCTACCGGTCTAAATAAATTTAAAAATCGGTTCGGTGGCTCAAAAGTTATAAGCAATAATCCGTTAATTTCGTCACGTTTTCTTTTCGCGAATTCACGTGTTTAAGACACCTTCTAACACACTATGAAGGACATTGAAAATTAACACAACTAAAAAAAAAAAAAAATTACACTTCATTTTTATAACAGTGCTCTTTTTTACTCAAATACAAATTATCTAGTCAACATTTTTATGATTTTTTTTTTTCGATAAAAAAATTACAATCACGAAAAAAGTATTTTCAATTGTATGCATCTTATTTTTGGCATTGTGGAGGGTTTTCATGGATTCGTCCAAGTCAAATTAAATTTTTTTACTGTTTTTTTTTTTTAATTCTGAAGCATTCCTTAATTTGGTTTCGTTGATAATAACATTAATTTTTTTGTTTTGTTTTTTTTTTTTTGTTGGTCTATTTGAAATGCAATTATAAAGTTGATTGCCCACAATAACATGGAGGTTATGGATTTTTGTTGTTTTGCTTTTTACTGAATGAAACGACATGATTGTGAACAACCTTTTTAATAAATAGATACTAATTTTTTACACTCAAAATAATAACTCTGTAAAATACTCTGTAAAATGACTGTAATCTCAATTCAACAGATATTTGACAGAGTTTTCTGTCAAAATACAGATTTAAAGAAAATACTTTGTATTTTGTTGTGACAAAAAAACAAAGTTTCCTCTGTTATATTACTTTTTACTTTGTAATCTTAATTTTACAGATAATTAACAGAGTTTTCTGCTAAAATACAGATCTAAGCAAAATACTTCGTATTTTTTTATAACCAAAAAAGTTTTCTTTTTTGAGAAGTTTTTGTTTTTGTTACCAAACATCAAAATTTTATCTGTATATTTTTTTTTTTTTCGAGAAAAAGTTAAAAAAGTTGCAAAAAAAGTTTTTTTTCAGAAATCTTATAAAAATTTTACAAAATAACATGGATTTAACTAAACTCTGTAAATTTACAGAGTTTTTGCTGTATTTTTTTTTTTTTTTGCATCAAATGTATTTAACAAATATATGTAAATTTACATAGTTTTCTTTGCTAAATGGTGGTTTATTTAACCAATATTTTACTAGAAACTCTGTAAATTAACAGTTTTTTTTGTCCAAATCATTTTACAGAGTTTTATAGTAAAATTACAGAGTTTTCTCTGTAAAAAAGCTTTCATATTTAACCAATATTTTACTATAAACTCTGTAAATTAACAGTTTTTTCTGTCAAAATCATTTTACAGAGTTTTTTAGTAAAATTACCAAGAAATGTTGCTAGCTGGAAAAGTATGGTGTACTCTGTTAAATTAGCAGAGTTTTTCTGTAATTTAACAGAGTAATTATTTTGAGTGTAAAAACATGCAAAAAGAAAAATGTCTATCTAAAAGAGAAAAGATAAAAATATGTCCAGATAGGTAAACATAATGTTATATTAATTTTGATTAAAAAAGTTACATAGGTATAACAAATTAAAAAAAAACTTATGTTTTGATAAAATTAGATCCCAAAAGAGGGACAATAATGGATCGGAATAAATAAAAAAACTTAGAGCCATTCAAGAACTCAAGAACTTGGGGAAAGTCGTGTAAACAGAATTTGATAGAATGATAGACTCTCCACTCAGGTTGTGTTGTCACTTAATTTTTCACAGATTTTCTCTCTTTGCAACAAAAATTATTATTTCTCAGATATAATTAATATGCACTCAAACCGAACTACATAAATAAAAATTTAGTTATAAAATATAAAGTCCAACAATGTACTATTACAGAACATTTTTATGCGAAAAGAAGTTTAAATTGGTAAAAAAGCAATTTCATTACAAAAAATGTTGATGAACAAGAATTTAATGAAAAAAATAAAATTTTGATAAAAAAAACTTCGATGTAAAAAAAATGACAACAAATATTTTTTATTTTTTATAAACAAAAAAGTTTTGTTTAAAAAAATAATTTTATGACTAAAAATGCCTGCGAATTTTGCATTCTAGCCCATATTTTGCTGAAGATTTTGGATGTACTTGCCAAAGCAAAGTTTTATTTTGAAAATAATGTTATTTGCCATTCCATGCAAAACGAATTGAAATATCGGTCGAGGACCCCAGTAAGTGATGGGTTCAGTGGGGGACACCTTCCCATCGCGATAAACATACCAAATGTTTCGTTTATTTAACAAAAATACAAAAAAAAAACACGTAAAAAGTGTATTTTTTCAGAGGTTGCTTCAGTTCTTCAAGGGGGAACTTTTTTTCCCCCTGGCCCGATTTTGCCCATTCACGAACCTAACCTGCCTATGAACATAAGACATATTTGTGCCAAACTTCAGGAGTCTAGCTGTTTTATTTTTGACTGCATTGTGTTATCTACAGACAGACGGACGGACGGACAGACGGACATTCAAAGAATGTCTTAGAATCGATCAATAATATATAAAAAAAATAATGTATAAAAAAATCATCACAATTGGTCCAGTACTTTTAGCTGTACAACTGCGGCCAATTTTGTCCTTAAAAAAAAACATTCTACAATTTAAGTTTACCAAATTTTGTGTTATAAAATTTAAAAAAAAAATACAATTAATTACACTACTCTACAAAAATTAAATCGGTTTTTTTGGGCAGACTTTTAAAGTACATTTTCTTCAGTTTTTTAAGTAAGTTCTACCAAATCGCCTTCTCGAGATATAGGTATTTTTTTGGTCCACAAAAATTAAAAATGACTATATCCCAAAAAGGCGATTTGATACGACTTGTGGACTTAGAAAATATTGTGGGTCGTACATGCATTTCATTGCTCTAAGGACACTTTAAAAATGTAATTTTGTATGGGGAGCCCCCCTTTGGAGGGTATTAGTTTGTTCCGGAGAAGTTTTTAAGCATCAAAATTAATAGGGGTCGGTCTTGCTAATAACCCCCCTGACGCACCATTGCGTCAGAAGGGTTATAATGATGGTAAAATAACATTAAATCAACTTCTTCACTTTTCTTTTACCTTTTATATGATGCGCTGTTGCAAATAAAATATTGCATTTTATTTCAATAGTAATATAATTACTACAATTTGCAAAATAACAAGCAAATAAAGTTGCAATTTCGACATTTCGCATTTTTGCAAGACTTAAATTGCTGACGTGAATTCCATTAATATTAAGATTGGAAAATTACAATAAAATTTTTTTCAGAAAAATCATTTTCAGAAAAAACATTTTCTATTTGCACCAAAAAATTTTTTTTTTTCATCAACATTTTTTATAATTTTTTTTTTTATAAAAAAAAAATTTAAATTTTGAATGTGTACTATTTTATTTTTTTTTAATTTTTTTGCGGAAAACTTCCATCGATTCTACAAATTTGCCTAATATGATTGTGGGATAACAATTATTACTATTTTTTTAAATTTTCTGAAAAATAAAAGTTTGTTTTTTATTCGACCTTTTCTTTATAGAATCTCAAATGAATAAATACTCAAGCTCGAGGTCATAAGTTTTAAATGTTTTTTTTATTTATTTAAATGTTTCCAATATTTCGATATTCTTTGAATATCTTCATCAGGGACAGTTAAGTTTTATAAAAAATCACACAAAAAAATTCTTATTAGCTATGTAGTTTTCACTACCGTCGTCATGATTGCACTGGTAGTGGTAGTGAAAACTACAATAAGAATTTTTTGTGTGATTTTTATAAAATTTAACTGTCCCTGATGAAGATATTCAAAGAATATCGAAATATTGAAAACATTTAAATAAACAAAAAAAACATTTAAAACTTATGACCTCGAGCTTGAGTATTTATTCATTTGAGATTCTATAAAGAAAAGGTCGATTAAAAAACAAACTTTTATTTTTCAGAAAATTTAAAAAAATAGTAATCCTATTAGGCAAATTTGTAGAATCGATGGAAGTTTTCCGCAAAAAAATTTTAAAAAAATGAAAGAGTACACATTTAAAATTATTTTTTTTTTTTGATAAAAGAAAAATTATAAACAAATGATAAAAAAAATTGATAAAAATGTTGATGAAAAAAAAAATTTTGGTGCATATAGAAAATGTTACGTTTTATAAACCAGCTAAAGAATTTATTTTTTAATTCACCATAAAGTAAATTATTTTACAAGTTACAAGCCGTTTTAGTATACGTAGTAAAATGGTGTGTATGAAAACTGACTCACTAAAACTTGTTATTAACTTATCTGCTGCTATTCCACATTTAATCAATGAACACATTCATTAATTTCATGAAAAACTTCATAAAAAGATTCTGACAAGTTTTTTGAATATTTTCAATATTTCTATGTAAGTTTTTATTAAAAGGAACTTTAATGACAATAGTTTCATTGATCAAATGAAACCTGTCTTCTGTTGAAAACGAGAGTCACTTTTCATTAAGCTTATGTCAATTTTCATTATTTCCACGATTTTTTTTTAGTTCAGCTGAAAGTCAATTTACTTTTCGGAGCGGGATATATCGATGTTTGTAAATTGATACCTATTTTTTATAATTATCGTTTCTTATTTCTTAGTGTCACTTTTATAAATTTTCTATCTAAAAAATTTATATACATCAAAGCGAATAACTAACGCTTTAGTTTTTATCCTTGGTATTAATAAAGTGTACTTAATTTCTCTTTTAAATTTCGTAATGAAATTCTGAATTTCAAGAATTTCTTTGTTTGTTTTAAAAACAAAAACTAGAATTTATTTAACATTTTTTTTTTTGATTTATTCATTTTTCATAACATCTTTATTATTCTTTTATTTAAAAAAAAAAAACACTTACAGCAGCATGTTGAAATAATTTATGATTTTTTAATGATTTCTGTAGAATATGAAATATGTACGAATTCTTTTAACGATTTCTTTTCTAAATTTCTAAATGTCTTATTTACATTTGAAAAGAATTTCAAATGAATTGTATGAAAACCCAAATTAGGTCATTTCTGTTTAAAAAGAATGAAAGAAAGAAAAAATAAAAATTACATAAAATTTTTTGAGGTTTATGAAAAACACATTTTGTGGTTTACTGTTATGGCCAAATGATGTACCAAAAAAAGAAAAAAAAAATACATAATAAAATGAATAAGTATGAAAGAGAAAAATCAAATTATTTCAATGAATATTTTATATAAATGTGCTGGCCATAAAAAAAAAATAAAACACAAAGAGGTTAAAGACCTTTTAGTAAATGCAGTTTGCATTTCATTAAATAAAGTGGCCAAAATGGTGATGCTTAAACATTTCTATATAAAAAAAATACGTTAAAATTTCTATTGAAATTTACTATTTATTCTATAGTATTATCAAATTGCCAGCAGTATAGAAAGAAGAGATATGAAAAAACCCTTGATAATTTCCCCCAAAAAAAATTTTCATAGTTTCTATTTAATGAAATATATTTTTGCACATTTTTTCCACCACATTTTTCTCCCAGAGATGCATATTATAAAATGTAAGGGATTTTTTTTTTGTATTGTAGTAGTTTATCTATTAATTTTTATCGCTATTACTGTAGTGTAACTGCATTTGGCATAAAGCCTGCATAATATTCATAAAATTTAAAAATATAAAAAAAAATACGAAAATGAAACAATGAAACTGTAGGTTTAAAAAACTCTTAAATAATATTATCATGGGGGATTGTAAAATAACCCAGCAAAAATTATTTTAAATTTTTGTTAATGCATTCGAAATTTATATCGCAGGGTTTTAAAGTTCTGTTTTTTTAATCTTATATCAATATACTCAAAATAAATTCTCTGTCCAATCAGCAGAAAAATCTTCTGAAAATGCACCCATTTTGGGCCATAAGAGAAATCTGCCGATTTTAGCAGACACGGTTTGCTGAAAATCTGTCATGTTTCTCAAGGTAAAATCAACAGAGAATCTGTCAAAACAGCAGAGAAACCTGCTAAGACATTTTCTAGGAAATGTTTGTTTTTAGAAAATTTTTTTTCATAAAAAATTTAATAATTTTTGTCTTTTTAACTTAAAAAAAATATATTTCTGAAAATTAGCAATAGAATCCACTGATTTTTAAAATGATAATGTTTTAAGGCTGGTGTCTAATTTTAAAAATGATGCAGGACTTCACCTCAGTTTGACTATATAAGTTAACGAATATCAAAAACGAAAATAAGAATTACTGTTTTAATTTTCTTTAAACCAAAAAGGTTTGGAACTTCGATTTGTAACTTGGATAATAACTCACCAACTGGTGAATAAAAGCGTTTTTTTACCAGATAGTAAATAAATCGTAACAAAATTATTTTTCAACAAAAAAAAAATGTTTCATTCATTTTTTTTTTCATAATTTTTTTTATTCATCAAATTTTTTTTTTTTTTAAAATTTTTTTTTTCATCATTTTTTTTTTTTAATCAAATTTTTTTTATAAAATTTTTTTATTTTTTTTTTTCATCAAAAATTTTTTTTTATTCAAAAATCAAAAATTTTCGTTTCATATTTTTTTTTTCATCAAAAGTTTTTTTTTGACAATTTTTTTTTTTTTTATCTTAAATTTTTTTTTTTTCATTAAAACTTTTTTTTCATATTTTTTTTTTTTTAATGAAATTTTGTATTCATCAATTAATTAATTTTTTCATCAAAAATTTTGTTTTTTATAAAAAAATTGTTCTTTTAATTTTTTTCTTATTTTCTTTTTTCACAAAAACTACGTTTCCACCAATTCTAAAATTCTGACATTAAAATGTTCCATTTGTTTAACAAATGTTCAAAAACAAGTGAGAGTGTTAAATTCTTCAGACCTGAATCATTTAAACCTTCCAAAATGTAAAAAATCTTTTTGCAGTTAATTAATGCACTCACTTACCAAATTTACCGCTCTTTTTGTTTAGACGGCATCTGTCGGCGTACGGACATAGCGCCCAAGTGCATATCGCCCAATTTAAAAAAGTCATTCCACCCAAAAAAAATGTGTGTTAGTTGTTGTTCCAAATTTTTTTGGACGATATGGCCATTATTTTTGGGTATTTTAACAATTTTCTTTAAATTTATATAAATTATCAAAAATGTCATATTACCCAAATGTTAAAATTTTATATTTACAAAATGTCATAGCACCCAAAAAAAATAATCATAAAACTCACCAAAATTGTTTTTTTTAACACAATATTTTAAAGTTTTTATGCGTAGCAGGCCTTCGGCCGGGCTTAGGGATTATAAAATCCATGCATTAAACCCACCCTCTCCGCAAAGTAAAGTTTTCTAGGGTAGCAGTCCTTTACGCAACCAAATTTGTTATGCCTCAAAAAGGCCTGATAACCAAAATAGCTTTGGTTTGCAGAGAGGGTGGGTTTAATGCATGGAGTATGTAATCCCTAAGCCCGGCCGAAGGCCGGCTACGCAGAAAACCTTTATTACAATAAAACAATCATAGAAGTCGTAATTTCGACATTTCGCCCAAAAAAAATCTTTTGGATTTTTTGACAATTTTGTTTTGGGTGAAATAACATTTTTAGACCTATCATTTTGGGCTATATGTCACAGCGTGGGCGATATGTCATTTACGGTTTTGGGCGATAAGGCCTTGGGCGCTATGTCCGTACGCCCATCTGTCTTTCCACAAACAGTTGGACGGATGTATATAGCTAGATTGTTTTAGAAATGGATCAATAGTATATAAGCTCACGGGTCGTCGACCGATATTTCAATTTGTTTTGCAAGTAATGGCAAACAAAATTATTTAAAAAAAAAAAACTGTTCTTTGGCTAGTGCACATAAATCTTCAGCAAAACATTATCGTGATTTAACATTTTGGGCTAGAGTAAAATTTCGCAGGCATTTTTTTTAGTTCTGTCAATTATTAGTCTCAATCGTTTTAATTGTATAAAAACCGATTAAGATAAATTTAAAAAAAAATATTAATTTTAACAGTACCATTTTAAAACGCAAGTGTAACCTAAACAAACGCAATAGTTAAAAAAAGTTGCTATTTTGGATACCATAGTCCCATTCTACTACATATTGCACTTTATACCAGATTTGTATTCCACTGATTGGCTGCTGTGAAGGCTTTCCAATAATGCAAAAATCGCAATTGCATTTTCAACCGTGAATAACTAAAACTCTAGACGTGGTTTGGAGAACAGATTTGGAATCAGGAGATCAAAGACTACTAAAATTGATCACATTTATTTACAACAATTTGAAAAACAAAAAAACGTATCGGTCTAGAGTGATCGTATCTCAGAGGCAGTTAATAGCAAAGAACATTACAGATCATAGGTTCAATCCTTGGCGGATGCGATCTGTTAATAATTTTCACATATAGAATTTAATTGACTATTAACTGAATAAATTTGACATTAAAAGCTTTTCGATTTTATAGTAAATTTTTAATAAAAATTTATTAAATTTTTGAAAAAAAATTTGAGTAAATTTTTAATTGACAGAATTTAAAATTTACTCAAAATTTATCTATTTATTTTTTTAAAAGTTCAAAAAAGTTTAAAATTTTTAAAAAAAAAAAAAACAAAAAACTTGTTTTTTCAAACTTTACCAAACATATTTATGTCTCAAAAACATAGAAAATTTTATGAAGACGATTACAAACTTTCATATACATATACAAAAAACTATAAACTAAACGAGAATTCAAAAAACTATGAGAGTTTAAAAAAAATTAAAAAAAACTATTACATTTTTATTACATTATTTACCTAAATTATTTTTAAAATTTTTAAGCAAATTTTTAATTGCGTCAATACAAAAATTACTCAATTTTTGTTTTTAAATTAAATCAAGTGATTACTCAAATTCGTTTCCTCCATATTTTTTCTGTGCACCTTTCTCAATTCAAACCATATGTTAAAAAATCTATTTTTTTTTATATGGAAAAATTGGCAGCATGAAATAACCCCCCAGGAAATAAGTCCCCAAAATGAAAATGAAACAAGTCCCCAAAAATGGGGACTTATTTCATAATGAAATAAACCCCCAATTTCAAAAATGAAATAATGCCCCATCGGAATGCAAAAACACCCCAAAATAAAATAACACCCCAATTTTGGGGTTTTGTTTCATATGAAATAAATCCCCATTTTGAAAAATGAATTAAGGCCCCAATTTTAAAATCATTAAACGGCTCTCAAAAAAAAAAAAACAAATAAAAGAATTTCAAAATATTTTTTTTTAATTGTTGTGTTTAAATTATAATTTTTCTTGATGGTTTATTCATGCAAACTATGCATTTGTGTCCGTTGTTTATATTTAAAGATTTTGAGGTTTTGGTGTAGAACAAAATCAATTTGGAAGATTAAACCTTTTTCAGATTTTTTAGTTCGATTTTTTATCTTAAGATCTATTTACTGTATAAGAAAAATTTTGGGAATTTTTCATGTTTCCGTTGTTCCAATTAATTATGCAACGAACGAACGAATTTTTTTTAGCTCCATTATTTATTTTGAGATGTTTACACGGTAGAAGAAACGTTTTTGAAATTTTTTAAGTTTCCGTTGTTCCAATTAATTGTATATTGGTAACATTATTTTTTGGTAACAGTCCTGGCAACGAACTCTTAGTTTTGTTGTAGAAAAATATTGTTTGATTGTAAATCGGTTGGAAATGAAAAATTCGCGCGAATTTTTCATTTCCAACCGATTTACAATCAAACAATATTTTTCTACAACAAAACTAAGAGTTCGTTGACTACAACATATAGTTTCTACTTTACCAATTTGTAACGAACTAACTACTAGTTTTGGTGAAGCAAAAATTTTATTTACGTGTAAGTCGGTTGGAAATGAAAAATTCGCGCGAATTTTTAATTTCCAACCGACTTACACGTAAATAAAATTTTTGTTTTACCAAAACTAGTAGTTAGTTCGTTACAAATTGGTAAAGTAAAAAAACATATTTTTTTAAAAACTCGAAAAAAAATTTCATACATAGAGTTCAATCAAGGAAATTTGTACTAAAAATAATTATAATTGCAACACATTAAACTACAAATACTTCGGGTATTATATAATAAGTTTCCCAAGTTATATCAGTCCAGAACCAAAAACCTTAAACGGGGATTAAAGATACTCTCCTCAATGCTGATTAGTATCCTCATAATTTTTTTGTCTCTTCGCTTGGGTATACATACCACAGCAACCAAAATCACGAATTCCTTCTATGTCCAGAAATAATTTCAAAATTAATCATCTTCATTTTAGAAAAATTGAAATAAGTCCCCAAAAATAATAATTGGGGGTTTATTTCATTTGCATTTTTGGGAACTTATTTCGTAATGAAATAAGTCCCCAAATAAAAAATGAATTAACCCCCCAAAAAACGAAATAAATCCCCAATTATCGTTGTTGTTTTTTTCTGTAGAAATTTTTGGGGACTTATTTCATTTTCGTTTTGGGGACTTATTTCCTGGGGGGTTATTTCATGCTGCCGGAAAAATTAAGCGAAATAAAAAAAAAAAAAAAAAATGTTAAATATAGAAGACCTTTGTGTCCCATGAATGATGTCTCAATTTTTTTTTTTGTTAAAATGCAAAACTTTAATAATACGTTAATTTAAAAAAATCAATAGGGATAGAACCTGTCAAAAATGCACTTAAAAAATGCATTTGCATTTAAAATACATTTTTTTTAGTTATGTCATTTTTTAAACATTAAGGTTTAAAGTAGAGGACTTTAGCTTTTAGTTTCAATTATGATAATAAAAATCCGATATTTTGTAAAGAAGTTATAGCTCCTCTAACCACTACACTTTAAAATTTTTGTGATTTAAAAAAAAAATTAAAAACGCGAATAAAATCGCGAGTTTTTGCAATTTAATTAAACTGTAAATGGGAATATACAAATGGCTCCATGAGTATTTCTGTTTAAAATATAAAAAAAAAATCTGAAGACCCTAGTCCAGATTTGTGGTTTTGTATTGTAATTTCGACCGATATACTAAACAAATAATTTTAAAAACTTTACATTTAACATATAAAATTTGTTTAACGTTAGAAACGTTTATAATTTTTTTTTTTTTGCAAACTTCCATTGTGCAGGGTATTATATGATTATAATAGTCCAACTTAAAATTTATTTTTTTTATTTTTTGTTATTTATATGGTAACCACTTTAATCTCCTGTCATCTCATCTACAGCATAAAACAGAAAAAATGAATAGAAGTTGACCACATTCTTACTATATGAATTAGGGTAGCACGAATTATGACTTTTTTCGAAGTTTGTCGATCGCCGGGAAAATTATGATTAGTTTTGGTCATGTTTTTTTTAAGTCAATTTTGAAGCAGAAGGGTTTATCCCACCAAAATTAAATTTTTAGTCGTTATTAAGCTAACCAAGTAAAACAATAATAAAATATGGGAAACAATTATTTTTTGGGGCAAAACTTTAACCCCCCAAAGGTACGGGTTAATTTTATCTGATTTGGCTAAAAATTTAAACATAGAGTATTAAGCTAAAACGAACCATTATTTGACCGGCGATCGATAAAATTCGAAATAAGTCATTATTCGTGCCACCCTAATATGTACATAAAATATACAAAATGTTGCATCTCAATGTTTTTTTTTGTTCATGTATTGTTTTGTTTATTATACCCGAGTAAAAATAAACATATATTACAATATATAACTTGATACAAACATAATAAATTATATATGATTATACATCTCTGAGATATTTTCTAAATTTTTTTAATGCAGTCATATATAGTAATATATAATTTAATCATGATTCGGATTAAAAGGTGTACGGTTGATATAATTATATAAAATTATATGAGGGTCAATACAAAATTTCTTTTTCTGTATAATTTAACTTAAAATTATATATAGCTTATGCTGTTCCATATAAACCTATATATGTTTACAATTAACCAAAAATTTTCTAAGTTTTTTAGGCAAAGTACAAGAAACTTTTTAAAATGTTTCTAAACATTTCTTGTTAGGGTTATGTATATCACCTATCTGGTTCGAAGCGTACCCAAACATTTTTTTTTGTTTTTGAAAATTATATGTTTGGTGAATGTATCGTTGACCTGTGGTGTATCTCAACCCAAACCAAAAAACTCCAGGATTTTATATGTTTTTGTACAATTAGATCTAATTAGATCCACCAATATAAGGCAATGTCTGGTCAAAACTCGGATGAAATCAAATCATATTTTATACAAGTAGATCTTTTTTAATGCAAAAACATCCACCATTATTCGGATCAAATTGCGTATTAATATATATTGTGTCATATATCATTATATATTGCATCATATAAAAATTTTTACTCGGGTAATGTACTTTCTTGTGAATGTGTATGTGCTTTTTTGTTTGATGGTGTGGCGTATTTAATGAGCAAAAATTGTCAACTAATGCATGTTCACTTTATTATATTTGCTTTGCTAACACATTTTTTTTGTAGTTGCTACTGTTGTCCCCAGTGTCAGTTGCTGCTAAATTTTTTTTTGTTAGTTGTTGGTATCTTACTAAAGAGAAATTTAACATACATTCTATTATCTAGGGTAATGTGTTGGAATTTCTAAACAATAGAATATTAGATTAAGTATGAAATAATAAAGATAAATGTTAAAATGTTTAAATTTAAAGAAAAAAAAAATTAAATTTAAAGTGGCTTAAACTGGGTCAAAAATAAAATAAAATTTAAAGTAAAAAGAAGTAAAAATTTTAACTTCAGTATTGCCGAATATTTTAATACTCTCTACAATGTGAAAAGATTTACTAAAAAGCTTATCTAAAAAAAAATATAGTGTTACATTCGGCTGTGCCGAATCTTTTTTACCCTCCAAATGTACATATTTTTTATCCGCTGGGTCCACATGTAAGATTTTGAACTTTTTCTGACATAAAAATGTTGCATTTGCCTAACAAAAGTACAACCCTGCAAAAATATGCGGTTTTTCTGAGGTTGGTTTAGTTCTCAAAGGGGGAACTTTTTGTCTATTTCCGAACTTAGCCTATTACCATAAGACATATTCGTGCGAAACTTCGGAAGTCTAGCTCTTTTAATTGGACTGTATCGTGTCCTCTACAGACAGACGGACGAACATCGCTCAAATGTCTTAGAATCGATCACTGATCAATAAAATATATACTTTATGGGGTCTTAGATCGATATTACGATGCGTTACAAACGGAATGACGAAGTGTGTATACCCCCCATACTGTGGTTGAAGGTATAAAAATGGCGAGTAAAACTTTTTGGAGAAACAATTTTTGAAAAAAACTGGTAAAAAAAAAACAACTTTAAGAAAAAAAGATTTTAAAAAATGTTCACAAAAAAAATTTTGTTGAAAAAAATTTTTGGCGAAAAATAAACTTTTTTGTGTAAAAAAGTAGGATATTGCGAACCATGTGGCCACTGTCAAATCCTAAAAGGACAAAATGTCTTCTTACTTTTGGCAAACGGATGGTTAGCCTATTAGTAGGAGTACTTAAAGGACACTGCATAATTGACCATATGGCCGTGAGTATGGGAATTTCTGATAGGAACTATTGTAGAAGTTGTGGGAAGGGGTGAAGGAAGAGTCAGTTAGGCACTTGTTTTGCGAATGTCCGAAGACAAGCCGCCTTAAGCATTTGGGGCCAAGATTTTTCAATGACCTGGAGTGCCTAAGTGGAGTCTCATTGACATCTCTAGCAGAATACCATAGAGAATCGGGGTGTTAAGAATTTTTGTATCAGAGGAAAGAAGGAAATTAACAATTAAGGGAATAACAATGGGTCAAATGGCTTAGGAGTTATTTCGTAAAATTGCCGGACGCCCATCCAACCTTACCTAACCTATGTCCACCTCCAGCCGAAAAAAAAAAAAAACATTTTCGGTTATGGCGAATTTACAATGTGTTGTCGTCCAATAAATTTTTAAAAAATGTTTAATTTTTTAAAAAAGTTTTCAAAAAAATGTCTGCGAAGTTTGTACTCTTGCCCAAACCAAAAGCAAAATTTTATCCAAAGCAAAATTTTTCTAGAAAAAATAACGCTGTATTTATTTGTCATTCCAAAAAAAAAAATATTGAAGAAAAAAAAAATTATTAAAAAAAACATTGATGAAAGAAAGAAAATATTTGATGAAAACAAAATTTTATGTCAAAAAAATATTGATGAAAAAAAATATTTATGAAAAAAAAATTTTTATGAAAAAAAAATATTTAAGAAAAATTTAATTTTTTTTTTCTTAAATGACTGTTTCATGGACAGTGAAGCAACCTTTTTATTAAACTTCATTTCAGCCCAGTCAGACCAATTTAACCCGTGGCACCCCTCGATCAAAGTTAATAGTTTTTGGTGAACGTTTTCTAAAAAGCCAAAACTTTAATCGAATGGCGCCACTGCACAGTGCCACATTTGGCCAATCTAGGACGACAAAAATCCAATTTTAATTATATTGACTTGAAATTTGGTATAAATGTTCGGTTTGACTTCGAAAATAACATTATGAAAAATATGGGAGGCCGGTTAAGGGCCACGCACACTTTTTTAAAAATTTGTAATTTTGGTTAGAATTTCTTTAAATTTGGTATATATACTCTCAATGACTGTAGAAATAATATCACAAAAAAAGGGGGCGGTCAGACAACTTCCACGCCCACTTTTTTAAAATAGGTTTAAAAAATATGTAAAAACAAGGTTTACATATCGCCCCACTGTAGTCGGCGTCGCAGACGGTCGCAAAAGTTAGCCATTGATATAAGTACTATGGATATTGGTCAGTATATCTGAAAAAGTCCGGCGACCAATGCGGACCAAAAACAAAAGTTCTATTCCATCAAAAAAAAATAAATATATAATTTTCTTTTTAAAAGTTTTTATTTTGGTAAAAATTTTATAAAAAATAGAAAACTTTGTTTAAAAAAAAAGGGAAGATATGGCTTAAAGCACTTAAATATCCTTTAAAATTACCAAAAAAGAGTGGATAAATATCTCTTTTTGTTCAAAAGTTACAACAGTTTAAACTCGACATAATTTTTGCGAAATAATATACACTAATTACTGGATTTTTCAAGATGCAACTTTATACACCCACCTCTTACTAACGAGCAGAATTATCGTTCTTATATGTTTATTTCCGTGCTATCAGGAATGTTTTATAATACATACAAACACATAATGAAAATCGGGGAACTTTTTTTTTTGATTTTTGTCGTGCTATATTGGCCAAATGTGGCACTGTGCACTGGTTGGTTAAACAGATCAGATTTGGATCAAATTAATTTTTAATGAAAGTTTGTCTCAAGCTCTTTGCAGGGGTAAAGGAAAACAATTTTAATTTTTTTTATTACTTGACCGTAGGAAAAAACCCAGTGTTGCCCAAAATGAATCAATGAATTATTCAGGCGTTTGCCCGAAATTATCAAAAATGCTGGTGAATATAAGCGTTTTTCACCAGATGGTGAATAAAACGTAACATACTTATTTTTCAAGAATTTTTTTTTTCATCAAAAACTTTTTTTTTTCATAAAATTTTGTTTTCATCAATTTTTTTCATAAAAGTTTGTTTTCATCAATTTTTTTTATAATTTTTTTTATCAAATATTTTTTTTTATGAAAAATTTTTATACCTTCCACTCTAATGATAAGGGGTATATATAAGTTTGTCATTTCGTTTGTAACACCTCGAAATATTGGTCTAGGACCGCATAAAGTGTATATATTCATGATCCTAGATCGATTTTAAGACGATCTAGCGATGTCCGTCCGTCCGTCTCTCTGTCTGTCTGTTGAAACACGCGAACTTTTGAAAGACTTTTCGGAGGCTCCTGAAGTTTGGCATGTATGTTGGCTATTTACCTGGTCTGGTTGGTATTGCAATCATGCGAAATCGGTCCTGTGGTTTAAAAGTTATGAGCAAAAGACTGATTTTCGGAAAGGGTTTTTAGTGAATTTACGAGATAAAAAACACCCTAACTTTTAAACGGCATTTTAGCGAAATCCGTCCGGTGGTTCTAAAGTTATTATCAAAACCGTGAATTTCGTATTAGTTCCACCTTAAATTCACGTGTTGAAAATCGTTAACATGTGTTAAAAACATTGGTAAGACAAAAAAATATTTTGCAACGGCTTTTGGTCACTCAAAAATATTTTTACACTAAAAACAAAAAAAAAATACACTCGAAAAAAATTTTAAACTCAAAAAAAAATTTGTAAATTATTTTTTTTTTTTTTTTCAAAAATTATTAAAAAAAAAAGTTTTTTTACACAAAATAAAATATTTCTAATCAATAATGTAATTTTTTCACGTTAGAATATTTACTTTGTCTTAAAAAGTGCATTTTAGAGGGTATTCATAGATTCGGCCAAGTCGAATGTAACTTTCTACTTGTTTTTTGATAAAATTTTTTTATCAATTTTTTTTTAATTTTTTTTTTTCATCAAAAATTTCTTTTTTTCCATAAATTTTTTCATCAATATTTGTTTTTTTTTTTATAATTTTTTTTTCATCAAAAATTTTCATTTTCGTTAAATTTTTTTTTTCATCAAAAACATTTGTTTCATAATTTTTGCTTCATCATTTTTCATGTAAAAATTTTTTTTTTTCTTATTTTTTTTTTTTCATAAATACTTTTATTCATCAAAATTTTTTTTTTATTTCAGCAAAACTTTTTTTTTTTGCATCAACATTTTTTCTTTTTTCAAAAAAATTTTCATTCAATTTTTTTTTTTTATTTTTTTTACCAAAACTGCTTTTTTACTAAGTCTAAAAATCTGACATGACAATGTTCCATTTGTTTAACAAATGTACAAAAAACAAGTGAGAGCGTTAAATTCTTCTGTGCCGAAATGTAAAAATGTAAAAAAACATTTTTGCCTTTAAGTAATGCACTCAATTACCAAATTTACAGCTCTTTTGGTTTAGACTGCATCTTGATTTTCACAGACAGATGGACGGATGTATAGAGCTACATTGTCTTAGAAATGGATCAATTGTACACTCATAAAAATATATTAGTATTCCTTACAAAAAAGTATGTTACCATTACTAAAAAAGTTTTCAATTTGTGCCCGTCAACTTTTTCTTTGGTTTTCAAAATTTAGTAATCTTTAAAAAACTGAAAAAATTAGTACTACACTCAAAAAAATACGTTAGTAGATTTACTAATTTTTTTTTTTGCTAATGCTAGTTAGCTAACTTTTAGCAAATTTTTAGTTGAGATTAGCATGTTAGCAAAAAATTCTTGTAAACTTCATTTAGCACATTAGCAATTTTAAACAAACTTTGAACTAATTTCTTTTGCTAAATTTGAAATTGAGTTGACAACATTTTTACAAGATTTTTTGCTAACATTAGCAAAAATAAATGGTAAATTTTTTTTTATTTTCAGAAAACTTAAAATGGCGCTATCTCGGAAACTAAGCCAGATAGAGCAAAATGGAGGGCATTTTTGGTTCTTAGAATCTCCATACTTTCGAGGGTCCTCTTCACATGTGTGGACCCTAATGGGACCTAACTTTGGATCCAAAAAAGTTAGCATTCCCGAAAATTTAAAATGCTCATATCTCGGTAAATATTGCCGACACAACAAAAAGTCCAAAAGAATTTTTGTAGCTCTCAACACGTAGAACAAGACCGCAACCAAAAGCTCTCCGAGTAATATTTTTGAAGTTATCGAGTTTTTAAATTCTCAAGACCCAAGTGATCCCCTAAAATCACGTATCTCAAAAACTAAGCAAGGTAGAGCGAAACGGACACAAATTTTGGATCAAAAACTTTGACGATTTTTAAGGAACCCAACTAGGTCTAGGCCCATCGGGGTCTGGACCTATTGGGTCCGAACCCAATGGGGTCCTCAAATGTGTATGAACTAAGTTGAAATAAAAATTATTTCAGTTTACTAATTTTTAGCAAAACGTTTTTGTTAACTTTAGCAAAAAATTGTGGGTTCAAAATCAGCAAATTTTCTTGTAGGTTTACAAGCTTTTTTTGCTAACTTTACAGTTTTTTTTTTTGAGTGTACAGTAAAATGAATTTTAAAACCCTGTTGAAAAAAATAATTTACATTTTTGTAAAAAAAAATGTAAATTGCATATTTATAATTTAAAAAAATGACACAATTTTAACCTTAAACAAATTAATTAAAAAAATATTTTTTTTAAATCCACCAAATAAAAAATTAAATATTTAATAACATTTTTAGAAAAAAATACGCAATTTACTAAAAAGTTTTGTAAAATTTACAAAATAATTATCAAAATTTAGTACAGTAATTAAAAAAAAAAAATCAACTGAAAAAAAAATTTTAAAAAATCGATAGTTTGTAAAGCGAGTTTACTAAAAAGATTTACTAAAAACTAATTTTTTAGTAAGAATTAGTAAAAAAGCTGTAAAATTGGGGTACAAATAGTGTTTGGGAATTCCCGGACTTTTTGATTTCCCGGGAAACGGAAAAAAATTCATTATTAATATAAATCATAAAAAAAAATAAAATTTGACCAACTTTTTATTGAAATTAGTGTTATTAGAGATAAACAATTAATTAAAACATAAAAAATCAAAAAATATAAGTTAAAAATCCTGAAATACAATAAAACAAAACAAAAAAAATATTGCAACTTTATCACCACAAAAAATCGCAAAAAAAAAGCTAAAAATCGCAAAAATTTAAAGCTGCGTTATTCGAGCAATAACTTTTAATATTTTGTTTTGGAAATGTTAATTCTAGGTTCAAAATTTTTACATTTTTTCGACAGTCTTAGCAAAATAATCATTATCCGACGCATATTTTTTGACTTTTTAAGTCTTTTCATGATATTGTCATACTTTTTACACTTGGTCAGTTTTTCTATGAATATATATTTGCACTGTTCTTTCAAATAGAAAAAATATAAAAATAGCAAATGTAATTACACCTGTATGTAAAAAAATATTAAAAATTAAATTAAAATAAACGTTTTTAATGTAAAATGGTTTATTTTATAAAATTCCCGGATTTTCCGGAAAAAAATTAAAAATATTCCCGGAAATTCCCGTCAGTGGTGTCCCGGAAATTCCCGGGAAGTCCGACACGAGAATTCTCGGATCCCAAACACTAGGTACAAACCATTTTACATTGGTTTATAAACTTAATGAGGTCATCGACCGAATAACATTATTTTTCCTAAAAAATACTTTGCTTTTTTGGCAAGTTTATCCAAATCTTCAGCAAAACATTATCATGATTTAATGTGTTGGGTTAGAATTAAAAAAAAAAAATAAAAAACCTAATTTTTTCCTAATTTCAATAGCGATATCTCGAAAACCTTTCGAATGTCTTAGAATCGATCACTGATCAATAAATGTATACTTTCTGGGGTCTTGGACTGATATTTCGATGCTTTACATACAAAATGACAAAGTGACCATACTGTGGTTGGTTGGCAACAATTCGAAAACTGTGCGTCTGTTTAATACCAGTAAATTTTAATAAGATACAGTTTTATTTAGCCCGAATTATCTATTAATCATACGCCTACCACAACTGCGAGATTTATTTTTAATGCTAAATCTTCAAAACATTTTTTTTTTAATTTCAGATTTTTTTTTTTTTTTTAATTTATTATTGTTATTATCAATTTAAGCTTTATATAATGCTCTTGAATTTGTTTTATAACAACATCTTCAAAAACGTAAACAAAAAAAACCCGCAGCGTTTAATATTTATTTCTATTTTTTATACATATTTACCTTTAGGCCCAACACAGCAATTACACTAACTACTCAAAAGCGGAAAGTGGAATAAAAAGAACTTTTCAACAAAAATATTTTACAACCTCCGCAGTACTAATACACACATTAAAAAAAAATCCAGCATTATACACATTTATACAATAAAAAGCACCTATATAAACATTACCAGTAACAAAAAAAAAGATGAAAAAAAAAATAAAATAAACTTGTTTACTAAAAATAAGAAGAAGAAAGAAAAAAATCACTTTCACGTTTGTAAATTCGTAAACATTCGACTTGAACAAATAGCTAAAGGCGTAAAGTTTTTTTTTTTCTTTCACCTCTTGCTCAGCACACACACACACACAACAAATACATACAGCCTCTCAACGAAACATTTCAATGAAAAAGTACTTTAACTACTACTACATTCAAATACCCATACAAACAGCAACAAAGTAGTGGAAAATAAAGAATGGAAAAAATCCAGCAAATAACTGCAGCATGTTACTTATGCTGTTGCTTTTGTTATTGTGTTGATGTTGCTGCTTCTGTTTATTGTTGCTGTTGTTGTTGCTTGTACTTGATAATGGTGCTGATGATGATTACTAACAAACGTTGTTTTTGTTGTTGCTGTTGTTAAAGTTGATGTACTTTATTCTTGTTGATTTTGCTGTTGTTGTTTAATGAAAAAAAATAAAATAAAAAACGTAAACGACAACAGTTATCATCGTCAACGACATTAACAACAACAACCAGCATATATCATGTCAACAAAAAAAAAAAAAACTATAAAAAAAGAAAATTCCTTTTGTTTTTATGCTGAAGAACACTTCAAAGTGAAATTAGAAAAATAATGATAAAAAATGTAAAAAACAAATGAAAAAATTATAAAAAAAAAATTAAGCCTGAAAACACAAGTTAATGTATAAACAAGGACTTTTTTTAGTGATTAAAATCTGTTAGGGAGAAGGTTAAGCCGATTTTTTGTTGTTGTATACATTTATTTTTTTATTGGTAGTTGTTTTTGTAAAATTTGTATTGTTTGTTATAGGAAAGAGAAATTAAAAAAATCACTCATACGTATTTTACAAGTATGTCACATCTAAATAGTAATTTAGCTCATTTTATTTGAAGCTAGTGGAAAAATGTGAATTTGAGGGTTAATTATTCCATTTCGGTGGAAATTATTGTAATAAAAACAAGTACGAAAATTAAAGTTGACTTGAACGAATCCATTAATAGTAGGGTTGAGCCTCTAGGCCTCTTGGCCCCCCAAAATGATATAAGGGGGTCCGGACCCCCCCCCCCCCAAATTATGCGGCCATATGCAAATTTTAAGACCATTTCACTACAATGTTGGTCCTTTAAGTATACCGATAGACTCAGAATTACTTTTTGAGTCGATTTAGCGATGGCCGTCCGCCCGTCTGTCTGTCCATCTATCGGTTTAAGCACGCTACAGGTCGTAATTTTCAATTATTTGGATTGAAATTTGAAACTTAAGCATCTTTTGGCCGAAGGACCAAGCCTTTTGAAATTGGAGAAAATCGGTCTTTGTTAAGACCTATCCCCTATAAAAACGCCCCGTTGGACTAGGCATAAATGAATCTAGTAAACGTATTATAATAGATATCGATAACAGGTAATCAAATTTTGTATGCACAAATTTTCATTCCAAATTTCTGGTAGTGTCCACTAAAGTAATTTTTCAAAATCACTTTTTAATACCTAAATTGTATTTTAGTATCTAAAAATGAGTGAGCCAAAATTTGGGGACAATCGGATAAAAATAACTCGTGCCGAAAATGGATTGAAGTTTTGGGTCACTCTTATATAATGAAAAAATCCTGTTTTTCTAGTTTTTGGAAAAATATTGGTACATTGTATTTTTTGTAAATTTTTTTGTTTAATAATATGAAAATGGTAATTAATTACCTTTTTAAAAAGCTTAAAAAAATTTAAATCGGATAAAAAATAAGCATTTTACGCATACATGCCCCAGACCATTGCATGGTTTTTAAAGCCAAAATTTGAAAATTTTGAAAGTTTTTACAAAAAAAAAATAAAAAAATTAAATTTTCAAAAAATTCCCGGGAATTCCCGGGAATACGATTTTTTTAAAACGCTTTCCCTGGAATTGAAAAAGTCTGGGAATTTAGAAACCCTAATATCGAGCCATAAAATACCTTTTTCTGAATTTTCTTTCTTCTCTTGTATAATAGATGTTATAAAATCATATGACAATTGTTGTAATTTTTTTGTTAACGAAAATATTAAATGTCATATTTTTTTTTATTTGGTTAGAGTAAGAGGAAAAGAAAATCTCATAAATACAATATGCTTACGTCAATATAATAAAAATAATGAAAACCTATACAATTTCCTTAAGATACATGACCATCTGGAAAACTCATAAAAAAATATTATGACTAACTACCAGCAAGAAGAAAATGATATAAAAAGGACACCTTAAAAAAAGAAGAAGTCTATAGAAAAAGATATGATACAAAAGCACATTAAATTTCGTAGCTGAGTGAATTTATTATTATTTATTTACATAGAAATATTGAGGTATTCCATGTGAATTTTGCAAGAATTGAAATTTGGATAGCAGATTCGTAGTCAGCGGTTCAAAACCCTCCCCAATATAAAAAAAAAGTTATTGCAAAAAAGTTTATTTGAAAAAAAAAAAATGTTGAAAAAAAATGTTTGTGAAACATTTTTGTTAAAAAAATTGGTAAAAGAAATTAACTTTAAAAAAAATTTCGCGAATATAAAATTTTCGCGTAAAAAGATATTGAGGTAAAAAAATAAGTTTCTTCTTGTTTAAATAACATTCTGTATCCAAATCTGATCACTTCTGTTCACCGTGGCGCCCTTCGATCAAAGCTTTGATTTTTTGGAAAATTTCCACCAATATTTAAAAAAAAAAAAAAATTGAAAAAATGGGGGAAAAAATGATCTTGCGTTTTGCATTATTTTTATCGCGATTTAAAATTTGTCAAAAAATATAAAAATCTGGAGGGTTTTTGCTACGTTAAAGAAATTTTTAAAATAAAAATTTCAAATTTACTCTTAATTAGAGCCAAATCAAAACAATTTAAGCTAGAACATTTTAACTAAAGTTTAAAATTTTTAGAGAATGCAGTGCGCGACTTGTTAGTTTTATCAGATTTGCCTCAAATTTGTACCACATAACTTTAAGGCCTAGTAGAATTGAAATTTGCCCTGATCAAAATTTGAAGAATAAATTACACTCTAATGCCACAATCATGACTTTTGACCATGACAAAAAACGTTCCCTTTGAAGAACCTCTGAAACGTGTAACTATAAAAGCTACCGACTAAAAAAATAATATAAGAATTACGGTTGTCATTTTCTTAAAACCAAAATGATTTGTAACTTAGATTTGTAAAATGGATAATAATTCATCTGCTGGTGAATAAAAACGTTTTTCACCAGCTGGTGAATAAATGTAACATCATTATTTTTCATCAAAAAAAAAAATTCATAAGTTTATCATCTTTTTTTTCATAATTTTTTTTTTATCAAATTTTTTTTTTTTTTTAATTTTTTGTTATCATTATTTTTCATCGAAAAAGCTATTTTTTTATCAAAAAAACACAATTACAACACAACTCATAAGTAGAGTTTCTGTTTCGGTTATAACCGTAACCGAAACCGCGGTTATTCAAGACGAAAACCGAACCCGAAACCGACCCATATTTGTTCGGTTATCGGCTTTTTATTAATATTATAGATTTGTTATATTTTTTTGTTGCATTAAAAAAAAAATATTTTAAATTAACAACTATTTACATATATATTACGTTTTTCGTTAAAAAAAAATATTAATTAACTTTTCTGATGACATAAGTGAAATGTCACTGCTACGTAGTCACTTTAACATTTTAATGTTACAGTGACTGCATGATTCATATTAAATTCGCATTTAAAAGAACTGCTAACATTTTTACTCGCAATTTTTAGTAGTGAAAGTAAGGCACTCGTTTTATTTTTATAATAAAGAAAAAAGTTACTAAAATCGAGTGCCAAGTTTTCCCTTTTAATTAAAATGAGTGTGAAAAAGTTAATTGCACGTTTTTTGTTATGAATATAGCCGTTACAGCTTAATTTCTTAATTTTTTTCAAATTCAAAATTGAAAAATTGAGGAACCACCACTCAATCTTTGGAAGATGAATCAAATTCGGCTTTTTAAAAAACATAAGCGGAAGCTAAACCAAAATGGGAATTGAAACTCAATTCGATTCTAATAAAAAACTATTCAAAAATAAAGTTTTTCCACCGGAATAAAAATTTCACTTATAACCGAAAATAACCGAAACCGATCGGTTATTCAATTTTTGATAACCGAAACCGCGGTTACTAAATTTATCGGTTATTCAGAAACTCTACTCATAAGGTACATTGCAATTTAGTAATATTTCTAAAAATTAGAAATATGAAACAAAAATTCAAACCTTACGAACATTTTCAAGACTTGAAAAGTCCTACTAACATAAGTTTTAACAATGAGAAAAATACAACTCTGTAAAAAGTTGAAATTGATTAAGTTTCTGCTAAATGAATACACCACGAATGATGGTGGGTATACGGGTTATTAAACATGAAAAATAATTCCGATATTCTATTTGTTCAAAAGTTTCATTTACGCTTAATTACTCAATGCTCCGTTATAAAATAACTCTCCGTTAAATTTAACCTTTTCATACAAATTTTGACATAAGGCGCCGTTTAATCGGCAGTTAGCTGCTAACTTTTCATTGAGTAATCCGCACTTAAATGGCTAATTTTAATCTGACACACATTAGGTGTGTGTCAATCGAAGGAGTGCTGATGATGGAAGGGTGGCATCTTCCGAAAGCTGTCGACATCTCCACTTAGCCTGTGTTGTCACTTGATATTTTTATAAAAAAAAAAATTATCAAAAAATTGTTTTTTTTTTCAGGAAAAAATTAGTTTTTTCCAAAAAATTTTTCACGAAAAAATTTTTTTCATCAAATTGCAAAACAAATAAGAAATAAAAAAGATCCCTAAATTTATTTTTTTTTTTTAATTTTTTTCATAAAAAAAAAAATTATCAAACAATTTGTTTTTTATCAAAAAATTAGTTTTTTTATCAAAAATTTTTTTTTCATAAATTATTGTTATTAAACATCGTTTTATTTTATAAAAAAAATTGTTTTTATTAAAATTTTTTTTTCATCAAATTGCAAAATGAATAAGAAATGAATTTGCAAACATTTACCGCTAGTGGAATGGTGTCTTCAAAAGACACCCTAAAGCCCTCCCAAACAATACGCCCCTGAATTTACTTCTTTGGATTTCTGTTTTACCGATATTTCAAAGGCGAATTTAACACTTTCACTTGTTTTTTTTTTCTAAAAGCATTTTAAATGAAAGAATGTTTTTTAAAAATTTATCAAAAAAAAATTTTTTCAATTAATTTTAATTAAATTTTTTAGCCAAACTCATAAAAAATATATTTTTTTACCAAAAAAAGTTTCTTTTTAATCATTTGTAATGAAATTTTTTAACTAAAACCCAAAAAAAATATCGCTAAGACTTAGCAAAATTTCTCGGAACTTTGACCATAACGATTTGTCCTATTTTTTTATGATAACAGATTTTTTGTCTTTCCTTTTCCTAGAAAAGTAAATATCAGTAATATTCTGCTCAAATTCTCCTTTGAATAAAAATGTTTACATAAACTGAAAGAATTTTGTTCATTACGGCTATGAAAACGTAGATTGATTCTATGAAAACACTACAATTTTCATAAATATCAGTAATATTCTGCTCAAAGTCTCCTTTGAATAAAAATGTTTACTTAAATTGAAAGAATTTTGTTCATTACGTCTATGAAAATACATTGATTCTATGAAAAAAATCATTAGAAGTCAGACAATGATGCCCTTGATAGAATCTATGAAACAAATTCATAGAAACCAGAATCCAATGAAAAATTTCATAGGCTATGAAAAAAAAATATTATTCTATTCTATTTTAATTTATTTTATTATTTCTATTTATTTTTTTTTATTATTTTATTTATTTACAATTTTCTGTTTTTAAAAAACTTATATATTTTTTAACTTATCCCCAAAGAGCTTCGAACACAGAACCAGTTGTTCGTGAAGCTTAGTCTCTAACCACTGACAATGAGCTAAAGTATATAAACAAATAATAACACTTAAAATCCATTTTGTTTAATATTCTGCCTTAACATATTGAGTTTGTATCAATGCTCTGTCACAATACTCTGCCAAAAGCTATGTGTGTGTTTGTAGAAAACTAAATTTTTGTGTATTTACAAAAAAAGAAACGTTACAAAACCAAGTGTTAGTTGACGAAATTTTCCTTCTTTGGTGGTGCTGATAGCTAAGGCGTTGACAATTACCATTTCAGCCGGTAGGTCTTGGTTTCGAGCCCCGGTCAGGGCAGCAATGATGTTTTTTTTTAATTTTTTTTAGGTTTTTTTTAATTTTTTAATATATTTCTTCAACTAATTTAATTATTTTAACATTTTTTTAATTATTAAAAAAAATAAAAGGCATATTGATGGCATTTTCTTCATGAATATAATTCATTAATTCTATGAATTTAATAAAATCTATGAATAAAATTCTATGAAATATTTCACAATACTGATGAATATTCATTCAGCCAATGAATTGTTTCATAGATTCCATGAATTTGATTTTATGAAATTTGTTCATAGATGTTATGAACAATATTTCCTTCATTGTAAAACGCAAAAAAAAAATCGGAAAATGATTGAAAATTAAAAAAAAATTTCGGGTCTTTTTTTAATTTATAAAATTTTTTTATTTTAAATCCAGTGTAAAGAATTTTTTAACCAAAACAAAAAAAATATTTCTGGGACTTAGAAATTTTTTTCGGGGGACTTTGACAATTATGATATAGGCTTTTGTTGCATAATAACAGTTTTTTTCTTTCCTTTTCCTAGAATTTTGACAAGGATTTCTTTAGAGTGTAGAAATTATGTATAGTATGCCAATCACAAGAACGAATTTTCGTTAATTATTTTCCAACAACGTCTACTTTTCCATATCAAATGCGTTTAACATTTTTAAAATTCTTTATCCTTTTCTAAAACCAAGTTCATATATAAATATTTTTTTTTAAGAAAAAAACTTAGGTACATTTACAAAGCTTTATTGCTTAGAGTTTTTATCTTAAAAAAATTAAGCAATTTTTCATTTTCCTTACTTATAACATTTTTTTAACAACCTTTTTTTGAATTAATACATAAAACATTAAGGCTTTTATTTTCTTACAATTCTTTTATTTACTATACTTTTCAACTGATTGTGAGAAAGAAAAAATAACACAAAAACTAAATTTTTTCTGTGTTTTCTTTTTACAGGAAAATAAGTCAGTTTTAGTTTAAGCTAAAAGTACTCAAAACTACATACACACATTAATGCATATTTACATTTACACAAACTCCTA